>JAXCLR010000001.1:51549094-51568773 GCA_035584095.1 Annona squamosa
TATACAAACCACCCTACTTTTCAATCATTTCTACACAATTACCTATACAACTAACCTATCTATTTTAATTTTATTCTCTTTACTCCTCATTATTACCCCTATCATATCACATCATTTGACAACTTTTATTCTTCAAAATTTTTCACCAAAAATTTTATTCATTCCCCAAACACACCCTAATTCGTCAATTTTATTCATCATTACTTGTTTTAAGGTTTAAGAAATCATCTTCTGAAGGTTTGAATGAACCGCAAGCTAGGTAAATTTTTTTTTAATCCGTGCATGCTAATCCTCCTTAGAATCGAGATGGATTTTGTGGTCCACACAAGTCTTGGAATGATATTGTTCTAAAATCTTAGCTGAGGCAGCTATGAAGCTTAGGATTGGCATTTATTAGCTTGCAAACCCATTTAATGATCTGTCTAACTTAATTATCATAAGTAACCGGTCACAAATTGAAAGTTAGCAACTTGTGAACCCATACAGTAATCCATTTAACCGGCCCCATTACTTAGTATATAAACTCAAACTCTAATATTTTAACTTTTTATATTGATGCAGAAATTATTGTTGCCATTGCTTAGGTTTCCGTTAAAATATTGAGATTTAGAACAGCTATATGCAACTTCTTATAATTATCAAGATTGTTTCTAACCTATTAAAATTTTAGGTTTAAATTTATTTGATGTTACGTAGTTGTTAATAATCAGTTATCTTATAACCTATTTAAAACTTATTTATATCTCATATAATAACCCATTCATAACCCACTGACCCATTACTAAATAGGTTATAAACAAGTTTAAGATCTTTGAATCTCAAAACAGTTTTTCAATTCCCAAGATAGCTTTTGGGTAATTTGCTATTATACACACATAGTTTGATCATAATTATAAATATACCCACATAATTTTAGAAATTACAAGTAATCTTCACATAGTTTGATGATAATTTCAAACAAGCTTATGTTGTTATAATATCATTAATGCATAGTTCCGGAGGAGGTATATTTGCCAATATAATGCAAACTATGTGGGTATATGTGTAATTATAGTCAAATTCTATAGATATATTTGCAAATAACTCATAACTTTTCAATGATCAATACAATTTTTTTCTATTTTCAATATAACTTTTATCATTCTTAATACACATCATTACCTTCTCATCTTATTTTTCTATTTCATTCCAGCTATTTGAATTTATCTAAACAAGCTTAAGATTGAGATTTTTAAAATAGATTAATAACCACATTAGAGTTAAAATTTAATAAATTAATTAAAAATAAACTTTGAACCCAAATTGCCAGTCAATCCAATTCGGTTGCATCCCTATCATAGCCAACGCTTTTAAATCAACTTTGATTTGTTTTCATTTGAAAGGAATCAAACTCCTAGAGTTTTATTAGAAAAAAATTAAAAGTACAAATATGCAAGTTTAGGCTAATTAATTCTTCGTATATCATGAAATAAAATGTCTTAAATACCTGCTTGAGCTTATCAAGGTTTACGGCACCTCAGGTGCCAAGAGAAAGCAAGATTCGATTAGCTAATCAATTCGCTGCTTCATTAGCTTCTGTGTAAATATATTTCTATGTAAAATATAATTGTTTTGTAATATAGAACTTATCAAAGTCTATGGCACCTCATGTGTCAAGAGAAAGCAAAATTCAACTAGCTAATTAATTTGCTGTTTCATTAGCTTTTGTGTAAATATATTTCTATGTAAAATATAGTTTTTTTGTAATATAGTATTGTTGGATATGCTAATTTCTATAACAAAAGTTTTTATTTTTTTAATCGATACTTAATTAAATGGTGCAAAAAGCAACAAATAAGATACATCTTAGAAACTCATATTTATTTTTTTATTGGGTAGTTATACAATGTGACATTTAAATAAATATGTCACATTCACAACCCTTATACTATGGAGGGAATTTTCTTATAAAAACCTTTGTAGGAAATTATAAAATCCCTATTTTAGAGGATTGTATTGTAAAAACACCTCCTAATAGGGAAGGAGATTCGAAACCCAGTTGCCCCCACGCTGGCCGTCTAGATTTCCCGCTGGGCCAATTGCCCAGTGGCAAAACTCATAGTTATTGAACTTAAATGAATTCATACAACCAAGGTGAGAATGGGCTTTGGTTTTATGAAATACCTTTTCTATATAACCCCTTTTATTTTTAATATTTTAATACTTGATGTATTATTCACTCAATTTATTGTATTTAACATTATTATATCATTAGGGGTACAACTTGGTCCGAGTAGGGGTCGACCTTACCATTGCCTTATTTTTAAAAACTCTTATCTTATCATATTTTAGGCCGAATTGGTTCTTAGCTTATCCTACCCTATTTTTTCAAAGGTGAGCCAGTTCTGGTTCTAGTTCTAAATCGGTTTTAAAAAAAATTGTATGATACATTCTTATGCAACAACTCTGTCATACGAATCTATCAAAGATAGGTAGCTAATAACTATTTGATATAAAATTGTCTATTAATAACAATAGAGCCAACTATGAGATAATGTATGAAAAACTATTTAACACAACTTTCAGCCACACAAATTCGTAGGCACAATATATCATGCAAATTGAATTAACACTACTACCGTATCCAAATTCCCTAACAACAACACATTCAAGGATTTTCACTAGCACTCAAGTAAGCAAACTGAGAATGGATAGAAAAGAAAGAAGAGGAAATGTACCTTGTCCAAAGGAACCGACACCACGGAGTCATGAACCTCTTTTGACTTGGCAATTATGCCATTTGATAGCTCGAGAATTTTCATGATAGTGACATTGACATGGACACTTAAGCTAGAAATATATCCCAAATCGACAAACATTCCCTAAAAATTCTTCAAAAAATAAAACCCTATTGGCAGGGGAATGATAAACTACCATAAGAGTAGCTAAACAAGTGAGAAGAAAAGGGGATATCTTCGATTTTCTTCTAGTTGTTTGTAGATTTTCTTGCATTGAAAGAAGTGAAGAGGGGATTGATAGAACTTGAGGCTAGAGCAACATTCCTGACAATGCTAGAATCTGGAGAAGAGAGATGAGCAACGCTAATGGACACTTCAATTGGGTATGCTAGGGGGAGAGTTGAAGTCTAGAGAGGGGCAAAGGGTTGTGGCCTGTGGGAGCATCGAAGCCTAGACAGGCGTACAGAAGGGTGTTGAGTTGGTGGCTAGATTTTTTATGAAAGAGACGAATATAGGGCATTGAGTGGAGGAGCAGGAGGTGGGGAGGTATAGAGGCAGCGATGATGCTTTCTCCAGTAGATTACTTAGTTTGGGAGGGAGAGGAGAATCGATCAAGAGGCAGTTGATGGGGAGGCATAGGGACAACTTCGTTGATTTAAGGTTAAGAGCAAAACATTATATATATGACATAATATTAATATTATACAATCAAGGTTGGTTCTGGGTACCCTACACCTGGAACTGACCTTACCTGAATTTAGATAGGCATTTTAGTAGCATAATCAAACCGACCCGATTTAAGGTACCCAACGAGTTCACGTACGGGTACCCAGATCGATTTGCACACCTATATATTATGATAGAAATCCTTTCATTTGGTTGTTATGTACGAGTAGGTAAAATTAAATAATAAAATAATTTAATATTAATTATTAATTATAAAATTATATTTCCAACATCTAAACTATCTAAAATATCATTATTATGTAAATAAATAATCCAATAAAATATTATTATATTCTAATACATATAAATGGTCTAAACATTTATCATAATTTACACATTGATACGTATTTTTTCCAACAAATATAGCCCATACACGTATTTGATTTGGATGCAACTTAGTCCCTAAACTAAATGAATAATGTTGAATAGAATTAATAAAGTGAATTTCTCATCAAACATTAAGATTTGAAAATAGAAAGGGTTACATGAAATTGCTTCTATGTAAGAAGTGGGACCAGTTGGAAATAACCCATGAAAAGATGCAGTAGCTTAGTTCAATAGGCTGAGGAAATCCAATCTAGAAGATGCTACAACCAGAGAATTTGCTACCCAAACAATTTGATATGCTTCATCTATGAACATATTTGCTCCAATAATAAGTGGAGGCAAATTTCAACCTACTCTTTCCAGTTTGTAACAATAAAGCAATGAAAAATGTCAGAAAAAAAACGATGTCATCTTACCCTAGAATCAGTTAGACTAATTTGAAATTTTGCTCAAAACACACCTATTCGCCAATAGAGTATCACATAATAGATGGTGTTGTAAAGGAGACCAATCTGACTCACCGTGATGTGATTCACCACAACAGAGATAGATAAATAGATGATAGGCAAATCTCACCATCTAGTGATGTTTGCCAACCTCTTGGTCTTGACTAATAAGGTGAAAATTCTTTAACCATTCAAATAGATTATTAGCATCAACACATCTAAGCAAGAATGGTAACACAATAGATGAGAGATTGATTTTTGATTATTATTTCTATCTAAACAACAATTGAAATAGGAGAGTGAATTATATCTCGCCCTTAGATTTTTTTAACACTCATCCATACGTTATGGAAAACCCACAAGTATGAAAGGAATAATTAGGGGGAAAAAAGAGAAAAACTTACACTTATGATACAATTTTGGAGAAACAAAATGAGAGCATAGACACACTTCTATAAAATGGTTCCTAAAACCCATATGTGCAAAAGAAGTGAATAGACTATAAGACTTATCCTTGCTCCAGGTTGGCTCATCAAAATGTAGCCTCCAGACATCCCGCGATTTGAAAAATTAAATGAAATATGAATATGTCATAACAAATTAAGAGTAAATGTGCATTTGATATTTGATAAAACTTTTGAACGAAAACTTTTTGGTGTAAAACTTTTTCAAATAAGAGAAGTGATATAATTGAAGTAATAATAATGAGTAAAAAAGTAAAGTTAAAATAGATAGAGTAGTTATATGAATAACAACAAAGAAATAATTAAAGAGTATGATAGTTCTATATGAAGATATGAAGAATTGACTAGAAAATAAGGTAGTTGTGGAGATCGAAAAGTTTTAGACTGACAAGTTTGTGGAAATGTCAAACACACCCTAAGTCAATAGATAAGACCAAGACCCAGGTTTATAATATTCAACAAGACCTTAAAACATCATTTTCAAAATTTCATGACATTATGAAATTTCACATCAAATCAGATCTGAAAAATTAGTGCATGAATATGATGGAATTGAATGTACTAAAATCATTTTAGCATTGTGTAAATTAAAAATAAAGATAAAAGGTAAATCAATGGCACTAGTTCATTCCATGCTTTTAATTATTTTCTTCTATTGCACTGAGCATGAGAATGATGCTATACTAATACATTATATATTTTTAATTAATTTCTTACATTCCACTGAATAAAATTATGAGTCATTTCTAAAAATTCATTTTCTCACTAGGGCTTGGAAAACACAAAAGCTGCTGAGGGTTTCCATGAAATTTTTTTATTATTAGTGTTTAGGTAATTCCAAAGAAACCCTTTAGTTAATGAGCAAGAACAACAAAACCAAGGTTCTTTTTCCAAAATTTTGCCCAAAAAAATTGATTGACAATAAATGATGCAGGGAAAAGAATAAAGACACTAGAAGAGACTATTCCGCAAGGAAACAAAGGTTGACAAATTACCAAATCCCATCAATCTTTGTCTATAATCAGCTTGCCTTGTTTAGGGATAAGACCAGATACACGGAGAGACTTGAATACATGCCCTATAAAACAAATATAAGTATGCATATTTACACCTGAAGCTCCTAAATAACTGACTGTGAAGTCAAGGAGCTAGGAAGATCAAACTTTTATCATCTAATTCATGGTGGTTGATTAGTCTATTTGATTTCATGTTAATATTGAGGGCAAGGTTCTCACTTGAACCCTTCCGCAACTTCCTTAAAGCAGAGGTTGGTAGAGGTGAAATTGAACTCTTCGCATGTGTGCACTGGATATTTTGTTTGTTAGAGATCATTCATTCCTCAAAATCATAAAAAACAGATTTGATGAGTGCATTTGAATGCAAGAATAAAATTCTCAATGCCCAAAATATTTAATGTATTACAAAAATGAATGACCAATGTTAGATGCCAATGGTCAAATTTGCTCGCCTCACTATTTTCTCCCTCTTCAACAAAACGTGTATGTAAACGCAGAATTGTAAAAATAATGCAGAATTGTAAAAATATTCAGTCTAAAGAAACATAAAAGAAATATTTATGCTAACTCAAGAAATTTTAAAACATAGATGAACCATGTCGGAAAAGAAGGTATGAAGTTGTTTAACGACTCTTACTCTAGGGTCTTCAACGATACCCCAAACTGTCACAAGCTGAGCATGTTCACCACAAACCACCCAGCATGAACTTTAAGATGCAGAAGATGCAACATTAGAATATGCATTATCTATGTGACTCTAAGACTCACATTATTGTCATTGAGTGTCTATGAGTGTTATGGTAGGGAAGTCCAGGATTCGAAGTTAGGTAGTGACAGTTGCTTCGTTATCCCTTATAAAGCAAAGAGGTATTCGCCTAGTTTGTTGGCTATGCTTGAGTGTTGGGAAAAGGGTACAACCTTGACTTCATGAAAATCAGTCCAACCCAAAACAATTGGTAGATAATCTCAAGGCTAATCAGGTATCTATAAATGAGGTAACACTTCTCTAAGGTCCTAATAAAGAAATACCTCAAAAAAGGTGTCAACAGATGAGTTTCCTAAAGACAACGTAGAACATAAATTACACTAAAAACTACCATATACAAAAGATATAGCTTACTCTTTAACGAATATTTTTTAAATTCCAATGAATAATAGAATATCACAAATTTTCATTAAATATGCACAGGAATTCAATGAATCAATATCTCAGCTTTTAGAGATTTTGTCTTTACCACTATCAGATAAAGCAAACAGGCAGAAAAGATAAATTAAAATATCAAAATTATTACCACATCCTCAATTTCAGATATTTCTAATCCTGTTGCTATTGAAGATCTATCAAATATATATTTTTTCCTAAATGGTATCTGATAAAGTTGGCCTATCATGGAGAGAATTTTGAAACAATTGAACTCTAGCTAATGATGCATTCAGAGACATTTTCTTTTCATGTAATTTAGCATCTAATTCCTGAGATTGTGACTTGTAACATTCACAATCCAAAATTAAGTTTGCCACCATCTTGTCTAAACTTATTATAATCCCTTGACACTAAGAGACTTTTCTTCAAATGAATCATTCGCTCCCAACTTCTGAACAATTTTGTCCATACCCATTCTTAGGTCTTCTAGGTCCCACCTTTTGCTTTCCAACTCTTGATTATTACTAACAAGAATTTCAACTTCCCCCTTTATATTTTTAATTTCGTATATCTGAGCTTCAAAGGTTAACTGCAGTTCTTCTTGGTCATGAGACAATAAGTCCATGCTGTGTTGTATTGCCTTAAAATTATCAATAATATAAAAGAGTTTATTTACAGGATCTAGAGAACAAGATTTTGCACCTCTTGCTTCTGAATCTTTGAAAATGATATCAATTTTACTTAGTTTTTCAAGGAGTTCCACTTGATTAGTTGACAAAAAGTATTTCTCTGATGATGAAAAGCTAACAAGGGAAAAGGTTAATACTGAAGCCATAAATTAGTAAGATAATCTAGAAGATCTGTAAAAGTGGCACAAAATAAGTTACCTTGACCTTTTTTAGGTAAAGAAAGGTACAAAGTTGAAAGCTCTGCTTATTTTTCTCTCAATTTCTCTCCCTTCTTTTGATAGTCCAATAACTCAAGCTTTTGCTAATGACAACAGTTATTTAATATTTCTAAATCACCCTCTAGCTTGGAAACTTTTTTGTGGTAGAAATTCCTATCTTGCATGGCATTCTCAGTAGTTATCATAGACTCCTCTAGTTTTTTTGCAACTCTTCAATCATTGTTAACCATTTGCTTTTGGTGTCCTCAAGGTTTTTCGATTGACTCTAAACTCTTCTCACAGACAATAACAAATCCTTTGCTACCTTATCATATTCATTGGTGACAGAAAGATTAGGCTGTTCTTCCACTACATAGCCATGCACTTGTCTTGATTTTGGGTAAAAATGACTATTCAAACTTTTTAATTCAGACATGGAATTCTAATATGTTGTATTTGTGTGAACTTCATTCTGAAATTCTTGAGCTGCATTAGTGCATGCTGACAGTAAGATGCTTGTGCTGTTTTACAGTGTAGATATTTGATTTTCTTGAGCTTGGCTTTGGGCTTCTAACTTCTTTAGTTTTAACTTCAATGATGTCATCAGCTCAACTGTGCTAATGACATCATCTTTTGTTGTCTGTAATATTTGTTGGAGATATGAAGTATGCTAATTGATCGAACTAGATATACCTTCAATCTTTTCATGAAGCAGTTTATGATTCACATTGAACCCATCTACAATCTTTGATAAAAGGAGGGAATGTTATCAAAGAGATCTACAATACTTATGTCATTGTCAACAACTGTAGCATTTTGATCTTCAGGTGGTTGAAATGAAGAGAGCTTTGTTGCATGGGTATGTAACTAAAAATTTAGTCAAATGAAAATGACATAAGTGCCTTCCAAAAATTATTGGCAAAATATCTTACAAAGACCTCAAAAGTTATCAATGAGAAGAAAATGAATAGCAACAAAAAGAAAGAGCCTGAAAATTATTTTATTAAATAAAGAATGAAAGAAAGGGCATTCTACAATAATATTCATTTTAAGAGCTTATAATCTGCATTGCTTTAGTTTAAGAGGTCAATTTATTCCACATGTTTATTTTTACGTACAAATTGAAATTGACAATTGGATGACATCTACCAACAACTAGTCCATCTCAATGCATCAGCACATTGAATTTATTTGCTCAACATGATGCAGCTCTCATATGTCTAAGAGATGATGGTCCTTGCACACAAAAGTAAATACCTAATCACTATGATGAAATTGGGACTCTGAACCTTCCCCTGTCAATCTATCTAAAAGCTTTCATTTAATAAGGACAACAAATCCTATTCTTTTATAAGCATTTGAAGATGATTAAGATGAGTAATAACTTTAGAAGACTAATTCTCAAATCTTTCCTTACCTGCTAACAATTCTTCCAGACAAGCAGCTAACTTCATGTTTAATGCTGCTATCTCCTGTTCACTTTTGGATTCTACTTTCTTATTTGTGCTCTCAGACTGAAGTAAGGTATCTTCCAAAGATTTTATTCTTACACAGGCATCTGCTAACTTGCTAGTATGATAATCAGTTTCTTATCTTGCCTTCTTTAACTCTTGCTCTACAGAAAGCTTCCCATATTCTGCATCTTTGCTTGAAATACCGAGCATTGAAACATTCTGTTTTGCCTCAGATAATGCAGTGTTGAGTGATGCAACAATGGCATGGGCATCAACCAATTTACTGTTTTGTAGATGAGCTTTTTCTTTTACTTCCTCTAGTTCTTGCTCTATCTTAGCCTTGCCAATTTTCACATCTCTCTTATGAGAATCAAGTATAAAAATATATTTTTTTCTATTTTTAATAATTCATGTTCTAGTGATTTAATAGTTGCATGTGCATTAGCCAATTTCTTATTCTATAGGTGAAATTCTTCTCTTACTTTCTCTAGTTCTTACTTGACCTTAGCCTTGCTTATTTCTGCATCTCTCTTTTCAGAATCTAGTATAAAAAAAATTTTCTCTGCATCTGATAATTCATGTTCCAGTGATTTTATAGTTGCATTCGCATTAATTAACATCTGGACCTACACACTAGCTTCTTCAAGTGCTTCCTCTATTTTTTTCTCTGCACGAATTGTGTTTGTTATATGATAATTTGTAAAAAAGTGAGTTATCATGGCCCATTTCAGACTATATTTGCACGTTAGTCCAAGAGATTAGGCTTAGTTTACATTCATTTAGCTTAATTTTTACTCGCTTTGCATTTTATGAGCATTATATAGTTTTTATGCATTTTTAGTATAAATTAGGCATTTTTGATCTATTTATTTAGCTCATGTAATTTTTCCAAGAAGGACGTGCAATTTACAAATACGCGGACAAGTGGAATGCAGATCAAAGCCAAGTGAAGGAGCGTGGGGCTGGCGCCGAGGCGCCACCCTACATGCCTTTGCCAGAACTCTAGTATATTTAGCGACAAATTGCTTTCAGGGAGTTGACGCTTAGGCGCCACTTCATTAACATTGCAGACACACGTAGAAGAGTTTTTAGGGCAAAAGCTTCCAGGGAGTTGACGCCTAGGCGCTATGACATGATCATACAGGTGTTCCAGAAGAGTTCCAAGTCACGAAGCATTCAGAGAGTTGGCGCCTAGGCACCAGCTAGGGGTGCCTAGGCGCTAAGGCATGAATTCCTAGGGTATCTAGAAAGATTTCTAAGCTACCAAACACAGAGAGAGTTGGCGCCTAGGCGCCACTACGCATCCGTAAGTGCGGATTTCTGTACATGTGTTGCGCTAATTAGATATTACAAATAGAAACCTAGGGATTCACGTGCAAGGGATAGCCCGGAGACAAAATAGACAGACGGAGAAGGAATAAACTCGATCGAAACACAGATTGAAGAGAAGATTCAACCCCATTGGTGGAAACTGTCAGAAAACCAATTTTTTCTTCATCTTTCTATTTTTCTCTCTGCTTTTCTGGATACTTACAATAATGGACGTAAAGGATTTTTATATCATATCTTTGAACTAAACTTCCTTTAGATGAATAGTTAGGATGAATTGATATCTAACTATATTGTATTGATTCTTTAAGATTCAGGAATGAATATTTAATTTTCTATATGTTTGTGTGTGTGATTTACCTTTGCATATGCGGTTTAATACTTTTTACAAGATTAACTACCTTGTAAGATAATTTAATTGCTTGATTAATCTTTAAAAAAAAATTTTGCTAGATCCATGTGTAGGGCATAGGTTTCCTCTTTGTTAAGGGGAGTTGTTTAATGGATAGGAATATACCGTTAAACCCTATGTAATCAATGAACAAGTTATGAACTTATCAATTCTACTTTATTTAATGGCATGAGAACATAGCAATTGAGGGTGTGTTTGGGAAGTTGTAAAACTTTTGATGAAAATTTTTTTATGTAAAAGTTGTTAAATCAGTAGAAAATGATGTGATATTGTAGAGATAATAATGAGGAGTAAAGAAAATAAATTTGAAATAAATAGGTTAGTTGTATTGGTAGTTGTGCAAAAATAATTGAAAAATAGGATTGTTGTATAGAAAGATGTGTAAAAATAATTAAAAAAAGAAGTAGTTATGGAGAGTGAAAAGTTTTAGATTAAAAAGTTTTAAGTTGACAAGTTTTGCAAATTGCCAAACACACCCTGAATATGGTGTAATTAGCTTTATATGCGTTGGAAGACATATAAAGATTATTGAACTTGGACTAGTAAATTCCTGCACAATTTAATGAAAATGAACCAATGCAATATAGTTTAGATTCAAGGATTCCGAGCTATCCATCTGTCATCTTCAATTGATAAACTCGTTTCTAGTATTCCAGTTATTCCACGGACTCTATTCTGATTTCTTATTGTGTTTGATAGTTTTAGTTTTATGTTCGAAACCCAGAATTTTCTACTCATCGAAAGCAATTAAACTGATAAATAATCTTAGTTAAACAAATTTCTCGTGGGAACGATACTCTACTTACTATTTATTACTTGATTCGTCACGTATACTTGCGTTAAAAGTGAGCAATTTAATTGACATATACGCAGCTTATCACTATAACATCACTCTTTTCGATACCAAGTGAAAAAATATTACTGTTAACCTATAACAACGCATCTTCTAGTGATTTGATGGTCGCATAGGCATCTGCTAACTTACTTGCTAGCAGCGCAACTTCTTCATTTGCTTTACTCAATTCTTGTTATGAACTCATTTTGCTAACTTCTGATTCACATACATACTTTGCTATCCATTTCATCTTATCTATAGGGTCCTCAAAAACTATATCAGTAATAAGAATAGTGCAGTTAATAGAACTGACTAGTGCCTTTAGCTTATTATTGCTCTCTAGCAAAAGTTGTTTAATTTGGGCTCTCTCTTCTCTCATAGCATTGGGATCAGTCTCTAGTTTAGGAATGAACTCCAAATCACCTGATAATCTCTTAATTTGATTATTTAACTTGTTGGTAGCAGAATCTTGTAGTTTTGTATTTTGTCTCAACTTCTCTATCTGAGCATTTTTTTCATCTAGAGAAAAGTTTTAAGTTCTCCCTTTCTTGAACCAGACCCTTGCCCTTCTTTATAGCCATAGAAAGTTTTTCCCTAATTAAAGAAGGCTTCTCTTTAGCTAGCTTTAGATCATTCTGCAATGAATTTCTCTTAGTTTTCAAAGTATTAAGCTCTTCTAACACTTTCCTTAACTCATCTACCTGTTTTTCCATTTTTGATCTATCGAGCATATCTTCTTCTAGCATTATCTTCCAAAACATAAAATTTTGATTTATGACAAAAACTAAACTTTGTAGCCACTGAAAATTATCACTCTCAACAAAAGCAGAATCAGGAGGAACATGAATTCTTTCTTTAATCTTCCTAATACACATTTCTATGAGTGCATTTGTATCAGAGGAAGACTCATTATTACCTCGATCATCTTCTTTGTATTCTGAAAGCTCTAGTAACCTTCTCTCAAGCCCTTCTTTTTCTTATGGTAGTTGAGACAACTTTTCTACACTTTTAGCATGACTGCATGACAGATCGTCCAACCTTCCAAGAAGAGATTCCTTTTTTAGTTCCTATTTAGATTAAGACCTTGTTAACTGCTCTATTTCCTAGCGTGCCTCAGATAATTATGCTTCATGTGAAGCAACCATGTCCAGGGCAGTAGAAATTTCATCTTGCAACTTGCTTACATCATCTTTAGCCTGACAAAGGACTTCCCAATCCTATCAAATTGTGATCCCGATGCAGCAGAGGAAACACTCTAGAGGATCAACGATAAATATGACATCCTTCACCTTGCAGCTCTCTAGGAAAATGCCCTCCAACATACATTTTTCGTTAGCCAACCATCTTTCATGTGAAGCAACCATGTCTAGGGCAGTAAAAATTTCATCTTGCAATTTGCTTATATCATCTTCAGCCTAGGCAAAGGACTTCCCAATCCAGTTAATTTGAGAACCCAATGCAACAAAGGAAACACTCTTCGAAGGATCAATGATAGATATGACATCCTTCACCTTGCAGTTCTCTAGGAAAATGCTCTCAAACATACACTTTTGGTTAGCTAACCATCTTACTCTATCTACAATTGGCAATGACTAAATTTCTTCTAGTGAATTCACTTGGGAGATGAGCTTATCTAACTCCTAAAGAACTATGCTCTTCTCAGAGAGAGATTCCCCAAGAGAAGTGAACAAATGTTGACTTTTGATTATCCCCTCCTTGTTTGTCTCCATGGCATCTAGGGTGCTAGTTTTTAGTTGTAGTTCAAGTAGACACTTTTCAAGCTCATTTATCTTCTCATTTAGAGATTGCCTGGGTGCATCTCGCTACTGAACCAATGCTTTACCTTTTTTGTCACTGTCATGCTAAGCTTTTCTCTACAAGTTTCCAGCTTACCCTCTGCTTGTTTGAGTTCCATCTTGGTTTTGCTCATATATGCATTTGCTTCATCAAGCCTTTGTTTGGAATTGTCTAGTTCTTCAATTAGTTTTTTATTCTCTTCTTCAAGCCTCTGCACCTTCTTAAGAAGATCTAACTCCTTTCTTTTTTATCCATGCAACAGGCTGTCTCAAAAACAACTCCAAATTCATTTACTTGCGTAAAGTCAGGGTTAACTGAAGCTAGAAATTGTCAAAGTTTTTTTATTTCAAAAAGGAAACTAGTATGGTTTTCAAAAAGAATTGCAATACTTTTCTCACCAGCAGAGGTTCTCTCCATGATAGCAGCATTTGAAACATCATCTTAAGGGATTATGGAAGCAAATGAAGCCAACGATCGCTCCACAAAAATCTGGAGATGCAAGCGAGAATTAGCAGACTCTTTCAATGACTTAGTCCACACTTTTGAAGTGAATCCATGTAAGAAAGAGGCACATCATGAGACATTGAGAATTCAATAAATTTTTTCATTAAGATCTTTTATAGCTTGGTATTTTATAAAGAGAACAAAACGAAGTTCCCTCATAGTCCCTTCAGATTGCAAATGTTCATCTAAGGCATTTTTCAGAGCTGACAGAACTTTGAGAATTCACCAACCATCATATGTAATGGCATGTTAGATGTAGGAGTCTTCTATTTATTACCTTCCATTTTTGCAAGACATAGGTGATTAACAAGGCCATCATTGCTCTCCGTAAGCAAAAAATATTGATTAGACAGCACTTAAAGCTAGCAATGGAAGTCACATATTTCTCTTGAAAGCGTCTCTCTCTCTCTTCCTGCATAAGAAATAAAAATCAGTATAAGCGAAAGCATCTCTCTTTCTTTTTACATCAAAAGTAACAATCACTCCAACCAAAGCATAAATATATAAAGTTATCAATATACTTTTAGACACAAAAGGTTTTCTACCTTGTATTTGTTGCATTCATGAGACACAAGTTCTTTCTCAGCAAAGGCTTCGTTCAGTTGAGCATGTAGTACTGCCAGATCATCAGCAATGCATTGAATTTGATTTTGTCCCTCCATTGGTTGGTCATTCAATTCATTATCAGAGTAATTGTCAGTGGTCTCAGTCATAACCTTAAACTCCCTAGCATTAGTATTCCTCCTATCGATGGAGGTCATGCAAGTCAGGTGCATTGACAAACATTTCTTCTTTGCTAACATCTTCATCTTGATTTTCATTAACTAACTACTCTTCTATTGGTGCATCGACATTTATCATAATGCCATTCCCATGGCTCCCCTGATCATCCATCCAAGTTGAAGAGCATATAGTTCAACATCACGATACTGACACCATAATTCAACTAACAATGCAAGAAAGAAAAGCAAGGAGACATGGAAATTGAAGTTTCTAATTGTAGTGATCGATCGATTAAAGTGGGCAGGTCTACTGTGTTAGGATTTACTTCATTGTTGTCCAAAGTACCATTGCAAACCTCATCCATACTGCCAATGGAAGCATGAGACAATTGTTGAGTGTCAGTGTCGAGTAAAGATTCTACATTGGTGAAGCCACTAGGTTCCTCCTCAGCACGATTTGTCCCATCCTCTTGTGAAATCACCAAATCATCATACCCGTTTCCTGAGCTACAATAAGCAACCTTCAACATTGATGATAATCTCCTCATCACTCATTGAAAGCCCCAGATCAAGAGCTGCTACGGATTCCTTACCCTTTTGAATTTTCAATTTCACTTATGTCAACACTGTCATATGTGGAATTAATGGACGTGATCAAAATTTGGCACTATCAATAGATGATGTCAAAACAAAATCATAATTCTTCAGAGTAGATGAGAACTTGTCGATCACCAAAGGGTATTTCCTAAGCAAGGTAGTGGATGAGAGCAAAAAAATAATGAATTTGTAACTTGAATCAAAGATAAATCCAAAAATATAGGACAAAGCGTAGAAATAAGCTTTGATGAAAGAAACGATAGAAAGTGAAAGAAGCAAATGTCGAAGGTGAAAGTGCGACTATATGTACATAGACAAAGAAGTTAGAGACAAATCACATTGTGTTGTTCTTCGCACAAAATAAGATTGTAAATCCTCGGATTCATTTTCGGGGTCTTGCGAGATTAGTGAGAGTTGCAAGGAGATGAAGATGATAATCTGGTTCTAAGAGACGAGAAGCACATGCAGATGACTTAGGAGCTGCTTCAATTGGATTGGAACCTGACGTTGATGTTACACTGGTGGCTTAAGACACTTGATACAACAATGGCTCGCCGTTTCAACTACCAACGACTTGAATTATCTTGGTCTTGAGAAACTACAATAGTCTACCAGATGGGTTTGACTATAAAACAAATGACTGGATTAACGTCTAAAAGGGTTTATGTTGCGTCCCTTCTAGTTTCTATAATTCTTAACATGAATTCACGTCTTTTTAACTTCTACTATAAACTTCTGGGATGTTAATCAGCTCGACTCACCTCAAAGTGATAGTTAAATGATATTGGTAAGTTGAGTTGGTGTGTTTTAAATGATACGAGATTTTTGGATCGAATTTGTATCTATAATGAGAATGTAATGATTCGTACTGGAAATAAATAAAGTTGTATTGGGAATTGAAAAGCTATACTAGTAATAGTGATACAGATTCAATCTAAGAATCTTGTATCATTTGGAACGTGCCTTATTAATGACTTTTTACACAAATCACATTATGCGGATAAAGCAAAACTCATTGCATGCGTGCTAAAGAAAACTTTTTGGGAATATGTTTGACAAATAGTAAAAAATGTTGAGTTAAAACCTTTTGTTAAACTTGTTAGGGCTATGTTTGATACATAGTAAAAAAAAATGTTAAGCTAAAACTTTTCACTCTTCGTAATTATTTTATTTTTAACTATTTCTATGCATTATCCTATATAACTATCCTACTTTTTAATCATTTTTATACAACTGTCCACCTAACTAACCTATTTATTTTAACTCTATTTTTTTATTTCTCGTCATTATTCTACCACATCACATCATTTTTTAAAATTTAACAACTTTTATATCAAAAATTTTTCATCCAAAAGTTTTATAACTTTCTAAACACACCTAGGTCTTTTGGGATTGACAAATAAAGGGCTTAAAGGGAATGAAAATATATTGATGTAGATTGAGAGAGAGAAGTTGCATTGGAAAATGAAAAAATTGTTCGGAAATCTTGTGGAACTCTCATTTACCCTTAAAATATTTATGAATAGCTACATACTCTCGCACAATTAGATTCCTCTTCAAACTTCTGTTATTTGCTTTAAAATTTATGCTCATGTCACGCGGTACTAATGATGCAGTTAGTGCATTCTTGAATTTTAAAGAGAATTAGGCTTTTGTAGTAAGATGGAGCACTTTTAAAATCCACATTTTGTGACGTTTAATGGAACATTCAAACTGTTTATTAGTTATGTTTCTCATATTAAACTAAGCATAGAAAAACTGAATTTTGTATAATCTATTATAGCCAGCATCCAGAAATGAGATTTAAACTGTGAAATTCATATGCATTGCTTATTTTAATATTCATTACTTATTTTCAAATCAACTTCAAGCATCGTGTTCAAAATAATAAAATGAGTCGTGATCCCGTGTGGTCGTCCGCATGGGTGCCCACATGCGTTTGGCTATTTAACTTGTTTAAATTTTTTATAAAAATATGTAAAACTATGTGTATTTAATTTATAAATTAAGTTTTACCGTTTTAGATATGTTTATATACAAATTTTATTTGTAAATATAGGAGCATTGTCGTAATTTTTAATCAAATTACAACAATGCCCTTATCTCTAAAAATAAAAATGTAAATATTAAAAAATGGTAAAACTCGATTTATAAATTAAGTATAAATAACTTTATATGTTTATAAAAATTTAAAAATTTAAAAATTAAAAAATGAGTTAAAAGGTCAGACACATGTGGGCCCTCATGCAACCTGCTGCATATATGGAATCAATTATGGCTCTAAGAAATAAACTTATAGATAATATTATGTTCATGGAAATAACATTAATTTAAATATAAATATTTTAATAAATTTAATTCTTAAAAACTCATATTCATAATAAAAATTTCACGTTACGATATAACTAATGATGATTTAGATATTAAAAATATATTATATAATATACACTTTTTACAATAGCTTCACCTGTAAAGGAAAGCACAATGCTCTCTTTGATTGTAGCTCAGTTTAGCTAACCTCTTCTCCTCATGCATGCACTGGAAGATCCATGTCAATGGGCATGGCTTTAATTAACTTTTCCATCTTTTACATAGTACATGCATAGTTACTTCCCACACTTCTTATATTTTGCATTCGAATTTAAGTGTAATCTATTAAAACACATACTAAACTAGTTTTCACTTATATGAAACCTACTTTCATGTAATCCCATCCATTATATAAAACCCGCTTTTATATAATCACATCCATTCGCAGGAGGAGATCGATACTAACAATATATTGTTGGGATTCTCAAATTTATAATAAGTATAATATAGTTTCCTAAATAAACAACAAAACTAATATAGTTAAAGTGGTAAGAGATGTTGGAAGTGGTGTAACAGTTCTTGGGTTCAAATCCAATTTAGATGATTTTTTTTTAATTTTCAATTTGCACCAAGGGATGCAACGGTTAGCAACACAACGTGAAAAGGCATGGGATTCTAAGGTTGCATCCAATTGAAATGAGATGAGTCTATTAAATCATGGTAAGATTCTAGGGATGCAAACGACCAATTCATTCCAACCTAAGTGCTCCTGTCTCATTTAGACACATCTTGTCTCCTTTGAGACATTGTGTTGTCTCCATTCAGACATCTCATAGCTTGTCTTGACTCAAACATTGTTGTCTTAATTAAGTTCAACTTTTTTCTAGTCTTGTTTTTTTTATTATTTATAAATGGCCCCCTAATCATCTATTCCATCCACAAAGCCCGATGTCCCAAAATTGGACTGCTTTGTTAGTACAAATTTCAAGAGATGGAAACAATAATTTTATCTTTTCTTAACCCGTATTGGAGTTGCGTACATCCTCACTATGTTAAGACTTGAAAAAAAGAAGATGAAATGCTACAAGATCAATGCCAATAAGCAAAGTGGGACATGGACAACTATATTTGCAAAGGGCAAATCATTAAAGGGCTATTTGACTCACAATTCGAAGTGTATTAGGATCCAAATACGGCAAAAAAAAATTTAAAATTTGCTACTACGCAAATTTAGTACTAATGATGCAAGCGTCAAACGGTTTCTAATAAGCGATTTCCTTAATTATACTATAACTAATGATAAACTAATCCTTGATCAAGTTAATGAGATTGAACATATCGTCAATTAACTTCGGCCGCAAGGTAGTAAGATGGATGAATCTATTCTTATTTGTGCAATTATTGAGAAATTACCACCTAGTTGGAACAATCACCGCAAAAGTCTAAAACAAATGAAATGATCTATGAATTTAGATGATCTTGCTCTCAATTTACGCACTGATGAAAAATTAAGAAAAAATGAAAAGAAAGAAGAGCAAGTTCTTGCTAAGGCTAATGTGGTTGAAGTTCCAAACCCGGTGACAAACATCAATAATCAACATTTTAAGAGATGTAAATTAAATACTAAAAAGACCATTATTAAGAAGAAGAAAAGACCTAGCTTTTATTGCAAAAAAATGAGTCATTTGAAAAATGAGTGTAGACTTCTTAAAAGGAAAAATAACACTTAGTATAGATTATATTAAAGAAAAAATCCAAAGGCCCATTTAATTAAGGAACATTTTGTTGCCATGAGTTCTGAAATTTATACAGTAAATGATGACCAAAGCTGGTGGCTGAACTCTGGAGCTACTAGATGTGTTTGCAAAGAGAAAAATCTATTTAAAACCTATGAAATTAATCAAAATGACAAAAAAATATTTATGGGTAATTCTTCTACCGCTAAGGTAGAAGCGTTAGGAACCATGTGTTGGTCCCGAGTTGATGGCTAAAC
>JAXCLR010000001.1:51568873-51579246 GCA_035584095.1 Annona squamosa
AACACTTGGCAAACATATTAGTCATATATATATATATACTCAAATTAGTTCTTGTTAATCATCAAAACTCAATCCTTAGTCAATTTGTTTTATTTTGAACATTGTTTCCAACACCATGATCCTGAAACTGACTTTAGGAAAATCACTTACTCTCATAAACGTACTTTATGTACTAGAAATATGCAAAAATTTGGTCTCAGCTAGTCTTCTTAGTAAGTATGGTTTCAAATTGGTATTTGAATCAGATCAAATTATTGTAACCAAGGTAGGTGTATTTGTGGGCAAGGGTTATATTGTAAATGACATGTTTCGTCTAAACATCAATAATGGATCATTATCTTCTACTTATATGGTTGACTCTTTTTCCGTATAGCATGATAGATTAGGTCATGTTAATTTTCGTTGTATGGACACTATGATAAAATTAGATTTAATTCCTAAATCACCTAATGATTTTCAGATAAATGCAAAATTTACATTCAAACTAAAATCATTAAAAAGTCATTTTAAAAAGTTGAAAGGAATTCTGAATTACTAGGTTTAATTCATTAAGATATTTGCGATATAGAGAATACATTAACAAGAGGTGAAAAGAAATAATTCATAACATTTATAGATGATTTTTGTAAGAGTGTGTCTGGGAATAGATAAAATTTTTAATGAAAAGTTGGAGAGAGTAGAAGTTGTCAAATGATGTGATATGATAGGGATGAGGAATAAATAAGATAAAGTTAAAATAGATAGGTTAGTTGTGTTGGTGGTTGTGTAGAAATGATTGAAAAGTAGGGTAGTTGTATAGAAAAATATGAAAAAGTTACTAAAAAATAAGGTAGTTATGGAGAGTGAAAAGTTTTAGATTGAAAAGTTTTAACTTGACAACTTTCACTTATTACCAAACACATCCTAAATATACTTATATATATTTATTGAAAATTAAAGACAAAGCCTTAGATAAATTTAAATCCTATAAAGCTAAAATTGAAAATCAACTTGTAAAAACAATTAAATCTCTAAAATATGATAGAGGAGGTAAATATTTATTAAGTGATTTTAATAATTTTTGTAAAAACGCTGGGATTATACACCAAGTAATAACCCTATATACACCTCAACAAGCTGGAATTATAAAAAGAAAAAATAGAACTTGAATTAAAATGGTAAGTTTAATGTTAGTTAATACAAATCTAAGTAAAGGTCGGTGGGGTGAAGCTTTATTAACAACTTGTCATATTCTTAACAGAATTTTTCATAAGAAAACTAAAGTTACCCCCTATGAATTATGGAAAAATAAAATACCTAATCTTAAATACCTAAGAGTATGGGGTTATAGAGCTTTAGTGAGATTATCTTATCCTAAAAGACCAAAATTAAGACAAAGAGGAATAGAATGCATATTTATAGTAAAGCTTATAGGTTTGTGGTGCTAGAGCCTAATAGTCTAATTCAACAGAATACCATTATTGAATCTTGTGATGTTGACTTTTATGAAAATATTTATAAGTCAATACCTAGACTTGATCAAACTAATGAATCTTCTTCTCTACTATTTAATAAATCTATAATTGATAATTCTATAGCCATGGAAAAATCTATAGAAGATGATAATGTGAGAAGAAGTAAACGAGCTAGAAAAGATTACTATAATTATTTTGGGTCTGATTTTCAGTTATATCTTGTAGAAGGAATCAGAGATAAAATAAGTGAAGAACACATGATTGTGTTTCATACCGAAGGGAATCCATTTACTTACGAAGAAGCCATAAAATCTCTAGATGCTTCATACTGGAAAGAAGCCATCCAAGATGAAATAGATTCTATAATAGTAAATGATACATGGACATTAGTTGATTTACCACTTGGGTCTAAACTTATATGCTGCAAATGGATATTTAAGAAGAAATTAGAAGTTGATGGATCTATTGATAAATTTAAAGCTAGATTAGTAGCTAAGAGATATAAACAAAAGGAAAGTATTAATTTCTTTGATATATTTGCCCTAGTAGCTAGAATTTCAATCATTAGGTTATTAATGACTTTGCCATCAATTTATCATCTTGAAATTCATCAAATGGACGTAAAAATTGCTTTTCAAATTTATAATAAGTATAATACAATTTCCTAGATAAATAACAAAACTAATATATCTAAAGTTGTAAGAGACGTTGGCAGTAGCGTAACAGGTCTTGGGTTGGAATCCAATTTAGATGATTTTTTTGGATTTTCAATTTGCACCAAGGGATGCAACGGTTGGCAAGGCAATGTGAAAAGGCGTGGGATTCTAGGGATGCATCAAATTGAAATGGGATGCATCAACGATCAATTCATTCCAACCTAAGTGCTCCAGTCTCATTTAGATACATTTTGCCTCCTTCAAGACATTGTGTTGTCTTCGTTCAAACATCCCATAGCTTGTTTTGACTCAGACATTGTTGTCTTAATCAAGTTTTTGCAGTTTTATCATATTGTTTTGTAATTCTCTTCATTCAACCAAGAATTTTATTTCCAAGTGTTCATGTACCTAAAAAAGGTATTGCTTCCTATTTTAGTTTAAGTTTCACTTTTTATATCCTGAAAACAACTATAAAATTACCCTAAGCAACAAATAAGGTACCAAAATTGCCTTAAGTTTGTTATGACAAAATATAAAAAGAGAAAATTAAGGAAAGTGACGTCGTAACACGCCTGAAATAAAACTTGGTTCTATTTTCACTTTCCCTATTTTCCTTAATTTTCTCTCCTTTTGTATTTGCCCTAACATATATTATGTTTTTCTTAGAGTTGTTAAAATTAATTTATTCTAATCAATTTTTGCAATTTTATTATATTGTTTTGAAATTCTCTCATTTCAACAAAGAATTTTGTTTCCAAGTGTTTGTGTACCTAGAAAAGGTGTTACTTCCTATTTTAGTTGAAGTTTCACTTTTGTATTCTACGGTCAACTGTAAAATTACCCTAAGTAGTAAAAAAAGTAGCAAAATTGCCTTAAGTTTATTAGGACAAAATATAAAAAGAGAAAATTAAGGAAAGTGTCGTTGTAATATGCCTGAAGTGAAACTTTGTTCTATTTTCACTTTTCCTACTTTCTTTAATTTTCTTGCTTTTTATATTTTGCCCTAACATTTATTATGTTTTTCTTGGAGTTGTTAAAATTAATTTATTCTAATTAGAGTCTGTTGCGACAGTCACATGACAATGTAGAGTAATCACTAATTTTTGGCAATATTAGAAGGTCCAATCATAAATATGAAAAATACAGAGAGCCATGTTGCAATTCGTCTTTGTTTGGTGGGTTGCTTGGCTGCTTCTTCATAATTAATAGCCTACAATGCAAACCATAGGTTTAGATACCCATCTCTAAATTCTTGTTGCTTTTTTCTCGTTGGGCGATCCGGTGGATCCTTTTGCATGTAATCTTTCTGCAAAAGTCCATCAACATGTTCTAGTTGACAGCGACAGCTAGTTATATGGGTTTCCGCACAATTTTCATTAGAAGTCAACACCTTTCAATGAAATTCGTCCTTTTGCACGTACTTTTTCTGCAAGAGTCTAACAACTTGTTCTAGCTGAATTAAAACAACTAATTATTTGGGTTTCCTTTCCGTTAGAAGTCAATGCTTTTGAATGAAGTTCAGTATCTATTCAGAGAAGACAGATTTTTGTGTCTTATAAATCTTATATTCTTACATTAGCATGCACAAATTTTTGTTTGTCTTATAAATCTTATGTTCTTACATCAGCATACCAATTGTGCATGGGTGGTGCCATCCTCTGAAGTTAATGTAATGTAAATGATTTGTTCTTTATCTCTCATTTCATTTATTTGAAAATTTCATTGTGTCATATGCCCCTAAAGCCGAGTTCTTCGGTGCAGCAAGACAAGTTTTTTCTGTAGAATTCTTGTATGAATTTTCAATTTTTCGCCATCCATTTAGCGCGCACTGTAACTATTCATTATTCTGTTTTTCCTTCATTATGTTCAAGCTTGAAATTCCCAATGATCACTGTCTTCTTCTCCATCATTGATGACATTCAATTGTACAATTCTTGCAGAATTTCACGAATTCGCCATCCATTGGTGCATCATCTCGGACTTGAAATTGAGATTAGTTCATAGATAAAATTTTATCTTTCGAGTTTCAAAATGAACAACTTTGTATGTAAAAGGTTGAGATCTTAGACAGAGAGTTTGCTAGCTTCATATCACTTGTTACTTCAACTCCGCGCCAGCCAGACCTGACGAGGTCACGGAGTCGTACGACGTGGCCCAGCATCTAAAGGAGATCCCGACTCAGTGGGAGAAAATGTTTTCGGGGAAATGGGTCTCTGAGAATAGCATTGCCTTTCATACATCATCAGTAAACTGCTTCCGAACTACATGGTTGTTATTTTTGATTGAGATGCTGAAAATTGTTTTGCAAATCATCTTTCTGGTTTCTTTCAGTTGAAAATTTTATTTGGCAGATCATATGGATATTCCGTGTGGTTATATCTGATATGTTGAACTTACACACGTGCTTGAAAATAAATTCTGTCAACTTAGACGCTTGAAATAAATTCTGTAAACTTCATATTAAGAAGATGAATATTCCAAGAAGTGATGTTTTGTCCTGTTTTGTTTTGTTCTTTTTATTTATTTATGTCTTCAAAGGCCGTATTCTTCATTTTTCATGATTCCTGATTAAGGCAGTTAGTTGTTTATGCAAACTAATCTTTAGGCCTGTTTCAATGATTAGTTGTTTATGCAAACTAATCTTTAGGCCTGTTTCAATGATTAGTTGTTTATGCAAACTAATCTTTAGGCCTGTTTCAATGATCAGTGGTTACACATCTGAAGATCTTATTTTTCTCTGAAAGTAGTCAAAATTCTGCCCTGGGGAAAAGTTTGAATTTGGAACGGGCCATGACTTTGAAAAAATCAAATTCTGTGAGGTAAGTCTTATAACCTCTCTAAGTTCAGCATTTTCAATGGCATGTTTTAGCATTCAACCTCATCTTGAACGACTTACATTTGCGTCTGTAATTATGTGCAAAGGAGAGTTCCATGAGATTCGTATTTCTGCTTACTCAATGGTACGAGATGGAGAGTTTGATGACATTCATATTTGTGTTATCAATTATATGAAATGGAGAGGATATGTTTTTTAGTCTGTTCATACATAACTAAAACTTTGATTCCTTGAAAAAGATGTAAAGAATCCTTATAAGATGTGTGTATGTGGGTGGGTGCTTTTGGGTAGTACTAAATTAGCGTTTTTGATATAAAGCGAAAAATGAAAGACGGGTAAAACAGCAATACATGATTCTTTCCCTGCTGCCCATGCCTTTTAAAATGCATAATTCTATATTTCTTGTTCTTAAGCAGGTTGTGTGTGCTTCTTTATGTATTTAAGCGAAATTCATTTGACAATATTGACTGCAACTTGCAGATTCAAAGATGTTCAAGTGAAACACTCCCCGCCACTGACTGGCGAGATTGAGACAAAGCAACAATGCAATATGGATGGGACAGAAGCATTTGAATCAAGCGGTAAAAATACCAGTGGGATACAGAAGATTGGTAGCAGGTCCTCACACACTATGGTTGCGACCAGAGTTTTTGCTGAGGAATATGAAAAAGTTAACAAGACAATCCTGGATCCTCAAGGTTCAATAGTGATTAGATGGAACATGATCTTCCTAGTAGCAAGCACAGTTTCTCTTTTCATAGATCCCCTATTCTTCTACCTGCCCAAAGTTCGGGATGGTGTCTGTATAGATACGGAGCAAAACCTCCAAATTGTACTCACCACCATACGCTCAGTAGCCGATCTCTTTTATGCAATCCAAATCGTTATTCGGTTTCGAACTGCTTTTGTTGCTCCCTCCTCTCGCATTTTTGGGAGAGGAGAACTTGTTATTGACCCTTCCAAGATAGCCGCGAGGTACTTATCCAACCGGTTTTGGATTGATCTCATTGCAGCATTGCCACTTCCTCAGGTATGCAGTTAGAAATATAGAGTGGTTAGAATTTGGAGTCTCTAATGATATTGCAATCTATTGCTTCGTCCATGTCATTGACATCTTAGTATGTCCTGTCAATCTTTCTGTATATTTCAGATTTTACTTTGGGCCATCATTCCCAACCTGAATGGTTGGATAGTGACAGATACAAACTATATCCTACGCCTTGTCGTCGGCATACAATACTTACCAAGAATCTATCTGATGTTTCTACTTTGTTATCGAATCATCAAAGCCACTGGGGTCATTGCCCAAAGGGCATGGGTTGCAGCTTTTTATAACTTGGTTCTGTACATGTTAGTGGGTCATGTAAGTACTAAAAACCATCAATTTCTTTTCTTTGCAAAGGGTTGCATGCATTCCTCACATTAGTTCTTACTCTCGTTTCAGCATTCAAACAAATGTATCAAACAGTCTAGACAATATACATGCATTTGATCATTTTCCATAATTCCCATAGGTCACCGGTGCTTGCTGGTATCTTCTATCGGCGGAACGCCAAGAACTGTGTTGGCGAAAGGTCTGTGAACTCGAAAAACCGTTCTGTAATTACGGCTTCCTCGACTGTAGAAGGATGACCAGCGCGAGGGATGCGTGGCTGGGATCGAGCAACATCACGGACTTGTGCAACGCCGACAGCAGCTTCGTTCAATTCGGGATCTATGCAGATGCAGTGACCCACGAAATTATGTCCAGAGACTTCGCCCACAAGCTCTCGTACAGCTTTTGGTGGGCTCTGGTTCAGATCAAGTAGGCTTTCTCAAACTTTGAGCTGATTCCAGTGTCTGCCGTGGATTATGTATATGTTATTTGTGACTAATGTCTGTGATGGCACGTGTAGTTCTCTTGGGCAGATGCTTACAACGACCACTTACCTGGGAGAAATATTTTTCGGCTTCGTCGTAGGAACTGTCTCCCTGCTCTGTTTCGCATCTGTCATTGCGAATGTTCAAGTGGGTTTCTCGCTTCTTGCCTGTTAATACCCGAATTGCAGGAGCTGTTTGGACTTCGAATTTAAATATTTATCTATGCCAATTTGAACTGTACAGAGGTTTATCCTGTCGACGAACATTCGCCGTGAAGAATGGAGGCTGAAGCGGATGGATACGGAGGAATGGATGCACTACAGACAGCTCCCACATTGTTTGAGGGAATGCGTGAGAAGGTTTATCGACTACAAGTGGGCAGCGACTCAAGGCGTGGACGAAGAAGCTGTTCTCGCAGACCTGCCGTGGGATCTCCGTATAGACATCAAACGCTTCCTCTGCCTTTATCTCATTAGACAGGTGCCGCTCTTCGACGAGCTGGACGAGCGGACGCTCGATGCCATATGCGTGCGGCTGAGATCGGCGGCGTGGACGCGAGGCACGTGCCTGGTGCGGGAGGGGGACACGCTCGACGAGATGACCTTCATCATCCGAGGCTACCTCGACTCCTACACCACCAACGGCTGCCGGACCGGGTTCTTCAATTCCAGCCGCATCGGGCCGAAGGACTTCTGCGGGGAGGAGCTGCTGACGTGGGCGCTCGACCCGCATCCACGCGTCCTCCATCCGCTCTCCACCCGCACCGTCCGGGCGCTCACCGACGTGGAGGCCTTCACGCTTGGCGCCAGGGACCTACGGTTCGTCGCGTCGCAGTTCCGGAAGCTGCACAGCAAAGAGCTGCGCCACAAGTTCCGCTTCCACTCGCACCAGTGGCGCACGTGGGCCGCGTGCTGCATCCAGACGGCCTGGCGCCGGCACAAGCAGGCGAAGCAACGGCGCCGGGAGCTGGCGGAGCTGCGGGCAGGGGAGAGTGGGGAAGCCACGCGGACTTACGGGCAAGGCTTTTTGGCGCAGGCGACGCAGCTGGCTGTGCTGCAAGCTGCTAGGCGCCAGTTCAAAAAGAAAATGGTGTTGGCTCGGCAGAGGGCGGACGGGGGTAGTAGCACGCATATGGTGCATGAAGATACATCAGAGCAGGTGGACGACAGAACAGATACGCTGAAGAAGCCGGATGAGCCTGATTTCAGCGTCGATGATGATCACACACGTGGGCCTCGTGGAAATGGACGATGAAGATTCGAACAGTTTGGAGGAAGTGTATCATGGACAGTTTGTGCAGTAGCTAGGTAACCAGGGCCAGGGAAGAAATCGTTCGTGATACCGTACGGCCGCCTGCACGAAAAAAAATGTATGTTTTTTATACATACTCCGGCGATCTTCCATTGGGAAAATTTTTAATTTGTTTGTCATTTTTTTTGAATATTTATAACCATGAGTCCCCCCCCCCCCCAAATTAATCCTTGTTTGGGAAGGATAGTATAGAAAAAAATATCATATCTTTATTTTATTAAAATTATTTTGGGTGCAATTTGTGTCAATTAAGTTCAATTTTATTTGTAAAATCTTCTACTCACCTTAGCCATGAATTAGTTCAGTTGTCTACCCTATTTTTTCTATTGGAAGGTCAGATCAATTTAATTTTAGTTACAACTTAGTTTTTTAATTGGCTATCCAGATACTTTAATGAAACCCTTTTTTTTTTATAATCTTCTTACTTTTTAATATCCTTGTGATTAATAAAATGTTCACTCAATCTATTTTATTTAACATTATTTATATTATTATAAATTTTTTGACTTATTTAGTATCATTGTATATAAGCGTCATCTACAAATATGTATAATTAGTGTAACAAAATGATTTAATATTAAATATTAGGTTTTAATTACTATTTTCAATATCTAAATCATCTAAAATATCACTACTATACACATAAATTATTCTATAAAATATTATTATATTGTAATACATATGTAAATGAATCTAAGAAGTTTTCCTAATTTACAGATCAATATACTTATTTTTTAGCAAATATAGCCCATATACATATTTCATTTTGGATAATTTACAAATATACCTGCATTGATTGACCAAAATTATATATACATACATACAAGAATTCCCTTGCAGGTGCGCGATCTCACCAAATATTTGGCGGGTGAAAACCCAGCCATTGATGATTGCTAGCGCATGTACGCCGCTGTATGTGCGTGTAGCGAGTGTTAGAATAGGGCCTTTTGTTTTGCGGCCAAGAGGGGATCGGGTTTCCCTCTTGCCTCTGCTCTCTTTTAGTCGCCTCGTCTCCCTTGTTGTCTTCTCCAACCATCTGCCTTGCCTCGAACTAACGTGCAGTCGTTCAATTTATTCTTTGAATTTTGTGGGATTAATCTAAGTCGTGTATGCTTTTGAGGTGAGTAGGAGAGTGAAAGACTGTTTGTAAGGATTTCGTTGGGAGGGAAATTGAAAATTTTAATGCTTAACCTAGGAAGAGTTATACTCCACTCTAAAAATCATGAATATTTTTCAAAGAATATCATCACGAATACAAGGCAAAGTCATTGTTGCCTTCCATCTTGAGAGCTAGAAGGCGAATGGGGGCGATGAGAATCGAATTTGTGCTAACATAAAGACAGACGATGGAGATTGGTCTCCGGGCAGGTGAAATCCCAGCCAAAATATGGTACTCCATCATCTTCATCAGACGCTACCACGAGCATCATTCGGGGTTGGATGTCGGCTACTGCTGTTGGTCCCGAGTTGATGGCTAAACCCAAGAGGGGAGGGGTGAATTGGGTTCTTTAAAAAATTTACAACTTAAACAAAAATTTTACCCCGGATTAATCTAGTCCCCTTAATAAAGAAACGAGATGGAAAGCAATATAGAGTAGAGAGCAGAAAAATAAATAGACACACAAAATTTTTATAGTGGTTCGGGCAACCTCCCTACTCCACTCTTCCAAGCTCACACTTCTTGTGACTTGGGTTCCACTATTGTATTCCACGAATACAACTAGAGCCTCTTGCTCTCTTCTAGATTCTAGCTCTAGAGGGCATATACAACACACTGCTCAAGTAGGTGATGAGTCTCACTCCAATCACACACTACTTAGCATATACTTGATCCTAGTTCCTCAAACTAGATCAAGTTCAAACACAAGCAAATGAAACAACAAGGAAATCTACACTTTATAGATGTGTAGCAACAATTAGGCGCAGAGAAGAACTTGAAGAATAGACTTTGAAGATTCAGAAGTTGAGCTTTTTGCAGTTTGAAGCAGAGTTCTTCTTCTTTGAGTGACTTGATCTCTTTAGAGCTCTTGAATGTAGTAGTTAAACACACTTAATGATTCTCAGCTACCTCCCTCGTCCACCATGAATGCTATTTATAATTTTGAAGGGAATCCGAACGTTTGTGAGTAGGTGGCGCGCATTAAATGCGCCAACATTCGAAAAGAAATCCGACCGTTGCGACCCAAGTCGCATGTGGAGTCGACTTCGGATGCGACTTCGCCCAAGTCGCAGATGAAGTCGACTTCGGGTGCGACT
>JAXCLR010000001.1:51584841-51607089 GCA_035584095.1 Annona squamosa
AGAAAGGAAGTTTTACAAAAATATTTTATGTTCATGAAAAAGAGATTTACATGTTAAGTTTGCAAGCATATGTTTTACGAAAAGTTTTATGAAAAGATTTCCACTGGTTGCTAGTAGATCACTTGATAAGTGTCTACTATTGAACGAGAGAAATGCATTTAAATGAAAAAAAAAGCTTGCTTACTGAGTTTCGACTCACGTTTTGCTTTTCAAATCATAGACAGGTACAACACAGGCCAAGAAGAAAAGGAAAAAGAAGGTATGAAGAAAATTTTATGATATGTTGATCCATATATGGTAAGACATGAACATACGATAAGGAGTTTCCAAATTATGTATGTATAAAATGTGCAGGTTAAAATAATCTGTGTTGTACAAAAACAAGTATGAATGTTATCAATGATAATTGAGATTTGATGATAACCATGTGTCTTTATGTGATGAAAGAAAAAAAAATGGACGAGATCAAATTAAGTACCCGCCGCGTGATCAAGGCAACAATCCTGATTCATACTTACCAATCGACAAGATCTTGGAGTAAGGACAAATGTGACGCCTCGGTTCGGGGCGCCACATATATATTCAATTATGGTCAAATTATATTGGTATATTTGTAAATTAACTTTTAATTTTGATGGAACTAGATCTCCTAACTAAAAAAATGATATTAAATATAATAAATAAATTGAATTTTTCACCAAACATCAAAATTTTAAAATTTAAAAGGATTATAGAAAACCACCTAATTAACTAAAATCAATAACCTTAGATTAAAATGAAACCAAACAATTGAACATTCATAAAAAAAAAAGAAAGGTAGATGAATATATTTGGAAATTATAGAAAGTAATTTGTAAACATATCTATAGTTTGATTGTATTGCAAATATGGCTACTTTATTTGTAAAATAGCAAATTATACCCTCATTGTTTGCATAAAAATTGTAAATGTATCCATGCTATCGCTTTTTCATTATGGAGCCATAATGAAATGATTATATTTGTAATTTTATGCAAACAATGAGAATAATTTACAATTTTCTAAACTATGTAAATATATTTACAATTACTTTCATACTACGAGGATATATTTGTAAATTAATTATGCACAAATATTTGTATAAATGTAACATTTTCTCGTAATCAGGGCATCAACTCCTCAATTAATATTTTCAACTATATATTTACGATTCTGATCTTTTGGAACCGTTTGATAAATTTGAATTCACGGGGCTTCTCCATCTTGGGGCCACCTTGATAATTATATGAAATCAATTCTATTCTTATATTTAAAATTAATTAATTGAGTTTTATCCCTTCATAGATACAAGTGGACCATCTGAAAGCGCAAAACTAAGATAATAAAAATATTTATATTTATGTACCAATTTTAAAATGGTTAATTAATTATATAAACTATTTAAAAATTCTTTATGTAGTTGAAGGTATTATGAATTAGTTTAGAAATCCAATGCATCTACTAATAGACTTTTAAGTGTTTCTTTATCATTTGTACATTACTATCTATTTTTAAGCAGATACAATTATCTAATATCACTAATTCATATAATTTTTAATATCACGATAAAACACACAATAATACGAAATATGATAGGCTGGATTTTAATTTTGTCGTCAAAGTGGCCGCCAAACGGAGAGGTCTTATGAATCATAAGATCACAAGAACAGAATCCCATATCTATAAATGAGAAGTAATTCACTGACGTTGATACTAACGAAGTTTTTATTGCTATTCTCTTATTTTTGCCACTTTGATGAGTAAATCAAAATTCAATCCATTTGCCATCGGTAGTTTACGTTGGTGATAATACCCATGACCTGTTTCGGTGACCTTGGTGAGGTAGGTGTTTGATTCCCGACATATAGGCCCTGGTGTTTATTTCTTCTATGTTCTATAGGAGTTTTATTTCCCCTATTTAGTAGGAGTTTAATTGATGTGAGTTTGTTGTCTCTCTTAAAAAATTATAAAAATGTCTTGGAGCTTAAATGTAACACAAATTGAGATGTTTATAAGCATATACATAAAAAATTCAATCCATTCATTTTGTTAAAAGGTATTTCTTTTATCATTGTATCAAAATTCATTTGGATCAAAATTTTACATAAGTTATACTTCAAATATTATTATCAAATGAAAGAACATGAAATTACTTAAATTTTTACCATAAAAAATCTGCAATGTTATGATAATTTAGAGAAACATTTATGGAAAGAATGTTTGAAGTGGTAAGAATGTTAAATTAACGGCTTTAAATTAGATATATGAATTAAATAATTTTCCTAGGTTGGTTTTGCACTTTTACCTGTTTTATCAAATGGGACTTACAGAATATTTAATTTGGATAGAACTTGGTTTTGTAGTTTAAATTGACATGCTGTATTTTGATGGAACCACCAAGGTGGGACCAAAAGTTTAACAACCATATTAGACAGATGTGATTAGGGAATAAGAGCCACACATGTAGAAAATGACTAAGCTCATGTCATCGTTATAATCCAGATAAATTATTATATAACGACTTAATTAACAATAATTAATCACAACTAAATTTGACAATTAATACACAAGCAATAATGCATGATTATATTCAATAATAATATGATAAATAATAATATTCAACAATTAACTATGATAGCAAAGTCAAGGATATCTCCACCTTCGCCAGAAGATTTTTCACGTTTATGCAATTTTAATTAATTATTAATAAAATATTAAATTATCGGGTGTGTTTGGTAGTAACAAAAAGTTGTCAAGTTAAAACTTTTCAATCTAAAATTTTTCATTCTTCCAACTACCCTATTTTTTAATCATTTCTTCACATTTTTCTATACAACTACCCTACTTTTCAATCATTTCTACACAACTACTAACACAATTAACTTATCTGTTTCAACTTTATCCTATTTATTCTTGATCAACTACCATACTTTTCAATCATTTCTACACAACTACCAACACAACTAACCTATCTGTTTCAATTTTATCATATTTATTCCTCATCATTACTTCTATCATATCACATAATGTGACCACTTCTGATCTTTACAATTTTTTATCAAAAGTTTTATCCATTCCCAAACACACTAATAATCACACGGGGCAAAACTACAATATAATATTCTTTAATAATGTAATTTCCGTTATGAGAAAAATAATAAAAAATTAGAATATTTTTTTTTGTTTAATAAATTTAATTAATTAAATATCATAGACACTTTTGGACGACAAAAGATATAAATTTATTTAAACGACGGACACTCCCACCAACCGGATGAGAATACTGCCACGGGCTCTTTTTTACGTCACCAGCCACTGTGGGGAGTTGAACCTAGCACCTTTTGCAACTGAGGCAAGCCAAGTTATCCGTGAGTCACTGCCTCAATAACCCAAAAGTACTGTCTTTTGTCTTCATCTGTCTGTACTTGCAGCTCCCCCTTTAGGACGTGTACTAACAGGATATGACTGGCTATTGAGTAGTGGAAGTTGGGGATAAACACAAAAAATATATTTTCAGACAATTTGTTCTTGCATTTTTCCATACAACCATATTAGTTTTCCATGATATTTTTTTCAAAATTTATTATTTCGTAACAATGTTTGAGCATTTTTTTCAAATTAATAAACACACCAAAGTATTGAAATGTGAAAACTAAGATGATTATTTATTAAAAATGAAAAATTTAGGTGCATTTGATAAGATTGGGAGAAAAAGAGAAAAGAGAAATATAATCTTTTTAAAAAAGTGTGGAAGCGATGCTATATGAAAAAATGATGAAATGAGAATAAATAGATTAGTTGTATAAAAAATAATTGGTGAATTGGTTCAAATAAAACAAATAATAGCATGTGCTCCTAGGCAAGTAAGCTATGATAAAAGGAGCTAGTGCTTGAGTACTTAGTCTCGATACACTCGGGTGCAAAAAGGTCTATTTTTTATTTTTTTAATATATTTATTAATCTAAGCATATTTAACATGTGTATCTAGACCTTTAACATGTGTATTACCAACCGAGGCTAACTCGGTTGGTAGCTGTCAATAGGCGCAAATGTGCGCAGGGCAGCGGCGGAGTTTCGAATCGCGCTCCGGGTGGAAAAAATGGGTGGGAGCAAAAAAATGTAGTCTCCCGGATTGATGGAGTGTGGGAGCAGGTGGTCTCCCAGGTGGTTGTTGCAAGCTGTGTCTTCCTTATTCTTTCGTAGAGCTATGTCTCCAAATTTCTTTGGGAATATGTGTCCCTTATATTTGTAAGAATATCTCAGATCTTCAAGTATAATATATGTTGAGATACATGTAATTATACCAATAAAAAAAAAAACATGTGTATCAAATTTTATTATTTTTGAAAATTTTTATATATTTATTTTAGATTTTTTAAGACGAGACTTTCTCCGTTTCAGACAAATATTATTTTTGAAAATTTTTATATATTTATTTTAGATTTTTTAAGATGAGACTTTCTCGGTATTAGACAAATAGAAGGGTCAATGAAATTTTCCGGAGCACGAGGGAATTAGAAATGTAGCAATATAAAACAGAGGTCTACATAGCTTGGCCATCTTGGCTCTTTGACTCCTCCGAAGAGATTCTTTTCCATGTCAGTTTTTTCTGCAAAAGTCCGTTTAGACGTCAATAGATTCCTGGTTTCCCTTGCAAAGAACATCCAATGATTTGATTTGCTCCCCAGCTTTTCTACAACTGGAGTTAAAAGAATTTCTTCTTTCACCCGGAAATCAATCCCGTTTTCTGTCGCTTAATTGGTATCAGAAAAAAATTTCATTCACAAACAATCAACACGAGTTGACCGTAGTTCTATCAGAAAGTGGTTATCAGTAAGTATAAAAGAAGAAAGAAATCGTGCCATCAAGGAAAATAAAAAAGAAGAAGAAGAAGAAAGAAATAGAGAGAGAGAGAGAGAGAGAATGAGTGTCTGATATGCTCTGCATTGCAAAAAGGGCTTCAGTTACAAAATTGCTTGATCTGCCGCAGTTCAAGAAACATATGTAGGCCCTCCATCCTATTAGATTTTCAAGCCTTTCCGTTACAAGCTAATCATTTGAACAATGAGACATTGACTGTTACGTTGATTTTTCAATCCAAAGTAATATGCGAAATGTCTAATTTTTCCTCTATCCTTGTCCACGCTAATATTTCTTTCGAATTTCTTTTCTGAGATCTTCTCCGCCGCCCACAATGACCCACGTTTTGTTGAGAGCACAGTGATAGCACTTGGCTTCTCGAATCATTTCTGCGTAATCATTGCTGATGTTTTTCAGCTGAGGATACTTTTTGCATCCTTTCTGAGAGTATTAAAAGTTACGTCTGCTGCTTTTGCTTATGAATTTCATTCAGCTGAAGCTGTTGGCTATTGCAACTCCTCACTGAAGCAGCACTTGGACTTCTGAAGCAAGAGCTATGACTTTTGGCGTATCAAGATCTAGTAGGTCAGTCCTGTGCCCTTTGTATGGGTCTTGAAATCTGCAGTTGCCAAATTTTCCTTACAATGTTTGATTAGTGGTTAATAGGAATAATTTGGTATGTTTGATTAGGCTATTGATTTAAGATCTGCTAATCGCATGCACGAAAGAAACACTCCCTCCATTACATTATACAAATATCTTTCAAGAATTATCCAAGGAAAAAAAAAATCATATGGTCTCCTTTCCTTTTCTACAGAATTTAAAAGGGAGCCCCAAAAGGGATTTTTCATGTATTAAAGTTAGGGTGTAATTGGAATATGGTAAACCCATGACCCAGTTTGCGGAAGACTAGGGCTTTCACTTTCCAACCCGCCAACCTATTTACATTACTCCTACATTCAAATAAATGTGCTGGTCATGGATTGAGCTTGTCAAACTAATTAACTCGATAATCCAACTTGTTTAATTCACCAATCTGCATAATTAATTTATAACTCATAAAGTAAAGGAGTTCATATTTTTTATATTTATTTTATAGGTTATGTGTACTTATCAACAATGGAATCAACATTCTAATTAAGATTAAATAAGAAAAATAATGGTTTAAATTTAAGTAGTAAGTAATTTTTTTTGGGATTAAAATAGTAAGTCAGTAGCGACCCACAAATTATATTAAATGGATATGGTTAGGATTGACATTTTTATTAATTGGTTATCAACTGATCATTATTAAGGTTTTTTAAATGAGTTAGAAGTAGGATTGGCCTCCGACCTATATAACCCAACCCAAATACACAATTACAATCAAGATCATGGAACATCACAGAAATACAAATAGCAGAACTTAGACTTTCATAATAGCAAATAATGTTGCAACCTATATAACCCGACCCAGTTACACCCCCTAATTAAAATCACGATTAGGGAACATCATAGAAATACAAATAACAGAATTTTTTATAATATCAAATGTAGTTCTGTTTCGCGGAAGTACTGAAAACTGGTGGCACTAGCTGGCTGAGGTATTTCATTTCAATTATACTGGAACTATCGAGGCTTCTTCTGATTTCCAATCAGTTTCAGCCTAAACACTGCAATGTCCTAAAATGTCATGATGTTCGATACATTTCCATCTACAAATTCAGATTCCAAGATGTTGGAGCTGAACAGGCAATTTCTGCCAAAAGAGAGAGTAAAATGAAGCTCATAGACAAGAACAACGGGGCTGAAACACCTGAATTAAGCCACACAAAAGGTGATGAAAGACAGCTGATGGACAAATCGCTGGGGTCAAAAAAGCTTTCAAGAGTCTACTCTGAGGACCTTGAGCGAGTGAATAAGAAGATCTTGGATCCTCGAGGTCCAATCGTGCATAGATGGAACAAGATATTCTTAGTAGCCTGCATCTTCTCTCTTTTCATCGACCCTATGTTCTTTTACTTACCAAGCGTCCATACAGAATTCTGCCTAGGGATAGGGCATGCCATCAAGACCATCTTCACAGTTGTGCGCTCCATAGCCGATTTGTTCTATGCCATGAGAATCTTCATTCGGTTTCGAACGGCTTTCGTGGCTCCTTCCTCTCGCGTATTCGGGAGAGGAGAACTTGTTATCGACACCAAAAAGATTGCCTCAAGGTATTTAGCTAAGGCATTCTGGATTGACCTCCTTGCTGCATTGCCAATTCCCCAGGTATGCATCATTTTTTTTCTTGATCGTCAACACCCATGGTTTGCAAATCAATTCAGTAAGATCTCAATACATGTTTTGGACTGTTCTGTTCCTTTCAGGTGTTAATTTGGCTGGTGATTCCCAACATAGATGGCTCCTCTCTGACCCAGACCAGGACTGCCATCCGCTTTACCATTGCTTTCCAGTACATACCAAGGCTGTATCAAATCTTCCCACTTTCATCTCAAATCATAAAGGCCACTGGAGTTGTCACCCAAACAGCATGGGCAGGTGCTGCATATAACTTGGTGCTTTATATGTTGGCAAGTCATGTGAGTATCAAGTGGGCTTTATAAGGACACTATTTCTCTTTAGATGCAGATATTTCTTAGACTTTTCAGCATAACATCCTAAGATGATGAATTGATTTTTTTAAGTGTTTTACTAACAGGTTACAGGAGCCTGTTGGTATATTCTATCAGCTGAGCGCGTGTACACATGTTGGGAAATGGTCTGCGCTCTTGATAGGCCATTTTGCAGGCATTCCTTGTTGGACTGTGGCATCAAGGATACAGCAGCAAGAGATGCCTGGCTCGGCACTAGCAACATCACAGACATGTGCTCCCCCACCGGCTCCTTCTTCGACTTTGGGATTTTTGGAGATGCATTGACCTATGGCGTCCTTGACTCATCCTTGCCATTCTTCAGGAAGTACTTCTACACACTTTGGTGGGGCTTGAGAAATCTCAGGTAATTAGCGTTAGTAACCAATCCCCATGTTTCTTTTTTGAGAAATAGCAAAGATCTTGATGACCCAGTGTCAACATGTATTGCAGCTGCTTGGGGCAGAATCTTACCACCTCCACTTATATGGAAGAAATACTCTTCTCCTTCGTGGTAGGAACGGTCGGCCTAGTGCTTCTTGGATTGCTCATTGGCAATGTGCAGGTGGGTTCTCATTCTCTGCATCCATTCATTCAATCCATGATGAAAATGTGGTAGCACGTCCAACATACTCAAACATTCTCCCTCTCCTTCTCTGAAACAGACGTATCTGCAATCATCGGGTGGTCGGCTGGAGGAATGCAGAATAAAGAAAATGGACACAGAGCAATGGATGCACCACAGAAAGCTCCCTCCGGAACTGCAGCGCAGCGTCAGGAGGTATGGGACCTACAAGTGGATTGCTACTCGAGGAGTCGACGAAGAAGCCATCCTCCAAGACCTCCCAAACGACCTCCGCAGAGACATCAAACGCCATCTCTGCCTTGATCTCATTCAAAGGGTAGCCAAAATCACTAGATATTTCATTGTCGTATTATTTGTAACATTCGTTAAACAAGTGCACCACGCCATGCAATGCAGGTGCCGCTGTTCGACGAGATGGACGACCGCACCCTCGACGCCATCTGCGAGCGGCTCAGGCCTGCGCTCTGTACTAGCGGCACGTGCCTGGTGCGCGAGGGGGACCCGCTCCGCGAGATGATCTTTATCATCCGCGGCCGCCTGGACTCCTACACCACCGACGGCGGCCGGAGCGGCTTCTTCAACTCCAGCCGCCTCGGCCCCGGCGACTTCTGCGGGGAGGAGCTGCTGACGTGGGCGCTCGACACGCGCAACAACCTCGCCATCCCCGCCTCCACGCGCACCGTCCGGGCGCTGTCTGACGTGGAGGCCTTCGCGCTAGGCGCTGACGAGCTCAAGTTCGTTGCGTCCCAGTTCCGCAAGCTCCACAGCAAGGAACTGCGCCGGAAGCTCCGGTTCTACTCGCACCAGTGGCGCACCTGGGCCGCGCGCTGCATCCAGGCGGCTTGGCGCAGGCACAAATGGCTCAACCTGCGCCGCCAGGCCAAGCTGACGAGGTCGTGGAAGATCGGGTCTGGAGGCGGTCCGGCGGAAGCTGCAGCTTCGACCACGGATGGGGAAAGCTTTGCGATGCAAACGATGCGGATCGCCGCTGTGGAAACCGCGCGGCGCCAGTTCCTGAAGTGCAAGCAACTAGCCCAGCTGAAGCCGACGGACAGCGAAGTGGAGGAAGAGGAGCGTGGGGTGGCGGGAAAGATAAAGAAGCCTCACGATCCTCCCTTTTCTGAAGAGGAGTAGGATCGCAGACACGTGGCGAAGTCTGTGCACGGGTGGGATGAGTGTGATGGAGAATTTCGCCTTTTCCCTGTGGAGTGTGATTATTAGTTATTTATTTATGCCAGACATTAAAATGAAAATTTGTTCATAGCTGTTTACTAATAAAATGTGATTGAGTGGTGATTAGTTCTTCGAAATCTGCGAATGCAGATCAGCAAGCTGAGAATGAAAACTATGCACGCAACATGGCAATTAATTTGCAAGAAAAACTCGCAATACATGCATGGTCTGCAGAGCTCGAATGATTACAACAGTAGATGGGACGTGGTTTCACTGACGAAAAGAATCGAAGATTATTCTTCCAAAGGGAAACTGAACGATGCAAGAAAACTGTTCAACGAAATGGCTCACCGAGACTCGGTTGCTTGGAACGTAATGATCAGGTGTTATGTTCGGAACGGCAGGGTCGAGGATGCGCGCGAGATCTTTGACCGGATGCTTGACCGGGACGCGGTCTCATGGAATTCCATGATTATGGCTTATGCGAGGGAAAGGGAAATGCATGTTGCCCTGAAGCTTTTTCTGGTGATGCCTGCTGAAGTGAAGGACACAGTCAGCTGGACAACTGTAATATCTGGGCTTGCTAAGAATTCACAAATTGATGATTCACTGATGCTGTTCGACCAAATGCCTGAGCGGAATGCAGTCTCATGGTCATCGATTATTTCAGGTTTTCAACAAAATGGGTTAGCTGCTGAAGCCTTGGTCTTCTTTAAAAAGATGTTGGCTGTTGGGATGCAACCTACTTCGCATTCGGTCACCAGCGCTTTGACTGCCGCCGCAAATTTAGCAGCATTATCTCAAGGTCGACAGCTTTATGCCCAGGTTCTTAAGAGGGGATTTGAGAGCAATGGTTGCGTGGGAAACTCGGCTATCTCTACGTTTATCAAATCAGGCAGTTTGGACGATGCAAGGAGTGTTTTCTGTGGAATGTGTTCACCAGACATGGTGGCATGGAATTCTATCATTACAGGATATGCACAGCATGGTTATGGGATGGGGGCAATCATATTTTTTCATCAGATGCAGAAAGCTGGTTTGTGGCCCGATGGAATCAGTTTCCTAGGGGTGCTTCAAGCATGCAGCCACTGCGGACTTGTGGTTGAAGGACAGCACTATTTTGACAGGATGAGTAAAGATCATGGCATCAACCCAGAACCTGGGCACTTTGCATGCCTGATTGATATCCTTTCCCGTGGTGGATTGCTCAAAGAGGCTGCTCAAATGATCAATCAAATGCCTTTTGAGCCTACAGCTATCTTTTGGAGAATACTGTTGAATGGGTGTAGGATCTTTGGGAATTTGAAATTGGGCGTGTATGCGGCTGATCAGGTTTTAAACCTTGAGCCCACTAATGCAGCTGCTTATTTGATGGTCATGGAGATGTATACAGCTGTTGGGAGGGAGACAGAAGTTGCAAAGTTGAGGGGATTGATGAGAGAACGAGAAGCAAAGAAGGAATTGGGAAGTAGTTGGATTGAGATAAAGGGTAGAATACACTTATTTACAAGGAGGGATGAGACCCACCCTGACTCTGATCCCATTTACACGATACTTTACTTGTTAGTATGTGCCTTAGCTGGTCATACTTGACCAGTACTGGCAAAGAAAGATAAAAAGGATGATTTTGGTATAACTTCAATTTTCTAGACACAGTTGTAACACCTGCTTCTCTAAGCCTCTTTCTTTTACCATATTACAATCCATCTTTCCCAAGTTCAGTTCCTGTCGTGGGTACTTAAAATGTGTCCAGAAGACTGCATTGAGTGGCAGGAATTTGGCTATACCAAGAAGGTCCACAGGACCCTGAGAGTTGAATTTCTATTCTGTAAGAAAAACAATTCAAAGAAGTCAATAAATGTGTCGTCAACAGATTCAAGTGGGGTATGAAGAGGCTAAAATTGTTGTTATGTAACAGAGACCAGCAAGTAATTCTTATAAACATGGAGAGTGTACAGAAGTTGTTCAAAGACTGGATCAGCTGGGCAAAATGATCAGAAATCTCGTAGCCCAAATTGGCTTGTATCAATGTACAGGCTAGTACCGGTTAACGGAAGCATCGGAAGCAAAGAAGATAAATAAACCACCTAAACTTCAGGTCTTCATCCTTTACTTCATTCAGCATTAACAATTCCGTGGCTTTTACCCTTGTTTGTATTTATTTCTAAGTATTTGTTCTTCATGCATGTTGTACGAGTAGGAGTGGTGGCCAGAAATTTACCTTTGCCTGTCTTTAATCCTCGACACTTCAGCCCAGTCTTGACCTCAACTCTGCAAGAAACAGGTTTGAAAAATGAATGACTACAGAATTTCTAGGCATTTCCTAGATCTCAGGTATGCCATCATATATTCATACGTAAATAGTTGCGCATTTGGAACTGATTTTTTTTTTTTTTGTTTTTTTTTAAAAAAAAAGGAAGTTGGGAACTGATATTTAATCCATCAATGACAAGACATTCTTCATTTGGCTGACCCCTGGCCTGTTTCTCAGTCAAACTTGTTGTCAGACAAATGATGAAAAAGACCTCTTGCAATTAGTTGTAAGCTGTCGTTGGAGTATATGGCAACAGATTAAGGTGGTTCCTTATGGCATTGATAAAGAAAACAGTTGGCTAAGATGTATCAGCTCTATGTGATAGTGTTACTCAAAGCTCAATCCTTTGTAAGTTGTAACAACTAGGAGCCCAGGCCTAGCCCATGTCAAGTTTCATTGATCAGGCTTGGGCATGGAGGCCAAGTAGCTTCAAATAAAGCTACGCTTTTTAGTGTTTCAGTAGACAGCTGAACAGATGATGATGAAAATTCTTTTACCTAACAAGTAAGCATTTGAGTGGCATAAACACGCTCATGTGCAGACATAGTCACATCCTTGTTGGCATGCACGTACTGGTAATGTCTGGAAAGTCCAACTAATGGCAGGTTCCAACTCATATCCCGAACCCCACCCATAGGATTAAACTTGAAGTTTTCGAAATAAGATTGAGGTTAATTACGTGAGTTCCACCTTAGTTGGCATGATATGATGTTGCAACCACAAGGACTCATTATTTCCTCCCAATATGATTAAAGCCTAAAATTTTCTTCTTCTTCTTTTTTTTTTTTTTTTTTTTGTTTCTTGGTTGGAGGTTAAGGCTGAGTAGCTTTATGCAAGCTGCAACTGTTTTAGATTGATAAGAAAATCAGCTTATGAAATCACTGGAATGCAATTGGAATGAACTGTCTTATATGCCTTTGAAAACGCACATGTATGATCTAGTTTGCTCAGTGAAATAGGATTCGATGTTGGTCATAAAGTTCATAAAGACAAAATAGATTAACCTTGTTGTAGATACCTCCCCTGTCACATGTAGCCCTTAGGATACGTGGTCAAACACATTATGCTAAATCACCCTACACAGTCGGCCACACACTGACTGTTTCCTCAAATATAAATGTTGCATGCTTAGGCGCACGTCCTCACCGTGTTCCTTTTAAAATCGGGCATGAACAGAAACCAACTCATCATGCAGCGGGGAAGTCATACCTATAAAGAGTCCATCCTACTAGGGAAAAGGGCCAAGATCTGTCTTTACGTTTGCTGAAAATGCCTCACCCCTCTGTGTGCACGTACCTCTTTGTCACACCCTTTTGCACAACTGTGTATATCTTCACTTGTGAATAGCGACATAAAAGATGGGTGACTACTAAAAATATAGAGAATGATGTTAATTTTTTTGAAGACTTATAACTTTAACATTGGAAGAAAAGGAGAATTATTATTATTTATAACTCTTAGCTTAAAGGTGTCATATCAAATGAAAAATAATTTTTTGGATTAATCATATCAAGTGAAAATTTGAAGAAAGATAAAACGCAACTAGAGAATGTAATGTCTTGGCTCTTCCTTGCATGTGAAAGCTTGTTATATTTTCTACCTCAGCTGTATTTTCGTTGGTCAACACCTTTGGGATTAGGACACTGTTTCTGGCATTTCAGGGTAATTCAAAAACATGGACGGTTCAGATTGCTGAATTGGTGGCCCAATTATAGAAACCCCGAGCCGGGACATAGTCAGAACTTATCCATAGGGTACCAATAATAATAATAATAATAATAAAAAAATGCAAAGTCGGATGATGGATTTTCATGAATATCTTCGGAGTTTTAGAGTGGCTGAGTGAGAGAAGAAACATTTGCTCAGAGCTTAAATGATGTTTTGACCAGCAGCCTTTGCCTTGAAGCTTAAGCTAAAGGAAAATGGTATTGTATTATGCCCTCTAGGCATGTTTCATTTCTCAATGGCTACTTCGCTAGATTAGAAATTTTATGCAACTAGCTTCTTGGAAAGCTTATTATTACTTCCATATGGCAAATGACATGGAGATATTAGCTTCACGAAGAAATTGGGAAAATCACAAGTTAAAAGTTCAGTGGTTCACATCAAAACTCCTTCATATCTACACTAATTGACGTACGTTATTAATGATGGTTGGATACACCGACTTTTTCTCTAATATGATATTCATCCTACCTAATTCTATTTTTTCCTCCTTTTTATGGATATTTTCGATTATCAACTTACATCTATCCAGAAGAGACAAATCTAAAACAGAAATGGGGCCGGTGCAATTAACAGTGGTATATTTGTCCAAAAATAAGTCACACACCTATTATAATACAATGAAATTTTATATAATTATTTATCTATATATAAATTTTATAGCTAATGATTTACATGTTAAAAAAATCACTTTAAAGTTGTTATTTACATCAAACTATTTTATTACGTTAAATTTATACAATTTTCAAATGAAATTCATACAAATATCCAATTGGGATGAAAATTGATATGATAATAGAATACATGATTCTAAATACAATGAACAAAGTAGATTATAATTTTATGAGACCCATTTTGGTGCAACCGCGCCATTATTATGTTGCAATTGCGTTGCACCTGAATATATATATATATATATATTTCTCTCTCTCTATATATATATATATCTAACATCACTGGCTCACTACACGCTAATGTTCTTCTTTTTTTGTTTTAGATTTTTTTTCTTATATTTCAGATCTTTTATATCACCCAACAAAATATTGGAATTCATAGGTAAACCAGCTAAATAAGAGCTAATGATCTTATTAACCTAGGCTAACAAATTAATTTATTAGTTCAGTCTTAAAATACTATCTTATACTTTTATAGATTTATTAATTTAAATATATTAACATAAAAAATCAAAATTTACTATTTTGTAAGATATGTATATATTTTTAAAATTTTAAAATATGAATATTTCGCCCAATCTTAGTAGCACTAACAAGAAATATTAGAAAATAGTATTTTTTGGTTAGACTAATAAGATCATACCTTATTAAATAAATATAGTTAGGAACTCTAGAATAGATGAGTAGTAGTTTTCTGTCATGAAAGCAATTGGTAAGAGAATTTCTTCAGTAAGGGCTAATCACATATGATCAATTGTATGCAACCCTTTATAGTCTATACAATATTAATTTTTTATTTTTTTTCAAAAATATGTTTTCCTAAACATATTTAGTCCATACACCAAGTTTCACTATTTTACTATATTTTTACAAATTTATTTTTTATTTTTAAAAATATCAATGTCAATGGTATTTTAGTTAATTTCTACACAAAAACTTAATTTTTTAAAATAAAAAATAAATATGTAAAAATATAGTAAATTGGTGAAACTCGGTATATGCATTAAATGCACTTAGAGTGTGTTTGAAAAATGATAAAATTTTTTATGTAAAAGTTTTTAAATTGGAGAAAATAGTGTGATATAATAAAGATAATGAAGATGATTAAAGAGAATAAAATTAAAATAGACATGTTAGATGTTTAGGTAATTATGTAAAAATGATGGAAAAGTTTGATTGTTATATAAAAAAAAGGTGAAAAAACAATTAAAAAATAGGGTAGTCATGGAAAGTGAAAAGTTTTAAATTAAAAAGTTTTTTGTTAAAAAGTTTTTAGGTAAACACACACCCATTAGAAAAATATGTTTTGCGAAGAAAAATAAATATTATACAGAGGGTTGTCATGTGATTAATCGCATGTGATCAGCCCTCTTCTTCATCTACCGAATGATCTGTATATATTTTTATCAAATTGTGTACTTTTTCTTATTATTAAAGTTCCAAACATGATATTTTAGTAAGAGTTAGCTCCTCTGGCGTTAGTATCTCAGTTTTCCAAATTGATGGGAAAAGCAAAAGAAATACTTATTATATCTCTGACCATTTATTTACTATTGAAGACGGGGATCCCAACAGCTTGCATTGAGCTTTGATGGCTTCCGATCCTACTAGTTGTCTGGTCAGCCACTTCAATGCCTTAGCAGTTTTTTTTCAAAAAAATATTCTTTACATTTAAGCCCACATCCAGATGAGTCTCCGTACGTTAATTATGCAGCAAAGGCATCATGGCATGGACCTCTTCCTCATCTGAATTAGATCTGGATGGCCACCAGCAATCAAATGCAGCAGATGGACTATCGACTTGCACCCCAACTTACCCATTTGTGCCCATGTGTCTCGATCAGTTGCATTTTTTTCCCCCTTTCTTGTCTGTATCTTTGTAATTGCAAAGACTTGTAAAATGTTATTAAGAAGTATATCAGTTGGAATATGATTCCTTACGACTGGTTTCAGTGGAACCTTTTCATTAGAGCCCCACCAAGACGATAAGACAATGAAACTCAACCCATCCATTTTTTTTTTTTAATACAATGTCTTTAGCTAGGAATATAAAAAGTATCTTCCTAAAAAAATTCATCGGGCCCACAAAATTAAAAGGGATATTTGCTAACCAGACTCCCGATGTTTGTGCAATTGTAAATTGGATAATTACCCTGTACTATATTTTAAAATTTTTTGTTTTCTTTGTCATTTAGATGCGGACCCATGTATATTTAATTTATATAGAAAAATTTACTATTTTTAGATTCTCATTTTTTATTGCAATTTTTTTTAAAGAATTACCATTTTCACCGGGGAGAGAGAAATGAGTGAAAAAATTTTATTTTTAAAATTTTATAAAGACATATGCAAAAATCCATAACTAGTAAAATTTTATATATGACCTAAATACACGAGGACCCGGATAAAATGATAACTAAGTTAAAAATTTATAAAATACATGAAATTGATACGTAGTTTAGTAACAACTCATGGTATAAGATTATTATGTTTATAAAGCGATACAATTATCTTTCAGTACTGAGTTTAAATCCCATAAACAGAGAACTAGTTCATATTAAAGTTTATAAGGAGATAAATCTTTAAGTTATACGGTTCAAATTGCAATATCAAAAAGTAAATACTTTTAAATTTAGAAGGAAATTGTAATATCAAAAGAAAATTATGCTATCAAGTAAAAAAAAAAATTTACAATAAAATTTCATATTAAAATAAGGGCAAATTTCACATATAACCATGAATTTTATTTTTAATTTTACTTGTATCTACAAACTTTTAAGAATATATGTTGTACTCATGAATTTTCATACTAAATTCATATATACACATGTTGTTAAAAATCTGTTAAATGAATTGTTAACCATTCTATAAAATAAAAAATATACCTAAATCTTAATACAATTTGAAATTATTTTGCTCAAAATTAAAGGCTCATATTCTAATAATATATTATTTTATAATTATAGGATTACTAAAAATTTATTATAATATAAATTTTTAGCTATAAAATCATAATTAAAAATGGACATATTCATCATTTCACAAGAGGTTAATAGGGGGTATACGTAGAATTATGATAAAAATTAATGGATATAAAAGGTATTCTAATAGTTCACTAAGTATAAGTGAAATTATAAATAAAATTCATAGATATACTGTACGTTTGCCTTAAAATAAAGTGAATCAACAACTATCAACATAAACTTGTTCTGACCTTCACTGACAAACTTGCTACAATTCTTTTTTCTTTTTTTTTTTTGATGAAAAGATTACTCTAGGCAAACCCCCTCACCCCATAGGAGAGGTTCGGACTAGAGAAATTCATATAATTCATAGCCAAAAAATTATCTGTACAAAGTTTGTCAGTGATAACATGTGGGGGATTTCCCCGCCATTTCAAATGATCCATAACAGAATTTGAAACCAAATCAGCAATAGCATGGGCTACCATATTCCCATTTCTAAGAACATGATGAACCGAAACTTGAGGATTTGCAGAAATGATTGAACGAATTAATGCAATTATATGACCAACAGGAGAGAGAATTTGACAGTCGTCAGCCAGAAATGTGCACAGGAGAAGAGAGTTGGATTCCACCTGAACCTTACTGAACCCAAGTTGGAGAGCCCACATGACTCCAAGCCGGAACGCCTCAACTTCCATAAGGAGAGGCTCCCCCACTCCTCGCCGTCTCCAACCCCTTGTAGCAATAAAGCAACCACGAGAGTCCCTTATGATAGTAGCAAGCCCCGCAATCCCCTTATCAAATAAGCATCTAACATCCACATTCATCTTAAGGGCCCCAATTGGTGGTTTGGACCACCTAGGAACCAAAGGAATATCGATAACGCAGACGTTATGAAGAAGATTGGCCCGCCTCACGTTATCAACATAATCCCTGCACCACTGTAACAAATCAGCAAACACAGGCTGGATCCCTTCAGCCCTCAGTTTGTTCAGCAAATACCATAGTCGCCAGCAATACACAAAAAATAACTCCAGCCCGCTCCAACAATCATTTGCCACCAATGAAGAAACAGTTCCTAGAATCGAACCCGCCAAGAAACCACCAGAAGCCGCCTATCGAGCATAACTCACAATTGAAGCACAATTTAAGAAAAGGTGATCCGCATCCTCCATCTCTCGACAGCAGAAGCCGCAGAGTAGGTCCACTGCAATGCCCCTCATGACCAGATTGCATAGTGTAGGAAGTGCATTCCTTAAGAGCCTCCAACCAAAAATGATCACCTTCCTCGGAAGCCCCATCCTCCATATAGCACGGCACCAATTGGAGGGAGGAGGATCCACGGATTCCCCCTTGAGCCATATGTGAGCCGATTTTACAGAAAACAGACCACTAGCCTCGTGCTTCCAGAAGATGGAATCGACAACTGGGGGACAAGGGAGAGGGACCACACTGATGGACTATCATCCCCCCTCCCCCACAGCAGCCAGAATCCGATCCCTATTCCACCCCCCACTAGTATCATCAATAAAGTGGCCAACCAGGACCTCCTCTGGGATTGACTGGGGGAGAGGGCCCACCTTGCACACCTTCGAGTCAAGCCAATGATCCATGAAGAACCGGACTCGTTTTCCATCCCCAATCCGCCATTGAACTTGCTAAAATTCTAACTGCACGTTGTCAATATAAATTTTCTATTAAAATTATTTTAAATTCATTATTAAATAGGCAGTATTAAGCATGATAAATAGTCCTTTTTTTGGAAAATTCATTCTAGGTATCCTTCCTTTTTGGGAAATCTCCTTCTCATAATTCCTTCATTTCCTGCAGATAAATCAAATTTTCTGCTGCCTAATAATCCCAATGCATGTTCTAGTTTTCCAAATTGCTAGTTGCTGCGACTGAGTGCAGCAATTACGGGACCGTCCATGGGTATGAAAGATTGGATAACATAATTCAAATGAAAATGCAATGTCTACTGCCAAATCCTGTTCGTTTGGACCAATGATTTGGTGCACTCGTGACCTAATAATTTTAAAATGGGTCAGCTTTCCTGCTTAACTACCACTTTAATCTTTAAATAATCAACAAAGAAAAGACAAGAATATGCATCTTTAAAATTAGAAAAAAAAATCATCTGTACCTAGCTTGCAATTGGCTATTTTGTTAGTTGCTTGGGAATCAAGAAAAGAGATGAAAAAGAAATTTTAAAAAAGTAAAAATATAAATAAGAATATTTAAGAGAGGGGATAAATGATGTGAAAGAGTAAAGACTAACCATAGGTCTACATTTTAGATAAAAGATAGGAGAATAATTGGAAACACATGTCGAAATGGAAAAATATTAATGTTAAAAACAATTTCATTTTTATTAGATGATTTCAAATTTACTACCATAATAATCATACCTTTTGCCCATAGTCACTAAAAATTTCTAATACTCTCCAATCAAACACGATCGAGATGGCAAAAAAAGGGGGGGAGGACAGAGAAGGTGGGAATTGAATTCATGAAAAGGCCCACCCTCCAACAACAAATAGGGTTGATTCCCTCCAACATGGGCTCCCATCAGTTTGATATTTTTGAACAAGGAAAGTGATTAGAACCTCCTTCAAAAAGTACAGAGGTTGTTACATGTTACTTTCGAAAAAAGAAATTACATGGAAAATGACAGCTATTTTACCTTAAAAAGAAGCAAATTGAGATGAAAATTGAGTGGTAGACACAATGAGAAGAAAAGCATCGGATATCACCCAAAAGAGGGACAAAATCAAGAAAAGAGTGTGACATTGATGACCCCACTCAACACCGGCCATCAGCCCATTACACTAACAAATCCCCTTTTACATTGGGATGAGAATGGCTCCTAATGTCCTTTTCACAGCATACGTAGGACAAATGGGGCTGTGGGTGTGTGTTGAGTCATTAGAGATGGGTCCCTCTTTGACCATTGGCATGCATAGCCAGCCTACCTAGGCCTTTATATCAACCCCCAACTGTTCAAAAGATAAATAAATAAATAAGAGAATTTACTGACCTGGCCAGGATTCAAACCCCCATGATGATATGCTTTCTAATCTTAATTGAGAATTGAAATTTGAAGCTGGATTCGTTTGGGTTTTGGGCTAGTTGATTCCATGTGTTCTCAATTATGGCATGTGCCGGCTAAAGGGCCGCAAGATGCGATTGATAGATTTGTAGTGATTAAGCCTCACTGCTTAACTAAAGTTGGTTTTTCTTTTCTCATCATTTTACAAGAACTGAAATTTGCTAGAATAATAATATATTATTGTCTCAATTTTAACATAGGATCAAGCTTCAATTCTTTGACTAAAGTTGGGTTATATTTTTCATCATTTACAAGAACTGCAATTAGCTAGAATAATAATACATTATTGTCTCAATTTTAATCTAGGACTGCACTATGTGTAACAACCCATAGGCTTCTGTTTGTGATATTGAACTTAACAAATAATAATAGTCCAGGAATTAGTAAAAGGGGGAAATTAATTTTTTTTTAAAAAAAGTAAAGAAAATTGATGTAAACAAGATTGTTAATATTGGGATTAATTAGGATAGAGGGCCATATAGGGTAATAATTTTAGTAACTATGTTTGTAGCCTTATGTTTAAGTTTATCTTTGCATTCCTATTTCCTTTCTCCATTACTAAGCTATATTAGAGAGAAATGCTATCAGAAATTCACTGGTAAATAAGTTGTGAATTGAGTATTTTTTAAATCTGTAAGTACACATCAGTACCAGAGTCTAAGAAGTGACTCATCCCTAGAATCTACCTTTGAATTAAGACGAATTTATTTTATTCCTGTAGCATTTAAAAATTAACTAGTAATTAAGATAGCAAAACCCAAATAAATTAAAAGGGGTGAAACAAGGGGGGGAAAAACATAGCTAGGTCAAAGATTTAAATTCTTATTAACTATGAACTTAATTAAGACTTCTTCTGATTAATGGTTGGTGTGGTCAAACATCTAAAGCATGAATGATGTCGTTGCATGCTATCTCCAAAGCTTGCGCACAAAACACGCTTTGGTATATTACTCATGATGATCATGCAATCTCATGGCAATAGCTAGTGAACCAAAAATTCTTAATAAAGATGAGTGATTATAACTAGTCACAGCCCTCAATTCCTGACCGAGGACCCATTTCAACCATATGAAAAATGATGAGAAGCACATTGGAAACACCCCCAACGTTTTTTCCCCAAAGTCCCATGAAACCAAACAACACCTAAAAAGTCGTATAAAAATGAAAAAGCTCTCCCCCCACATTATAACCACCTTCCCACACTTGTTCATGTCACCATGTGAACCATCACCGCAAAGGCGAACACCCCAAATCATGACACATGACTACAGTCATTTTTGACCATTTTTGTTTGAAAAAAAGAAAAAGAATGATAAGTTAGTTATTTTTGAGAGCCCTAACATTCAGCCGGGAGTAATGATTCCAATTCCAAGTCAATATTCCAACGGATTTGAAGAATCCAATTATGTTTAAGTTAAGTTCAACCTCATTCGTTATATACTTTTCTGAAGATTTAAAATTAATATTAATCAAGGTAGCAAAAAAATTAATATTAATCGAAGCCCAACATCTTACCATGGTGTTAGGGTTAGGTGTCTCATCCTTAGCAGTTCCTAGGTTCAAAGCCAGGTAGGGATATTTTATCACTCATTTTGTATAGTCTTGATTTATGATCTGAGTGTAGGCAGGGGAGAAATCTCCCCACTTATATTAGAGAGTTTTTAGTCTCCTTTCTTGATATATAGGAGCTTATAGTCTCCTTCTGAAAATTTCTAAGAATTATATGCTCATAATATATGGTAGCTTACGATCTTTGTTTTGAAAATTTGTTATCTAATTCATAGGAATCTTCAAAGTAATTAAAAAGGATTTATTTTGATATATAGAATTCATTTAGCGAGATGTAAAAAATAACTTTTTCTGCATATATTTTAACACAATTTGACATTTTAATTATCTTAATTTTTTAATCGTTAGCTCTATATGAGATTATCTTTCATTATACTCATTATATCATGTTACTATCTCACTTTTTAAAATTTTTTCTATTTTTACTTTTTCTTAATTTTTCTCTTACCGAACAAACCCAATAGAAAATTGTATATGATGATGTCAGTTTAAAAAAAAAAAAAAATTGTTGGAAAAAGAAGGAGAAATTACAGAGCACGCAGGGAACCAAAAATATATAAAATATTTTAAAGATTATTAGAGTAGTTAAAACATTACATCATTCTTAGAAATTAATTTTTATCCCTAGGGATAAAAATT
>JAXCLR010000001.1:51607129-51620917 GCA_035584095.1 Annona squamosa
ATCATAATTATATTAAATAAACTATTTACACGGGGTTTCTATATAAAAACTTCTTTTTTGGTTTTCTAATAAATTACTCTAAGGGAAAGGGATTGCTCTACTGAGAGAAGTGGTGGCAATCGAAATTTGAAAGTTGTTGGAGGAGGGGGGCCCCAAAGGGAATGTTGATGTGTTAGTAGACGGAGCTTGAAGGGAGAGGAGGGCGTAGGCAGTGTATCAAGTCAATCAATGCGGCCGATTAGGGAGGGGACAACGGAATAAGCAACCAAGCCCCACAAATGGCCATATCGTGTCTTCCTCCGTCTTCCTTTGTCTGCTCCCGCGAAGTCGCCGATTATTTCGCCTCTGCCTCGCTCTCCGTACGCGCGCGTTACTTATTCCTTCAGCGTCGCAGGCTAGCAGGAGGGATGGATCATGGGAGTACCGAAGTCGTGGCCCACAGCGTCGTCGCCAGAAATTTCCTCCTTCAAACTCGCGTAATCAAGTGGGCCGCGGGGGCCCTTTTCATCTCATGCATATGGAATGGGACCACTCCATGGAGCACATGCATAGTCCATGCATGCAATTGCGAGTACATCACATCACAAATGCATCAATTTCTTCGTCTTGTTTCCTTTATTGTCAATTTCTCATGCAAATCCCCATGTCCTGATTAATTATTCGCGAACCGATCACATTCTCTTCTTCCTGGCCCACCCCTTGTTGATGTAAGCAGAGCGGAAGATGATGTAATGTATTCTTGGGTGTTTACATAATAAAACGAACTCAACAAAACAAGGAATATATATATAAGCGGTTCTACGTAGCTTCTTAATTTTTAAGATATGAATGATTATTTTAAAATCCAATTCATTCACTGTGTTTAATATCATTTATTTATCTAAGAGATAAAATTTTATCCCAATTAAGTATATTTTTGGGCCACATTTGCTCCAAAATATATATGTTCATGTGTTAATTATGATAAATGCACAAATCCATTTACACATGTATTAGAATGTAATAATATTTTATAAAATCATTTATCTACATTATAATAATATTTTAGATAGTTTATATGTTAAAAAACTACTTTAAAATTAATATTTTAACTTTAAATTATTTTATTATGTTAATTTTATATATTTATAAATGAAACTCATATACAGTGAAACAAAACAAATGAGAGGTTTTCCATGATAATATATATTATGCTAATTACCATGGATAAATTGAATTTTTCATCAACCGTTAAAATTTAAAAAATAAATAGAGTTACATAGAAAAGATATTTTATAGAAGTTGGGTTGTATATATAGAGGGAGATTCATGATCATATACAATATATTATATATGAAACTCATTCAAGTGCAGACAAACTTAATTGCCCTAAAATGGGCCCTATCTGTATTAAAATTAACATCTACCTCACTCATTATATCTAGAATTATTTATTTTAATAGTGTACCAATTTTCATCCAAATCTAACACATGTATATGCCCCATCTTTTTTTTTGATGAAAGGAATAACTCTACCCCGACTCCCTCTCATTTTGAAAAGGATTCGGGATAGAGTAATCTACTGAATTCATTGCCAAAAAATTATTTGCACAAATTTTCTCTACAATAGCTTGTGGGGGGTTTCCCCACCAGGACATATATTCCAATTCAGAAATAGAAATCAGGTTCGCAAAAGCATGAGTCACCGTGTTCCCCTGTCTCAGGACATGGTGGACCGAGAGATGAGCATTGGCTTTGAGAGTTGATCTAATCTCAGAGATAATGTGACCCACAGGTGAGAAGATGTGACTTTCATTGGTCAGGTATGTGCAAAGAAGAAGCGAGTCAGACTCAATTTGGGCATTGTGGAGTTTGAGATGGAGAGCCCACAGAATACTAAGATGAAAAGCATTTGCTTCCAACATAAGTGGCTCCCCCCCCCCTTCCGTCTCCATCCACAAGCAGCAATAAAGTGCTCACGAGAATCCCTGATAACGGCTGCGAGGCTCAAGATTCCCCGATCCACTAAACATCGAGCATCCACATTGATCTTGAAGACAACATTTGGTGCTTTGGTCCATCTGGGTGCAAGGGGACGATCCAGAGCGTTCGCCTGATCAAGGAGCTTTACTCGCCTCAATTGCTCGATGTACTCCTTACACCACGGTAGAATGTTATCAAGCAAGGGTTGGACCCCTCTGCCTTCAGTTTGTTACGCACAAACCAGATTCTCCAGCAAAACATAATGAAAAGGGTCAACTCATCACACCTGTTTTTAGATGCTATGAGACACATGATTTCATGCACCGAGGACTCCGAATGGCGTGCAGGAACAACTTGTAAAATGATACAAAATCAACGTAATAAAATAGGTTAACGTGAATATCAACTTTAAAGTATTATTTTCAAAATCAAAACCATCTAAAATATGTTATTTATATAGATAAATGATTATATAAAGAATTTTAGCATTTTAATATATGTAGGGCCCATTTTACAATGGACTGCACTGAATGGGTTCTCATTATACATATATTTAACTTATAATATTGTTATAAAAAACTTACAGTATTCATTTTTTAATTTTAATTTTATTTAATTTTATTTTTTATAAACATGTTTTCCTAAATGTATCAATGCATATATTAAAATTTTCTATTTTACAATACTGTATATTTTCATTTTTTATTTTTGAAAATATCAATTTCAAGGTCATATAAGTCATTTTCCATCCTTTAATTTTTTTAAAATAAAATAAAAGTATTGTAAAATAGAACAACAGTATATGTATTAAATAGACTTAGGAAAACATGCTTATGAAAAAATTTAAAAAAATATTGTAAGTTAAGCGCATATATATTATATAATATTGTATATAATCATGACTCATATATATCTTTTTTTTGAAAAAAAAAAAAATAGCGTGTCAATCACATGCTACTTACCTACTTTTTTTTTCCATTCCTTTAAATTCGTATTGGATCTGGTGAAATGATTTTTTAAGGAGGCACCGAATTTACTGTAAAAAATCGCGTTTGATTTGAGGTAAAAAGTGAAAAAGCGGGGGAAAATGCATACTCCTTTATACACCATTTAATATGATTTTGCATTCTAACCACTAAATAACCTACTTTTCAATCATTGCATTCCATATTTCAATTTTTTTCACATCTTTTCAAACCTAATTCTACCATATTCTAATAATTACTTCGATCATATTGCACCTTTTTCCACTTTAATTTCAAAACTTTTCCATAAAAAATTTCCCGTTATTTACTCCATGACGTACTTTATTTTTTGGAAATAAATTCGAGCTTACATAAATACCAAATGGAGTTGTCTCTGCCCAATTTATTCAAGGTGATGATGAGAGAAGATAAAATAAATAAATTTTCAATGATAATAATAATAATTGAAAATATAAATAATTCTGATCATGCTACAATCAAATATTGACGTTTCGACCAATATAAAAAGGACCCATCCTCCAAACAAAAAAAAAAAAATACTAATATAAATACTTGTGTCTACGTCAAAAAGTATTTGTATAACTGACTGCGTTGCATTGACAGTAATTTGTTGCCTTCATATTTCAAATGCTATAATTTGATTCACTGTAGCGATTCTAAAAAATTAAAGCAACTAAACATTTTGAATACTCTGTTTTCACCGTTTTTTCATTTGTAACCAGATTCTCTCATTGTTTAAAACTTGGATGGAATGAGAATTTGAGATTGAAATATATTGGGAATGAGTAAATATCTATTTGGATTAGTTAAAATATATTGAAAATGAAAAAAAGTAATTGTTATTTTTGGGAAATGAGAAAAGTGCTTTTGAAAAATATCTCAACTGTAAACAGACCCCTCTGCATCAACTATCATAGGATTCTAACCCGGGCCTCCAGTATGATGACCGGATGTGAAACCAACTGCACCAGAGTTGGTCTAAACAATGAAAAAGGTGGGCCACATGTGAAATGGGGAAAAAGAAAGTTTTAGATGATTGAGATCTCTCCCATGTGATGCATATCTAGCTTCTGCTAAATGAATAAAAATTAAGGGATGTGATTTTTTAGGCTGATTTTCTGCTAGTGTATATTGATCAGCCGGCAAAAACTAATAAACTAATACTGTGTGCATAGTTAGTAATATGGAAGAAAAAATGTAGAAAAGTTGTTGTAAGGAAAAATTTAGAAAAGATAGAAAATTAATATAATAAACAGAGGTAATAATTAGGAGTAAAGGATGTGAATAAATTGTTGAAATAATTAAAAAATAAAATAGCAGTAAGAAAATTGTGTAAAAATGATTGAAAAACCGGATAGTTGTATGCAAAAGTGCACGAGAAAGTTTTATGAAAATGTTTTTTCCTTTTTTTTTCTATTGTTTACCGAACACAAATCTTTAGAAAAATGGTTAGCAATAATAATATTTGAGGGAGAAAATTGGGATGATGGTGGAGGTGAAATTCCCAGGTGAGTGGAGAAAAGCACGGGCAGCTGTTGTTTAGTCAGAAATGTCAAGTGTGACGGAAGGATTGCAAAGGCACGGCTGATGCACCTTCCGCCTTTCTTTCTTTCATTCTTTCCTTTTCCCTCAAAAAGCCAAACAGTGGAATTTTGGTCCGCCTTTTCTTCGCAATGTCATCCATTCCCCACATCCCCTACACTACCTGACCTTAGATAACGTGTCGAGTCCCCAGAGGCCGACGTATTCCTCTGGAAATCGAATTCGATTCACATGCATCCACATTGCATGCGACTCGACGCTCACCCACTCCACAATCATCATTTGAGCCGACAATTTCACCAACTTGGCTGAGTTGGGCAGCACGGAAGGAGCAGCAGGAATATATTATCTCCTCCAGGAGGTACTCTTAAGTTATCTGAATTACATATATAAAATTATAATGTTCGGTCCTTATTTTAGAGTTTATAATTTTATATCAGATTAGGTTCCATTTTCATTATCCGCCATGTAAATGTATGGTCTTTGCACCGTTCTCATGGCTTCTTTTCTCTCATGTAATTGTTGCCATACATCGTGATGGGGAGTCGACAATGTAAATTTATTTGTTTCTGGGCTTTTCTTGAATATACACAACACATTTTACCCTAATCTCAAATACACCTATAACATTTTTTAAATTCCAAATATACCCACTATGTTTTCATTTAATCCCAAAATTGTCTTTTCCATAAAAAATCATAAGTTAAATTTTTATAAATACCTAAATATCCGCATTGTAAAAGTAATAAAATATGAAATAAAATAGAAAGAAGTTGAAATTAGCACACTCCAAATTTAGAGATCATATGCAATTAGTGCATTAGTAAGTTATCACATTCAATTTTTCAATCTAATCCTAAATTTTTTTATTATATATATTTATATCTCATCTAAACTCGTATTACAATAAAGTTCTCATAAAATTCTTATAATTTTTCAAAATGAGACTATAAGCTCTCAAATATCAACAAGGGAGACCATAGGCTCCCAAACATAAACTCATATTACAATTTTACATATAACTCAAGGCATTAATTCACAAAATGTGCTTTTTAGGATTAAATGAAAATATTATTGGTATATTTGGAATTAGGGTCAAATATAATATGCATATTTGAAAAAAAAATCTTTATTTTTCTAAGTAAAAAGTCTAAGTGGTTCGCCATATCTTGATTGACACTTATTCCTTTGGGTATTTGCTTATTTTGATGCATGACAAATGCATGATCAACGCGTGATCCTATTAGCAAACCCATTTACTAAAGCCCAAGTATTTTTTATTATGGGCATATTATGGAAATCATAAAACTTTTGGATGTAGATTGGTTAGCTATATAGATAATTGTGAAAAAATAAGAAGTCATAGAGGAATATATAAAGAAATAATTTTAAAATGGGGTCATTATAAACAGTAAAATTTTGGCTTTATCTAAACACACTCTATGTAAATATTGGTTAGAAATGGAAAACGTAGCATAGTTGTAATACTATTACATTCATGAGTTTATCAAGATCATTTATTTGATAGGTTAATTATTATTATTATGTAAGGTTTTCAGAATATATTTCACCTTTTGTAAGATTATTACATACACATATACATTAGTTAAGATAGGATTTGTTGAGTGATGATTCAATACTTACAGCAAGTATGGAGGCTCTATATTTACCCTTAGTTTTTTTAATTTTATAATACTTTTTAAAAATCTAAACTATTTATCATATTTAACACATATTGTTTTATCATGTCAGCGAAAATTTTTTTTATTAAAACATTTTATCTTATGAAAATAGCATCTTTTGAGAGTGAATATATAATTACTAAAATTTTTTGAAAAAAGTATAGCATGCATAAAGTGTATAAAAGCTTACACTATATGTTGCTTTTAGAATAATTAATAAATGCATATGGATAAACAAGACAACTAATTTAGATTTTAAAAATATATTCTATATTTAAAAACTATAGATAATCATGGAGACTCAATGCTCACCACAAGTATTGAATCATTATTCGTATTTGTATCAATATTTAAGGGAGTATTTAATTTACAATTTTTCCTACAAAGAAAATTTTATCATGTAAAGATTGGCTCGAAATTAATTACTTCATTGCCACAAGGTGAGTGGCCTGGTGGTAATACGAAGTAGCACAAACCCACATGTTAAGTTTTTCGAATCTCCATGGTATATGAAGTGTTTTTATTGATTCCCCTCTCGGTGAGAGTGTTTTTACAGATTCCTATCTGATATAGAGGTATTTATAAAAATAATTCTCTCTCTAGTGTAAGGGTTAGATGTGTTTGATGGTAATATCAAAAATGATAATGTGTAAATACCAATGAAAAAGAAATTAATTAGTTCATTATAATACACGAAAGAGAGTGTTCATTATGAACATGTATGACCACTATTCATGATAAATATTTTAAAAAGCTTTTTCCAAATATATCTACTACATTTGACCATACTTTCAAATATACTAGTGAAGTTACAAATTTTCAAATATACTCATTACATATGCATTTAGTTAGTCACATAGAGATAGGTGAGTTAATAATGGTCCAATTAAATATTGATTATATTTCATAAACACAAATTACTCATAGTGTAAAATAATAAAAAATGAAATGAAGTAAAAGAGAAATAAAATTAAGGCTCTTCAAATCTAAAGCTCTTGTGCAATTAGGATAGCAATGAATTATGACATTTAACCTCTTAATCTAGCTCTAAATTTGATGAGCATTTTGGTAATTTCATATATTAATGATATTTACTAATGTCTATAATTGAATGGGCATATTTGGAATTAAATATAAATATAGTGGTTATATTTGAACATCATCAGTATATTCAATGTTTTAAAAACTGAACCAAACTAGAATCAGTTTCATGACCAATTTTCGGTTTTTTCTGATTCAATCAATGGTTGAACTGTGGTTGAACTAGAAAAACCAACAAACCTTGACGTGAATGGTTCATGGTTTGCCCGCCTAATTCAGTTTGGTTCTTAAATTAGTGGATCTTCTGATATTGTAGTCCGACACAAGGGTATATTTGGTAAAACTACTATTTTAAATCTAAAGAGGTAAGTCCATAAACGAATATGGTCCAAGCATAATTTGATACATGGCCATGTAACACTAATAGGAATCTGAATATTAAAACATGGAAATACTGTTCGAGTGGGAGAATGCTTGATGTGCATTTAATTTATGTGGGGTGGCCCCGATTAACATTGCCACTTCATAAATTCCACTTTCACAGCAGTATTCATTCGAATTGCTGATTCAAGTATTTCACTATGCTTTTGGACATGTGGATGGGGGATGTGGGATTGTAGATAAAGTTGGAGTCCCTCTCTTGTTTAGAAATCTACATCCAACCATCCCCATTATTCTGCGAAACGTGAGCTAGAGGCCAAAACAGAAGAAGATGTTGTGTTTTTTCTACCATTCAGTGTGTTTGGAAAATAACAAATTTTTTTAATAAAAATTTTTTAATGTAAAATATTTTAAATTGAGAGAAAATAATGGAATATAATACAGGTAATAATAATTAATAAAAAGAATAGAGTTAAAATAAATTGATTAGTTCTATAATTAGTTACGTATAAATGATTGAAAAGGATATAAAAAGATGTGAGAAATAATTGAAAATAAAATAATTATGAAGAGTGAAAGTTTTAGTTTGAAAAATTTTACATGTAAACAAAAGCAAACATTATCTCTTCTTCTTCTTTTTTTATAGTTTATGAGAGTATATTAGAGAATGGCGGAGTTCCACACTAAGAGAGGATCAGCAGTAGCATATTTGGCTATGACCTATAGGTCCTCAGGGAGGTAACTTTCTAGTGATTATGATTCAATGATTAGGTAAGCATTAATGTTAAGTGGTTGTGCAAGCTATACATGGTTTTTTAATTTATCTGAATTACATAAAATTAATTGTTTCTTGATTTTAACTAACTTTATTATGGGCCTTCACGCATGTACCCAAATAATTTTTTCACAAAAGGTAGATAACTAATTAGGGCATGTAACAAACTACCTACAACTAGCGTAGGTAGTCGGGAGTTTTTTCTTCTTAAGTGTGGTCTTGGGTTCAAAACTCGGTAGGGTTCATATCCCGTTGTTTAATTAAAAGGATTGTATTGTCCCCTTTAATGTAAGTGGGAGCTTGTGATCTCTCCGTTGATATTTAGGAGCTTGTAGTTGTCTCCCCTTTAAAAAATTTGTAAGAATTGTCTTAGTGCTTAATTATAATTTAAGTTGAGATATAACATAAAATATAAATCAATCAAAAAAATCAGCGCATGCAACAAAATATTCAAGAAATTTGAATGGAACATGTAATCGGATGACATTTCTTATTTTCAAGACAACTTTTTTAATTTTCGATATTTTATTGTTTAATATAATTTTTTACATTTTCAATGTTATTTTTTTCATTTCTATAATCTTAATACACAACATTACGTTTTCATCTCATTGATTTGTGTACTTGAATACTTTGTAATAGAGCCGACGAGATATGATGATGAGGTGCATGCTTCAGTACATTATATTATTGGGTTGTATTAGGGTTAGGGATGCAACTTAGGTAAGGTACGCACAAGTCAAACTACTGAATATCCTAAAATGGGTAAAGTAGTTTCATATTTGTTATACCCATAAGGTAAGGTATATTCTAAGTAAAAAAAAAAAAAAATACCCGATTCAATTAGAGCAGGATAGGCTCTAAGATCTGGGTACCCAGAACTAATACAAATTATTAATATATAAAAACTTGTTTAATTTATCAATTATTTAGTAAATTTAATGAGTGTATTTCAAAAATTATATTATTATCATCTTGATTTTAAATTTTTTAGTAACACTTGTAATAAAATTATAATTTTCAAATATAGTATTAAGACTATTTTAAAGAACCGATTTTGAACCGAAACCGACCCCGACCTTAAAAAAGTAAACTAAGATACACTTAGAACTAACCCAACTTAAAATAGAGTATGGTATGATTAGAACTGACCTGACGAATAAAATAACAGTTTTTTGGAATATGATAATAGTAAAGAGCAGAATAACTCCCAATCAACACAAGTTGCGCCTCTAATTGTAGCGCATATGGCTTGTCTCATACAATGGGAGCGAGCAAGCCCCTAAAGTCAGCAATGCCTGGCCTATTAAATGTTGTTTACAATGTTGGGCAAGACAGTTTGTGATTTGAGGTGATTTGAGGTGACGAAAATGGAATCAATTTTTGTACTTAAAAGTGAGATAACAAAACGTGAAGTAAAACACGCAATTCTGTCTCTAGAGCTTCCTCTAGGGTGATGCATGGTTAGCTCATAATTTGTTCCTTTTCTTTTATATATATATAATAATTCGGTCCCTTTCCTTATAGCCAATAAAATTGTTTTTGCTTTTGCTTCTTATTTCCAAAGCAAAACTGTAAATTAATTTATGAAATCTAAACCATTTATTATTTTTAGAATCTATGCAAAGCCCGTAGTAAAGTTATCATACGGATAAAATCTTTGGTGGGCCAAAAAGTTAAATAACAAAAGGAATATTTTAAATTACTTTTAAGTAATTTAATTTTTGAGTGGGTAAAACTTTTAAGGTGCGTTTGGAAAGTGAAAAAACTTTTAGATAAAAAGTTTTGATATAAATGTTTTTGAAATAAAAGAAAATTATGTGATACAATAGGGATAACAGTAATGAGTAAAAAGAATAAAATTAAAATAGAAGGATTAGTTGCTTAGGCAGTTGTATATAAATGATTAAAAAGTGAGATAATTGTATAAAAAGATGTGAAGAAATAATAAAAAAAAATAGCGTATTTGTAGAGAATAAAAAGTTTTAGATTGAAAAGATTTAATTCGAAAAGTTTTTTATGTTGCTAAACATGCCTTATTAATTTACAACTACATTCTTTGCTAAATATGTATTTTAAATATAATGAATATTTAGATTAATAAATTAAGTTAATGAATTCCTTTGAAAATTTAAATGAATTGATTCACTTGGAACCATTCTTATATTACCCTCTTGGATGATCAGGAAACTAACAAAAGATATCTCTAGAAGAAGATTAATCAAGGTGTCTTTACCCAATATAGAGTGTATTTAGGAGGTGATAAAACTTTTAGATGAAAAGTTTTCAAATTTTTAGTAAAAAAAAATTTTCAATTTGAAAAAAATAATTTGATATGATATAGATAATGACAAATAATAAGGAGAATAAAGTTAAAATAGATATATTAGTTGTATGGATAATTATATAGAAATAATTAAAAAATAGAATAGTTATATAGGAAGATGTGAGAAAATGATTAAAAAAATATGATAATTATAAAACGTGAAAAGTTTTAACTTGATAGTTTTATGTTATTGCCAACACACTCCAGATCTAGATTCTCACAGTATATACTCTTATACACATTTACATCCGCTACTTAGGCATCAAGTAACGTTGTTGTACATTGAATTGAATTGTAAGTATTTTCCAAGGCCTTGTACACGGGTTGTAGCTAGGTACGTAGCCATAGTTCAAATTTTAAAGGTGGACCAAGTCCACTATGTCCAAAGTAGTTTAATTACTGGCTACCTTTCATCACAAAAGTGGTAACTTGTCAGTTAGCTAAAACTCCATTATCGCATCTTATCGCATGCATACATGCAATGAATTTTTCTCGCATGCATACATGCAATGAATGTTTCTAAGGGTCGTGATTTCATAATAGATACATGACCTTTTTTTCCAAGTTGTAGGCCCATCTTAGCGGGCACCTCATATCAAGTGTATCAATTTTAATTTTTTAATATTTTTAATTTCTAAAAATAAAAAAGTCGTTGACACGTGTTTAAAATTTTAAAAATGAGCATACAGCATGTATCCATGTATTTTTAATTTTTAAAGAAATCAAATATATAAATCAAAAGAATATCAAACTTGGTTTGGGTGCAATATGAGGCGGACCAACAATTTGAAAAATCCAAAAAAATAAATAAAGGATCATGCAGCCAGACGTCTGGTGGTATAAAGTCACGACTATTTTTAATTATGTTAAATTAATATTCAGATGTCTAAGTTATAATGAAGACAATCATATCTCTTCATACAAAAAGGGGGGAAATCTAGAATAAAAAAAATAAAATATCGATCATTTAATTAGAAATCATTTCAATCGTCCCTTAATCCAGAATATTCAAGATAATACCTAATTTTCACATGACTAGTTATGGACCATTAGGTCACCGATAGTAACACATATATGAAACCTCCAGCCTACACCAATATTACATGTATGTCCCTGAAATATGTTAAAATTAAGATATGACTTCGAAGTTGACTGTTTATCTCAAGCATATCCTTTTGATTACTTTTTTTTTTTTTTTTTTGGTCGTATGAAGGGAGATTATTGCTGCAGCCGGAACTTGAAACCGGGACCTGAAAAGGTACTCCCAGCACAAAACAAAGCAATCCAACGAACAGTAAATGACATGTATGCCCTTTTTTTTTATTAGGTATTGTATTTTTTACTTTAAACTTTAAGATATTCTTACAAATTCCGGGCAATATTCGAACGGACAATACTTCTAATTTTATTTATACGGTAGACACTCTCACAAAACTTAAAAAGATTACTGCCACCAAAATTTTTTTACTGTTGTCGTGGATCGAAACTTGGTCACTTGACTTAAAAGGCACAACCAGTGCCACGGATCCAAAACCAAAAGGCTCGATGTCGTCCTTTTCTTTTTTCAAAGCCACATCCACAAATCCCAAAAAATTCTTAAAACACCCATTTGATGAAGCAACATCTTTGTGGAATATGATATTATACATGTATTTTGTATTTTTAAACATATCTTTATTTTTTCACTTTTATGTGGGTTTAAATTATTTAATTAGTACATATCTAAAATTTACCATATTTGAATTTTTTTATACATTTTCGCAAAATTTAAAAATTTAAAAAGTTCACGTATCTCACACTCCCACACACATGAAAATGTTAAACTTTTTATTTTTGAAATTTTGTAAAAATATATGTAAGATTTCAAAATTGATAAATTTTAGTGTATGCACTAATTAAATACACCTAAGCTTACATAAAAGTGAAAAATTAAAAGTATATTAAAATATAAAATATATGAGGATGTTACTTAGTTACGAAACAACTTATTGTCTGGTACATAATCCCATCTTTGTTTCCTTACAATCTAACAACAATATGCATTACGGACACTATATAGCTTTTTTTATTACATTACAGAGGCAAAGCGCTCCCCCTATTTGATTCTAAAATCTCATGCATACACATAAAGTAATACGACTAGATATGTCCTGGTTCACAGTACACTTATAATATTTTTTTTTTTGACAAATATACACAAAATATTAATCGCAAAGACAAGCCTCTCCTCTTGGTTTTGAAATAAAATAGCACCTTTACGTTATTTTGCATCAAACTAGAGGTCCGATCCGTTTTCGAACATTAGAAGGGAGAGAATAAGAATGGAATAACCGGTAAACGTTAAAGGCATATGTGCAATTTTGAAATACTTAAGAACACATAGCATAAGTGTAACTTTGCAGGTAAACTTGCAAAAAGCCTAAGGTTCAAGCCACGTTAGCAATTTATCGCTTGGTGTGGTCCTGATGTAGTGACACTTGTCTATTAGATCATCCGGTCTTGAAATTCACAACTCAACTTTGTCAATAGCGCAAGTCAAGGGCGCCATTCATCTTCCCTCCTTTGGAGGATCTACCAACACCTGCTTTTTGTCCTCTGTAGTCTGCTGGGGACTTCATGCACTTGCTGCCAACATTGGACAATGCCAGTGGGTCATACCCACTTAAGGATAACCCCCTCTCAGCGATTGGAAGATGTGAGCCAGTGACATTTACCCTTGGCAACTTCTTTTTTTTTTTTTTTTTTTTTTGCTAAAAAAATAAATTATCTGAAAACGATACCATATTGCCATATAATGCAGCTTACCTAATCCCATTATAATTGGTGTTATATTAAAGGTAATTTGCACATAAACCTACATATTTTGATCCTAGTTGCTAATATACCCATATGTTTAAAAAATTACAAATAATTAGACATAACTTGACCATAATTATAAATATACTCACGTCATCACAGCGTCTCACACCTCCATTACAGTGTCATTACAGTATTGGTATATTTATAAACATATGAACACTATGTGGGTATATCTGCAACTATGATATAGAAATCATTTATAAGTATACCTCATGTTTTACATATAATTGCAAA
>JAXCLR010000001.1:51620992-51634502 GCA_035584095.1 Annona squamosa
GAAATTATTTGTAATTTCTAAAACTATATAAATATATTTGCAATTACAATCAAATTATGTTAGTATATTTGCAAATTATCCTTTTGTTAACCTTAGTAGCAATTTGGCAACTGATCAGTGGCTTATGATGCCCTATCCCCCAAGTACGCAACATGGACCCGTTTCCTAGGTGAACTGAGCCGTTGATTGGAAATAGAGTGGCCAAGGGGGGATGAGTAGAACCTGTTGTCTATGGAAATCAAATCACATGCAGGTGGTGATCATATTCATGGAAGAAGGCGAATATAAATGATGGAGCCGAGGGTGGGCAATTGGCCCCCAGTCAAGATATTTTTTTAAAAAAAAAAATTAATCTCTTTAACTCTTTTTAAAATATTTTTCAAAAACAATTAATTTTAAGAATTACAAATAACAATTTTCTCCCTCAAATTACAATATTGCGTACAAGAAAATTTACAATTAGCTATGGATAATGATTTTGTGGAATGGGCTATTACTTAGTTGAATAACAACCTCACCTATTTTGCATTTAAATTTTTTATTTTTTCAATTTTACATGGGTCCAAGTGTATTTAATTTATCTATCAAAATTTGCTAATCTGGATATGTATTTTATAATATTTCACAAATAAAAATTTTTACCTATCTGGTATCCTTCTAATTGTGAAAAATGGTAAATTTTTATTTCTAAATTTTAAAAAATATATAAAGTAGAAAATGATAAATTTTGGTATATGAATTTAGCATACAAACCCACATAAAAATATAAAATTTTTAAAACTTCAAGATGTATGAGGTTATTTCTTAAATAAGTAATAATTTATTATACAAGATCATTATCATATATTTGGGCTGTAATTCTATTAGCCTGAGTTAATAGAAACTCCTTCTAATTCATGCACATTTTTATTTTTTAAAAAATTAGGGACTAAATGTATGTAATTCGTATAACAAATTTTACAATTTAGATATGTGTATTTTTTTATTTTAAAAATACATTGTTTTAGGGAGTATTTAAGTAATTTTTATCCCCTAAAACTATTAATTTTGGAATTTAAAAAATATTTATTCAAAATTATAAAATATGATATACGAATTAAATACACTTAACAACAGAGCGATATATATCTAAATTAATAATTCTTGTTTTTTTATTGTTTTGTTTTGAAATCATACTTTACAAGATTTCTTTTCTCTCTTTTACTAGAAGACAATGGTTCTACATGAGAGATCTCCCCCCAGTTAAACCTAGGACCTCTAGCACCAAGGTTGAACATGAGCATCAACTCCATTGTGTGCTTGGGCTCAGCAGAGATTCTTTGCAAGCCTAGGCAAAAAGGAGAAAGAAGACAACAACATGCTCCTACGTATCAAACCTGGAAACACACAAAACTCTCGCTTAACAAACGGTAGATACACAAATCTCCGACCACTAAACATTTGAATGCTGATCGCCCGGTCTCCAACCACACAACGTTAAATATCGCAACCTGTTAATCGCTCTAAGTCATTGAAAATTTTAATATCAGCCTTTATTTTAATGCTACTGATACCATAGAAGGTTTATTGCTACTCCATTTTTTCTCACTTCAATTATTAAATTAAAATTCAATCATCCATTGCTGTTAGAAATATTGGTTTGACTAGAAAATTAATCAAGGTTAGTCTAAATTAAATATTCGTGTAAGTCTCATTTGAAAAAGTAAAAAAGTATAAAATCAACTTACAAATTGATTTATTATATATCTATGTCTAAGTTACTAATTCAACATTTATAACATTTAAAATTTTATTCCTATATAAATAAATGATCTTATAAAATATTATAATATTCAATTAAATTTGTATTTCATATTTTATATATAGCTAGAAAATTTTTCAACCAAGTATGACCTGCTTAAAACTTTGATCAAAATGATTTTGATGTCATGATAAAATAAATTATTTCACATAAAATATACTGTTTAAATTTTAAATGGTTCAACAAAGTGAACAAAAATGGGACAACAGCGGTGAAAATTTCAACGGTAAATGGTATCAGTAACATAGGAGTACTTTATTTTTTTTTGATGAAACATAGGAGTACTTTATTGATTACGTTGTTGTTGAAAAAAAGTTGCGTTTTGCAACAAACATCATTGCTACATGTTCGTTGCAAAACGCAGCGTTATTGTCGCTAAAAGCTGTAGAGTTAGCAACAATAATTACGATTAATTAGTATTTTTTGCATCAAAATCAATCCATATCATTAATTAATTTTGCTAAAATTATTTCTCAAAATATTGATTTTCTTGTAGTGTCAATCAAAATATATATGAAAAATATTTAAGCGTAGTTTCACTGCGCCACAATTACAGTACAGTTATTTCAAAATGGGTTTCATATGATCATAAAATATAATTTACTCTACTCATTGTATTTAAAATTACGTATGCTATTATTATATCAATTTTCATCTCAATTGGATATGTGTATGGACTCCATCCAAAAATGGTATAAATTCAGCATAATAAAATAGTTTAATATCAATAACAATTTTGAAATTTTTTTTAACATGTAAATCATTCGTTATAAAATTTATATATAGATAAATAATTGTGTAAGGTGTCAATGCATTTAAGTACATGTGAAACACATTTTGGGCCAAATGCGCCATTAATTATGGTGCGACTTACTGCATATGAGATGTCAATTTTGGGCCAAATGCACTGTTAATTATGGTACAACTTCACTGCACAGAAAAGTTTATATATATATATATATAGTATATGTTCTAACCCATGTAACCCTTTCAAAATTTAAAATTTTGATCCTTAATAGAAAATTTAATATATTCATTATATTTAACATCATTTTTTTTATCTAGGAGACCAAGCTTCATCTCAATCAAGTATATTTATAAGCCACATTTGTTCAAATATAGATATATATTCATGTGTAAATTATGAAAAACACTTAGATCTGTTTATACATGTATTAAAATGTAATAATACTTTATAAATTTATTTATTTACATAGAAATGATATTTTTGACGGTTTAGATACCGAAATTACTACTTTATAATTGACATTTTAGCATTTTTCATAATTTATACATAAATATATACATTTTCTAAGAAATGTGGTCAATAAACATACTTGATTGAGATGAAATTTGATCCTCATAGATAAAAAATGATGTTAAATATAATAAATCAATTAAATTTTCTATCAAAGGTCAAAATTTTAGATTTTGAATGGGTTATATATAGAGAGAAAAAAAATTTAGGTGTAGCACAATTGCACTGTGACAGCGGTGTAGTTGCTCCAAAATGGGCCCACGTGATCATAAAATTATAATATACTTCAGTCATTGTATTGAAAATTATGTATTCTATTACCATACCAATTTTCATCCCAATTGGATATGTGTATGGACTACACTTGAATATAGTATTAATTCAACATAATAAAATAATTTAATATAAATAACAACTTTAAAGTGATTTTTTAATATATGAATCGTTTGCTATAAAATTTATATATGAATAAATTATTATATAAAATTTCATTCCATTTTAATATGTGTGGGGCCCATTTTTGAACAAATGTACTGTTGTTCTGGTGTAATTGTGCTACAATTGAACAACTTATATAGAGAGAGAAAGAGTGAGAGAACCTTTCCCGTGCAGTGAAGCCGCACTATAATTAATTGTGCATTTCGCTCAAAATGAACCTAATATGTACTTAAATGTATCAACACTTTATAAAATTATTTATCCATATATAAATTTTATAGCAAACGATTTATATGTTAAAAAAACAACTTTAAAATTGTTATTTATATTAAACTATTTTATTATGTTGAATTTGTACCATTTTTAGATAGAGTCTGTACACATATCCAACTAGGATGAAAATTGAGATGATAATAAAATATATAATTCTAAATATAAAGAATGGAGTAAATTATTATTTTATAATTAGATGGGGCCTCTTTTATCAGTGCTGCACAGGAATTTCCAGTGCAGTGCAGCGCCGCTGAACCTTAATATATATATATATATATATATGATGGGCTAGCATGCGTGCAGTCGGAGTTCCCATGATGCATACGACATGCATGAACTGAACCATGGTCCACAGGTGTTGGGCAACTGCAAAGGCTCGATGCTAAGTTATGAAAAGATAACTATATGGAAGAGAATGACACGTGTCGAGCTATGAACTCATCATGAACTGGATGGGTGGCCGACATTTGGACATCTGGCAGCAGTCTAAAAGGAAAAATGGTACTAAAACACCTCTGACGCTGCAACGGGGAACAGAACGTGGGACTCGGATGGTTGTGTTTTTATAGGTGGAAAGTTTTTTTTTTTTTTTTTTTTTTAAAAAAAAAAATTCATAAGTGGAGGGGATGATGTTGATCCAATTGTGTCAAAATTCTGAGTAGGATTCCACCATAAATAGAAGAGGGAATATTATTTATATCACCTTTTACAATTTGAAAAATGGTGTAGGGCACTTAGAGCACTAACAGTTTTATTGCTCTCGATCGGTTCAACTCTCATTTCATTGGCTGCAATTGAAAAATGCATCTCATGCTCAGAACAAACATCTGATGGATGGAATTTAATATTCAGCATTGGCATTAATTGGGTTCAACAGGATGGGCGTAATTGATTAATGTTTTTTCACGTTTATTCGTTAATACCATCTAGAATTTTGTATTATTTTATATGTTTGCATTTGCTAGCATATAGGCGGATACAAGTATAAGTTTAAGACTGAAATTACACAAATTATATAATTTTTCATAAAAATTTTTTAAAAATATTCTAAAATTGTATTCATTTTAACATTACTGCCACCACTCAAATAATAATATAATTTCGTCACGCCTAATTGTATCCACTGACCAAATGTCCTAGATCCGTCATTGATCCTCAATATACATGGAAAAAGATTTTTAAACGATGAAACAAATGTTATTAGAACGGGACTAGACTCAGCAATCGAACCAATTCGAGTACTGTAAACTCTAATTTTTTTATAAAAAAAAAATTGGTTTAACATCTGGTTTTTGTGGTTTAATTGGAAAAAAAAAAAAAAAAAACCAAAAAGCAGGGTTTCACAGAAACGGCCCTCTTTTATAAAACTGCTCATACAATATGGTGTTAAAGACCTACAAAACTCTAGCTATTTTGAGGTGAATAAAGACAACAAAATAGTAACAAACTTTTTCAAAATACGCATGCAATATAATTATTTTTGTGAGGCGACTTCTTGGTTTTGATCGAGTCAATTAGTACCTGAACAATAATATCAAGTAGTTGGTAATTACTCATCAGTGCCATTCTTAGATAGTGATTAGATTAATAATGAGTATGTGGAATTTTGGAGAAGTCATGTGCTCTTATTGGTGATTTCATGGTGGATAATTAAAATAAAGTGGAAGATACAATTTGAGAGAGAATCATTTGTTTGTGTTAGTTTTCTCTGATTTTGCAGTTTGAGGAGACATCTGGTAATGTAAATTTGGGTACGATCTTAGGATAGAGTGAGGAAAAGGAATATTTTGAAAGAAATAAAATTAGAATAAATAAGATAATTGAGTTGTTCAATTACTAGTGAAAAATTGTGTAGGAGATTCTTTCCCCAGGATTTAAATCCCACACTACCCATCTTCAATACCAAACAAGCCCTTACTTTGATTTATATGTATAAAACAGCTACCAAAGCAAGAGAAGACTAAAACATCTAAACTCCGGATGCAACATATCATCAGAGTGGGTATGAAAAATCTTCTTGTAACATTGGCTTTATATCTTGTTCACCACTAGAACTCATCCAAAATTATTGGTATTTCAGCCATGTCAATGACACACACATTTGCATCGAACCAAATCTTCTTTTACTCGTCAGTCGGTCCAATTGAGTAATGATTTTGCGCAATTTTTAAGCCACAGTTGGAGCATCTTATGGCCTGGTTATATTTGGAAGTGAACCCACAAAATAGTCATAAGATAGCGATGTGAAAAATAATTCTCCTAATGAATAAATTATGAGAATGACAAGACTAGACCATCACCATTAATAATCAGGATAAGATGCCACATGCGTTATCCGGTGCATGTGAGAAATGAGTGGTGGAAGGCCTCAAAGTTTGAATTATTTGAATGGTGGGACTGTACAACCACAGTGATTTTTGGGACATCTATCACCCCAGGTGTACCCATATGCCTGTTCCATCATAGTGTTTATGACCTCAAGTCAAGGCATTGTTCAAACTGCAAAATGAATGTGAATTTTTTTTTCCTCTTGCAAGAAATGTAGAAAATGAATCCTGCCCATGCAATATTCTGCACATTAAAGCAAGGAAAGAAAATGTTTTCTTCTAGTGGGGTGAATTTGCCTAAACATACGCTACAACAAATGTTAATAAATGCACCCTTTTTTTTTTTGCTCCATACTACAACAAATGTTAATAAATGCGCCCTTATTTTTTGCTCCATACTACAGCAAATGTTAATAAGTGCACCTTATTTTTTGCTCCATATAAATTAAAATTAGCCATAAATTAACATATACTCACTTGGCCAGCTAAGAGTCGAGGCATGCAATTAGATACAACTATTTTCATATTACTTGCAACTAAACATGAGATTATTTATAGTAACTTTGTGTTTGAATGCAAATAATAGTCTTTAATTTATATTAAATTTTGGTCTCTTATGCTCCAATGCAAAAAAAAAATATCAAATTTGGCTAGAAAAGGTGGTCACATATAATAATTTTTTTAAAAAAATTCTCTTTGATGCAAGTAACATTTTCCTAATCTTAAATTTTTTATCCTAAATTTATTTTTCATGCTACAAATTTTTTAAAAAATTAAAGATCTTTTCAAACTTTATTCATTGATTTTATGGTTCCTATTAACCCTATATCATGATGACATCAACCCAAGCAACTCTTCATGCAGGAAAAGGTGGCAAGTGCCCCAAAGCTGATCAGGAAGCTTCAATTAATGTGAGGGACTTTTGCGTGTAGGTCTCTATCGTACCGGCATTTTTGTGTGCAGGTTCTCTCTCACTCTCAAGTTTGTCGTCCCTCTCTCTGAGAATCGTCGACTGATCTTCCTCTCAAATCAATGCCTCCTCCCTACTCTCTCCTACAGCAAGCTCCTTATGCGAATTGGCTCCCTCCATCTACCTCCATGATCTCCATCTCCTTCTCCAATCTATACTGCTTATTCATTCCTCTTCCTCTTTTTCTTCCTTCTCTATGATAACGATGACGACAGTAATCATTCGAGGGCAGGCTATGACTGCTGTTTTGATGCTTGTCACTGCCTCCGATTCTTCTAAGAAGTGCATCTTTGAAGAAGAGGGTTTCGGACCTCTGTGATTGGCGGAGACGAGTTCAATGCCTATCAGGAGAAGGCTGCTACAGCCATCGAGGCCATCACTGTTGTCGCCATTGCTTTTCGGGGAAAGAGTTTCACCTTCTAATGGTCAACCACTTGCAACTACTTCTGCACAGGAATTTGGAGCTTGTATATTCCAAGAAGGGGGATTGTAGAGCTTTCTGCAACTGCGAATTTAGCAGTTGTTGGCAAACTCAAAAAGCAACATGTTCATGTCGGCTAATTTTAAGACATAAGTGGTAGATGAGGTTTCGCTCAGAGTTAGCGGATTTGTAATAGGTTACCGCTGCAACTCGAACAAGAACATAGGTTGGCTAGCTATTGGTTTCCCTAATTTAAAAGCGAAATTGCAGAAGTGAGATGGTTTGAGGGCTTGATGACTCTAATTTGCACTTAGAAGATTGTAGGTGCCAGATTTTGATTTGCAGTGGGAGGTTGCAGCTGTTAGATAGGAACCAATTGGTATTGGGTTTTAATCACTGCCAACTTGGTGAGAGGCAATAGTGCAAGTTGCATCGACCAATGAAGGTTTTTGGGTTAAATGGAGAGGAATGCAGCACCGAAGATTCAGTGATGGGTGTTTCTGAATCGGTGCAGTGCAGATGTTTGGCTGAATGGATTGCTATCTTGCTGCGTTCGGATGATTCTCCTGTTAAGAGAGGGGAGAGAAGCAATCTACAAGAGAGAGAGAGAGAGAGGACCCTTCTTTTCATTTGGGACCTATAGGAAAAAATTCCACCTTATTAATTGCACATCCCACCAACTTGATTGAATGGTTTCTCTTTCTCTTGCCCCGCATTTTTTATCTGGACCCAAAAGCTCATAAACGTGGTTGAAAATAGAGGTCTTTTTCTACCAGTTGCAAAAGATCAAAATCCATTCACTAATTTGGAGATCAATGCGTAGTGGCCGTAGCGTATCAATGGGATAAGTTGCAATACAAAAGTGACAAAAAAGAATTTCATTTCTTCCCTATCTCACAAAAAGAAATTCATTTCTAAGGCAAATGGCTTAAATTATGAAAGCATTGTTATTATATATATTAAATTTTACTTCTTATATTTATTTTTATTTAATTTTAATTAACTCCTCTCAAATCCTCTTAAATCTTGTCAAACTTAGTAAAATCAGTCCATTAAATCACAGCCCAATCCATCAAACCTTGTTTAGGCAACCATAAAACCATTAAACTCTAAGTCAAACATCAAAATTAAATCCATCAAATCAAGCTCATTGATATTTAGGAGCTCATTGATCTCTATCTAGAAAAAAATTATAAGAATTGTTTCGGGACTTTGAATATAATATAAGTTAAGTTATAATGTAAATGTACACCAATCAAACAAAAAATCCATCAAATAAAGCTGTCAAGAACTGTTGAGCATTGATTGTTGAAATATAAATGTCTTATAAGAACCCCCAATTAAAAGACAAAATAAAAGGTAACGAAGTTGATTTGAAGTTGTAAGCTGCTGTTGGTGGTCAAAGTGTTGGTTATTTCAACAATCAACTCAAAAATGCTGTCTTGAAATAATGTCAAGGCTCATTTTCCAAGCAAGAGAAAATTAGTCTGCTGATTGGACAGTTTCGCCCTCTAATCCCAACAATAATTTCGGATCAACGATCTTTCAACTTTAGCACATACATCCACCGAATTTTGCTAAAATCCAACGGCCACAATCAAAAGGCCGTGGAGTGCCCTGTTCATACCGCTTTCCATCAATATCAGCATCAATCATCACCGAAAGCACCCATGTAAGAAAGCCTCGTTTGGTGGATGAGCTGAGATCACCAGAAGCAACTTACCTTATTTGTAGCATTTCTCAAGCAGGAAAAGAGAGGAATCTGCCGAAACCTACGTTCCTAATGCCATCAATTTTGGGCCTTTTTCCCTTTTTTAAAAAATATATAATATAAAATTATAAATGCATGGATACAGTATGTAGTAAGGGAAGTCATGGTTGCAAAAGGACCACAACATTGCATTGGAAAAGATAGAGGAAATTTAAAAATACAGGTCGGCGGTTGAGAGGATTCAAAAAAGAAGCGTTCCACCCTTTTGGCTTGGAATTAAATGCACATGCACGCTCACAGCAAAACCATGAACATACATCCACCGAAAGATATATAGATCCAACCATGTTTATGATTTTTCTGCCTTTTGGAATACACCCATGTCTGGTTACGACTTCCGAACCACATGCCTCCGATACCTTATCGAATATGTAGCGAATATTAGAGCAAGGAAGGACATTTAAGTGTCATCACACTAGTGGTTGAGGACCAGTCTACGCCAATTCTTCTTGAATTAATCAATGCATACATTCGTTGTGCCTATTGTCACTGGAAAAGCTACTTTTTAAGTGTTACTTATATTTTCTAGAAATATTTGTGGTCATGCTTATATTTTTTACATAATTTACATTTATGAAACATATTTTAAATACGCCTAAGAATTTTTAAGATATCTGTAGCTACATATGCCTATTCAAAGTTAATACCCTAATTTTTAAAAATAAAAAAAACATTTTAGTAAATCCAAACCGTCTAGTGTGTTAGTTAATGTAAATTTATTTAATCTACCAAAAATCACCTAAAATGAATAACTCGATAGGCCCTAATAAATATAAATTATTTTAATTTAATTATAGCCCATCAAGATATCTAATGGAAGTGATTTTTAATATATTAACTGAATTTACATTAATAAACCTATGTATAGTTTTGATTTATCATCAAACATCTTAATTTTTTTAAAAAAAGAAAGAAGTCCATGCTGATCATAGATATAACCATAGATATTTTAAAAATCCTTAGGCGCATTTATAATGAGTCTCAAATTATATGCATACATGCAATGATATTTGTGACCATGCTTATGATTTTTTACATAGTTTACATTTATGCCTATCATTAAAAATATTTTAAATACACCTAAGAAGTTTTAAAATATCGTAGTCATGTCTACTACAAATGTTAATATCTTAATTTTTTTAAAATAAAAAAAAATTCTAGTAAATCCCAACTATCTACTGTGTTTGTTAATGTAAATTTAGTTAATCTACCAAAAATCAACTAAATAGAATAATTTGGTAGGCTATCCTAAAATTAATTATGGCCCACCAAGATATATAATCAGCGATTTTTATATATTAACTAAATTTATATTAATAAACGCAATTGATAGTTTTGATTTATCATAAGCATCCTGATTTTAAAAAACAAAGAGAGAGGGATTCATGTTTGTCATAGATATAATGTAAGTACCTCAAAAATCCTTAGGCGTATTTATAATAATTCTCAAATCATATGCATAAATGCAACTTATATGAAAACAATAAATACAAGCATCCACATCTCTATCTTCTATCATCACATGTCGGCAATAAATTTCATTGTCAATAATCTGTCGCTCTTGTCTGTTGAGTGACGCAGCCAGGATTTCACTGCCTACTTCGGTGTTACCAACAAAAACTATTACCAAAAATAAAATTTATCGTAACGAATTACGCTCTATTTATTTTAATGTCATTTATGTTATCTTAAGATCTCCTCCCTGTATATATTGGTAATATTTGTTTTCTTTCATTTTTAATTTCGTTCCAAGTAAATCGTTTCGACCGTTCGTATGATAAGATCTACTTTCGAATGCTTATATGTTCTCCTATTTTATTCTTTCAAAGTTTGTTAATTCACTTGAGCGTAACCAAGTTATCACTTTTTGCCCTATTCCTAATATTTTTCTTTTTTCTTTTAGATATGTAATATCTTTTACATATGGGTCCCCCCTAATAAGTTCGGTTTAGAATATTCCTTTAAAAATAAAATTTTCGTGGACCCTCTCCTTGCATTATTTCCCCTGTTTCTAGGTGATATTGATTTATCATCACTTGTTTTCGACCATCATAATTTTTACTTGTTATCTATAGATATTTTAAGTAGTATTCATATAGTTTTACTTAAGATTTAGTTGTTATTTTTCTTGCAAGTTTTCAACTATCCTCATCCCTTGCATTTTTTGTTTTTCGTTTTTCTCTATTAGAAGTATAAATTGGGTCGGGTTATCCTGGGTTAAAGTAAACATAACTCTAACTAGCCTTATAAAATTTTAACTCAGTCTTATTTTTTATACCTTAACCCAACCTTATTTTAACCCTATAGCAATTAGTTCGGTTTGGTTAAAAATCAAGCTAATGAGTATATAATATTTAAATTTTTACTTAATTAAATCCATTTTAAAATGTAAATTTATATTGATATGAATACTTTTCAATTTATGACTTATACAATAACATAATTGCAAAATAATATATTTCAAAGCAATAACGTCTAATTAACTCATATATATTATGTGCTAATGTATAAATTTTGAAAATAATTTATTATAATTTACACTCATATATGAAATTAGGTCGGGCTGGGTTGACAATTATCGAATCCAAACCAACCTATTTTTGAAATAGGGTTAGTTTAAATCGAACTATATAACTTTCTTTTTTTCAAAATGTCTAACTCAATCATATTATAAATCGAGTTGAGTTAGTTGGGTTTAGGTTAATACTAACTCTATTTATAACCCTCCTCTCCGCAACTAAATTATCTCATAAAAACCAACCCATGTGTGACCAGTTGGTAAATAGTAGGGTTGAATCTCTTGGACGTCATTTAATGAGATCAATGTGTTTCTCTTGACAAATAGATAGAATATCTCCGCTTGAAGAATTGTAAGAATGTCTCACTGGAAATTGAGATGGTTGGTAAATATAAACAAATCACAAAAAAAAAAAAAAAAAAACATCGCACAACCGCTCCATGTGAGCTTCTACAGACGTCCATTCCCCTCAATGTGTCCTGTCGGCAGAGCATTTATCCAACCTCCAGAATGAACTGAGGCATGGCAATTAATGATTTACATTTTTTTTAAGAAATCTTTCAATTGATGTAACGTTAATTACATGAAAATTTTCAATTTCTCACCATGATTAAATTCTTTAGTCCATCTGCTTTTCATTTTATTTAAAAATGAATTAAATCCCATCTATTTTACTTTTATCTTATGTCATTACCCACCGATGTATAAATTAACACTTGCATGTGGGAGGTATCAAATGCTGCAATAGCATTGCTGATGTCCACATATATACTTGTGGAAACGAAATTAATTAATGAAAGGATGCATGAACCTGTCAATGTTTATATCTAGATGCGTCCATGTCATGTTGCTGGTCAATGCATCCGTCGGTAGAGCATGCCCACGTGATGGATATGAGAAACTGATCACCTGCAACCTGCGTATCACAACCTCCCCTTGGCTTGTAGCTCCACTTTCCCGCCGCAAAAAAGGAGCACGCCTTAATTACTTGATAAGCGGACTTTTACTGTTCAATTACTAATATAATATGAGTGACGACGCGGGGGTGGGGTGTGAACATGTAAAAATAAGCTATATTTTTCAGAAAAAAAAAAAAAAAAAAATTGAAGTGGCATTATAGAAACTTCTAACCTTTTTTGCTGCTATTTATCTTAATTTTGAATTATTATTTTGTTCGATTCTTCATTTTTTTATATTCTACGGCAAACACAGACTTATTACATTCCAATCCAATCCAATATAACGATTAGGCCCAAACTAAATTTAATGTTCAGAGATAATGCATTTTTATTTTTGTTTCATATGATTATTTTTTAATTGTTATTACTCAATCTAGATTTGGTTTTAGTGTTTATGGTAGAAAGAAAGAGAACTGCTATAATAACAAAACAATATATGCGCTTAATAAAAGATTAGGTGCCAAACGAGTAGCACTCGTTTGGTCATGGGTGGCGTAATGGGTTATTCGTTTGGCGTACGCATGCCTGTTTGAATCCCCTCGCGGGGATTTCGAACCAAATTTTAGGCACCTTTTTTTTTTTTTTTTGTTGATGAGAAGGAATGACTCTACACCGACCCCCTCCCAATTTGGAAGGGGTTCGGGACAGAATAATCCGCAGAATTCATTGCCAAAAAATTGTCAGTACAGATTTTTACAAGAATATCCTGTGGGGGGTTTCCCCACCATGATACATCATCTAAAACAGAGACAGACGCCCGATCCGCGAAAGCGT
>JAXCLR010000001.1:51655477-51667931 GCA_035584095.1 Annona squamosa
TCTAATTTATGGTGTATTGACTCTGGTGCTGCTATCCATGTTTCAAACTCTTTGCAGGCATTCCATTCAACCCACAATTCAAAACCGCATGAGTCGTCTATTTTAATGGGCAATCTAACCAAGTCTAAAGTTAAAGCAGTAGGAAATTGCAAGTATCGCCTTGACATAGGGCATTTTTAAGAACTGCATGATGTTTTCTATGTTCTATCCATTTCTAGAAATTTAATTTCTTTGCCAAAACTTGATGTAATGGGTTATTCTTTAAGTTTTGCAAATTCAAAGTTTTCTTTATTTAAAGATTCTATTTTAGTTGAAACTGGAACATTGTTAAATGGTTTATATTAAATAAGTGCATATTGCTTATTTATTAATTGTTCATCTGTCTTAAATGTATGTACTGGTAATAAATGTGGTATAGTTAATGAAAATTCCTCCATATTGTGGCATAAAAGGTTAGGTCACATATTGAAAAAAAGGATGCTAAGATTAGTAAAAGATGAGGTATTACTTACTCTAGATTTTACTGATTTTAGCATATATATCATTGTATTAAAGGAAAAAATTCAGAAAAGGAGTGCCACGAGAAGCAATGGACTTTTAGAATTGATCTATACCAATATTTGTGGTTCATTCTCATCATGTATTGGAAGCAAAAAGTACTTTATTACGTTTATTGATGATTTCTCACGTTATGGTTTTATTTTCCTATTACATGAAAAGTCTGATTCTTTGAACACTTTTAAAATATTCAAAAAATTAGTAAAAAAAAATTCTATAGAAAAATTAAAGTTGTGAAATCTGATAGAGGCGGTGAATATTATGGTAAATATGGTCAATTAGATCAAATTTCTGCCTCATTTGTTAAATTTTTAGAAGAAAATGGTATTGAACCTCAATATACGATGCCTAGAACTCCCCAACAAAATAGTATTGCTGAAAGCAAAAATCGTACTCTTATGAATATTATGGGAAGTATGATTAGCAACTCATCCTTACCCTTATTCTTGTGGAGTGAAGCCTTGAAAACTGCTATGTATATCCTTAACAGAGTTCCCAGTAAAGCTGTTCCTAAAACTCCATTTGAGTTATGGACAGGCAGGAAACCCAGTCTAAGACATATGCATATTTAGGGTTGTCAAGCAGAAGCAAGGATACTCAACCCACAAGAAAAGAAATTAGACCCAAGGACAATTAGTTGTTTCTTTATTGGGTATCCAGAATGGTCTAAAGGGTATAAATTTTACAGTCCGTCTCATAATACTAGGATCATTGAGACTGGAACAGCTTGATTCATTGAGAATGGCGAAAATAGTGGGAGCACAACTCTACGAAATGTAGAATTTGAGAAAATTAGAGATCTTTTCTCTAGTTCATCACTAATAGATGCAAGAACTGAGATTGTTGATTATAACATGACAGATCAACAACCAGAAATTGTTGTGCAGCCCACGGCAAAGACTAATAATGAATCGATCTTAATTCCAAATAACATTCATCAATATGATAATGTATAATATATTAATGAGCCAAGAAGGTCTAATAGAATAAGGAGACCTACTATTTCAGATGATTACATTATATATTTGGAAGAATGTATTAACGATCTTTGTATTAAAAATGATCCATTGACATTTAAAGAAACCATTAATAGTAAAAAGTCTTAACTATGGATCAATGTTATGAAAGATGAATTAGAATCCATGTTTCAAAATAAAGTTTGAGATCTTGTTACATTGCCTAAAGGGAGCAAACCTGTTGGTTGTAAATGGATAGTCAAAACCAAACGGGACCTTAAAGGTAACGTAGAAAGGTATAAGGCCAAACTTATTGCCAAAGGATTCACACAAATAGAAGGCATTGATTATAATGAGACATTTTTACCAGTCTTCAGAAAAGACTCATTCAGAATCATTATGGCATTAGTGGCTTACTTTGACTTAGAATTATACCAAATGGATATACGGACGGCATTCCTGAATGGGGATTTAGAAGATGAGGTATACATAGTGCAGCCTGAAGGATTTGAAATAGAAGGAAATGACACATTAGTATGCAAATTAAAGAAATCTATATATACACTTAAACAAGCTCCCCGACAGTGGTATTTAAGTTCAACAAAGTTATCATTTCCTTTGGATTTACAGAAAATATTGACGACCAATGTATATATCTGAAGTTGAGTGTGAGCAAGTTTATATTTCTAATTCTATATGTAGATGATATTTTACTTGCTATTAATGATTTAGATCTTTTATATAACACTAAAAGTTTTTTTCTGAATATTTTGATATGAAAGATATGGGTGAGGCATCATGTGTCATAGGAATTGAGGTCTATTGAAATAAGCCTAAAAGACTTTTAAGGTTATCACAGAGGACATATATCAATAAAATTTTAGAAAGATTTCAAATGTCCAATTGTTCATCATGTGAAGTGTCAATCTTTAAAGGTCAAAAATAGGGTCTGTATCAGTGTCCACAGAATGAGATTAAGAAACAGGAAATGAGGTCTATTCCATATATTTCTGCTATTTGGAGTATGATATATGCGCAAGTTTGCATACATCCTCACATCAGTTACGCAATGGGATTACTTAGAAGATATCAAAGCAATCCAGAAATGGAACATTGGAAAGCAGTAAAGAAAGTAATGCGATATCTCCAAGGAATTAAAGATTATGAGCTCACATATGCAAAAACTGATCAATTAGAAGTGAGTACACAAATTCAAATTATGCTGGTTGTACAGACAACAAAAGATCCACATCAAGCTATGTTTTCTTATTAGGCAGTGGAGCAGTTTCATGGAAGAGTGGGAGATAAAATCGTGTAGCTGACTCTACCATGGAAGCTGAATTTGTCGGCTGTCATGAAGTATCATCACATGTACTTTAGTTGACGAAATTTATCTCAGAACTTAAAATTATAAATTCTATTTCTAGGCCTCTGAGAATTAGTTGTGACAATTCATTAACGATTAGCTTCTCCAATTTCAGAAGAATTACTTGCACTAACAAGCATATTGGTACTAAGTTTATGTCAGTACAAGAAAGTATTAATGATCATCTGATATCGATTAGTTTTGTTGGTATTGCTGACATGATTGCTAATCACATGACTAAGGTTTTGGCGCCTAACGTCTTTTCTGGACATGTAAGAAATATGGGTCTTGTTATATGGGATAATTATTTATGTAATCGATACACTTTGAGATCTCATGTTGGACGATTATTTTCTTTTGTTTCATTATGGTATTTTGTTGACAATTTTATGTGATTAGGAAATAAAAGATTTTATCTATTTGATATTAATGTAGGATATTAAAATCACATAATTGTAAATCTGTCATTAAGAACTTAGTTAAGTAAGTTTGTTAATATTGTGATGCATGGAAGGAAGTATGTTATATATATTGCATATAACCATCATGATCCATATTGAAAAAATTTTCTTAACTTAAGTATTAAAGTTGGATTGTGTATGTAATGATTGGACATTTTTTTTTCAAATGAGTGCACTCGCCTGGTAATTTTTCAAATGTTAAATCCAATGATTGTATTTTAAGTATAATGTTTCTTTTCTTTCTTAATTTTATTTTAATTAGGTCAAGTGGGAAAATGTTAGAACTATACTCCTATAAAATGTCCTAATTGAATAATAAATTTTTGGATTTAAAGATAGCCCAGCGTATCTAAGTACGTACGCAATTCGAATCTAGGAAGAACTACACTTCTACTAAGAGTCATGATAGGAATGACTCTATATAAAGAGGAATCTAGGTCCCTCTTTCACACGTTTATATCACAAGTGGTTCTCATCTATCGTTCGTATCAAGAAAAGAAGTGTTGAAGGAGAAGACTTCGTACTCTACTTGGTCTACAGGTGAAATCTACATACACATGGATTCAGGTACGCTTCCGCATCATATGATTTCCAACACTCTAGTGCAAGTTTACCGTCCGTCAAGCACTCGCCAATAAGTCCCTTTATTTACCATGTCAACCATCCGATGAATGTGTATTCAATACTCGCTGGCTACCGGAAGTTCTGCCTCACCAAGTTATTTCTGGCATTGCAACTATCCTAATCTTTGAAGTCTCGCACACTCGATAAGTTTCTTCCTTTTCTTCCTCAGTAATGGTAACAATAGTCTAGTGGTTTAGATGATGGCCAACACGTGCTCAAAGCTATTGGTAAGCACTGCTGCCTGCCTCAAGGCAGACCCAAGGTCAAATTCCTGAAGCAATGTTTTGGGAGCGTTATGCCTCCTTTCATAGATGCGTACCCCTGATAATTGGGTATTTATAATTATCTTTTTCAAGTGTGAAATTGTTTACAAAGTACCTCTTCAACGTGTGAGAGGTGTAAATGAGCCTTATTTTTTATAATATCAATATGTCATGGTATATATAACACCAATAAAAAAAAGTGATTTGGATGATGGAATTAAGATATGAGTGTATTGGAAAATGTACCATATAAAAGACAAAAAAATATGATGAGTAGGGTCTGTTAAAGTAAGTTTAAGGGTTTTAACGTATTGGGTTAGACAAGTTAGAAGTCTAATCATAATCCTAACCCATTTAAAATTTATCAACCTAATTCGTTTATTATCTCATTTAAAAAATCTCAACCTAACTCATTTAATAAACGAGTTGGTGAGTATTAACAAGTTGTATAACAGAAAATTTGAAGGGCTAGACTTTGGTAAATTATGATCTCATAATGAGAAACGAGACGATATTTTTGAGGTAGAAAAAATGAAAATAAGTCAGTAATAGGAAAATAGAATTATGACAATAGTGAAAAAATGAAAATTATGTAGCATGAGGAAAACTTAGCGGAAAAAATAACCAAAGGATTTACAGATATATTTATATGTTAGATTTTAATAGGTTGAACAAGTTAAATAAGTTAAACGAGATACTAAACGAGTTAGTGAGATTATGAAATATCAACCCTAATCAGTTTATTTAATTAAATGGTTGAACAGGTTGACAAATCATAACTCATTTATTCAAAAAATTCAACACAAACTCATTTATAAACAAGTTGGATAAGCAGGTTGATAAGTTAACCATAACCGTTAACATCACTAGTGAAGGTATTTATTTGAGAAGTGGTGGATGGTTGGAAAATTAGGGAGCAATGATTATAAGGTAGAGGACAATGGTATTGATGATTAAAAAGGAAGAAATAATTATTTAAAAGTAACGAACTGACTCAAATGCATGGCGTAGTTATAAAACTCTGTTTGGTCAAAAGAAGTAACAATGTGTGTTTAAGGGCATAATGAATAGTGACAACACACCCTAGTGTAAGGCGTGCATTCATCTAAACGCACGTTCTATCCAGATCCATTTAGTAACATATAAAAAATAAATTAAAATCTCACTTTTTCCTGCACACCTTTCAGCGTAAAACATCCTTAACTACCTAATTAGACTACCTTTTCTATTATTATATTTGCATTCCAACTGTTGTTTCAAAATTTTCAATACTACTTTTATATTTATCTTAACTTTATTCTCTTTACTCATAATTATTGTCTTTAAAAAATTTTACAATTTTATTTTTCCACTTTAACTTTTATAGCTTTTTAAATGAACCTTAAATTTTTTAAAAGAATAACAACTCTTTTTTCAAAATTAATGGCTGACCTATGACTCCTATTTGTGAGGCACTTGATCTGCTTCAAGCTACAACCAGTGACTCAATAAACTAAAAAAATGTTATGCCACTGTAGCGTGGAACAAAAATTATTTGCAATGTTAACAAAGACATGGAGAGCTAGTTTTTTTTTGCATTAGTTATAGGACAAATTATTTGCAATGTTAACAAAGACATGAAAAGCTAGTTTTTATTTGCATTGGTTATAGGAACCCTCTGACAGGAAGCTAATCCTTGTTAAAATCATATATTTCTCTTCAGTTTTTTCTATCCGTATATTGAAGCTAAGTGCACCTGAGTGCATTTAATAATATTCTTCTACTCCAATCATACTTAGATTTAGTGCATTCGGGTGCAAATACCTATTTTTTATTTTTTTTTGAAATTTTTTTATAATTGTTAATCTAAGTATATTTAACAAATGGTGATCTTCTCCGATAGATCGTAGAAGAGAGCAATAGTTAACCAAGCGCCCACGTTGTTCGATCACACCCATGCGTTTGTTGTCATTCGATCAAATGGAATAAGCAAGCCTAACTTGTCAGCAAATAATTATCTGAACAATTGCTCACAAACCCTTGTCATGTAAGAGCAACTCAGCTACAGCCCCTCCCTCCCGTCTCTCTCTCTCTCTCTCTCTCTCTCTCTCTCTGCTCCTCTCTCCTCCGATCCTCATTAACTTATTGGTTAATCCCCTCTTAGTCAACTCTAACCATTTGAAATAGATCCTAGGTAAAAAAAATTCAACTTCCTACGATCTTGCCTTCCCTTCCCCCTCTCTCTTCTTCTCCCTCCTCCTCCCCCTCTTCTGTTGCGCTTCAGGTCAGGTATGACCCCATCTCCCCCCCTCCCTCTCTCTTTTTCTCTGTCCTCCCTTCTCTCTTTTTCTCCCTCTTCCTACTTTCTCCCCTAATTTTAAAATTATTAATCTCTATCTCATAATTCGTGCATAGTTATCTCCAGCCTTATTTTTATTTGTTCCTTGTTTTGTTAAATTTTAGTTTTATTTTTGCAAGTTAGGTCACCCCTTCAAAATTTGACAATCCCCTTTTAGAAATGGCCAGTTTTAAAAGATCCGCTTAGGAGTGTTAATAATCATAGTCAACCTATCAATCCGTTCGTCCAACCCGTTCATAAACGGATTTGGGTTGTGATTTTTGAATAAATGGGTTATGATCGGCCAACTCATTTAACTATTTAATTAAATAAATGGATTAGAGTTGAGATTTTATATCTCGTCAACTCATTTAGTAACCCGTATAACTTGTTCAACCCGTTTAATTCGTTCAATCCATTTAACTCGCTTAACTCATTAAAGTTATATATATACATGTAAATCTTTTGGTTATTTTCCCTCTTTAAGTCTTCCTCTAGTCATCTAATTTTCATTTTTCTACTGCTGCTCTAATTTCATTTTCCCATTACTACTCTATTTTCATTTTTCCTACACCGAAAACACTATCTCATCTCTTCCTGCTAGATCATTATCTACTAGAGTCTAGGCTTTTAAGTTATTTGTTATATAACCCGTTAACAACTCACCAACTCATTTATTAAATAGGTTATAGTTGAGGTTTTTTAAATAGGTTAATAAACGGATTATCGTTGAGAAATTTTTAATGGGTTAGGATTAGGATTAGGTTCCAACCCATCCAACCCGATCCGTTAACACTCCTAAATTCGCTACACGCCTTTGTAAATCGATGCTTACACTTTTCTTCACATTTGGCAACTGATACTCCAATCCAACAGCCGAGATAATCTCAGCACCAATAATAGATTTGACAACACACCTTAGCTCATTGGCAAATTTGGTTTTGGCTACCTTTATTCTAATCGACAGCCCTTTTTATACCATGAAGCACCTTTACTCAATAGTAGATCCGATCCACGAATTTGGGATTCATTGTGACTGTTGCGATCTCTGTTTGAATTGTAGTTGAATTTTGAAGGAAAAAATGATTTGATCAGATTCTTCAAGGAGGTGCACAAGTAGGGAACGTACAAGAGTGCTTCTATGAAACCCTTCTTCTATATAATCCCCTCCATTTTTAATATTTAGATAATTGATAGAAAATTCACTCCATTTATTATATTTATCAACATTTATACTATTATGAAAACTCTTTTGTTTGTCTAGTATCACTATATATGAGCTCCATCTACAAATGTATAAAATCAATGTAATAAAATGATTTAATATTAAAGATCAATTTTTAAGTAGTATTTTCAACATCTAAACTATATAAAATATCATAAATCTGGAGATAAATGATTATATAAAGTATTACTATATTCTAATATATATATAGATATATATGAATGTATCTAAATATTTTTCTTAATTTATACATAAATATACCTATTTTTTAGCAAATTTAATATTGCACATAATTGATTCTGATGAAGCTAGGTCTCCTAGCTAACAAATAGTATTAAATACAATGAATGACTTTGATTTTTCATAAAATATCAAAATTTTAAAAATAAAAAGATTACATGAAACCGCTTTTGTGTAACCCAATTATTTAGAAACATGCTCAGGGAACGAATGTCACCCTCAGGCTAGGGATGGTATCTTTTTCTTAATGGTCAAATGAGATGATATAGATCCAGGCGTTGGTTTGTAAAGAAATAATCGAAGCACGCCTAGTACTTTTTCCCTTTTAATCTTTTTCCTTTTTTTCTCTTTATCTTGCAACATTTTTTGAAGATATAACATTTAAGACTGGCATATTCTGTAAATGAAAATATTTTCTTTTTAGTGAAGATTATTGCTTAAATTTTGTAATATTCTTGTTGAGATTACAAATTTTTGTGACTTTGTTTAAGCTTTAGAAATTGAAATGCTCAACAACCAAGGCTATGTAACCGACGATGGTATGAGTCCACGAGGACGCCTCAAGTTGGAAGATTGGATTGAAATATATTATTCTTAACTCTTTCTTATGCTCAAAGTGATTTTTGTGGGAGCAGGATAACATGATGTGTCCGTGGCAAGTATGTTTTAAACCGACAATTTTGATTACTGAAATAGGGAATCCATTAATTGTTGAAAATATGTGAAAAATAAGCCAAATCTATGTTTTAATGATTAACAAATCAATTTGAGTAAGTTTTGGTTACTAACATGTTTGTGGAAATGATTAAAGGTTATAAATTAAAAGAATACGAAGCATGGCAAGTCAAGTCGATCCCTAAGTCGACTCCAGCAGCAATTTTAACGCGTCATTTTCATCCAGAGTTGAAATTGAGAAGCATCGATGCCGAAGTCGCAAACGAAGTCGACTCTGCATGCGACTTGGGTGAAGTCGCAGACCAAGTCGACTCCAACATCGACTTCGAAGCATCATTTCTGTCCAGAGTTGAAATCGAGGACGAAGAACTGTCGAAGTCGCAAACGAAGTCGACTCCGCATGCGACTTGGATGAAGCTGCAGATCAGGTCGACTCCAGCATCAACTTCAATCGGAGAGGACAGAGATTTCAGAAGTCAAATCGAGGATTAGATCGATTTCAAGGCAGACTTGAGTCAAGTTGAAGATCAAGTCGACTTAGATGTTTGACTTGGAACATATGAAGACTAATCCAAGTCCAAAGAAAGCAAGATGCATGAATTCAACTATTCTAATCAAAATATATTTGAATTGTTCTTGAATACAAGGATTCAAGACTCAAGGATTCAAAGTTTATAAATCATGGAGCTAAAGGACATCAAACTAGAATGATAACATAGTGTTCCAAAGAGATATAAATTAAGGGAGAACAACCAAATATGAAGAAACTCAAGCAAGCAAAGCATTCTAAGAATTTCAAATTCATCAAGCAAGCTGCCGAGGTAAAGTCACACCCGAAGTTGACTCCACCTGCGACTTGGGTCAAGTCGAGGACCAAGTCGACCGAGACTGGAACTTGAAGAAGTTGCGAACAGGCGAAGTCGCACCCGAAGTCGACTCTACCTGCGACTTGGGTTGCAACGGTCGGAAAATTTTCGAATGTTGGCGCATTAAATGCGCACCACCTACCTCCAAAAGTTCAGATTTCTTCAACAATTATAAAAGGCATTCAATATGAACGAGGAGGGTAACTGAAAATTCATTAAGAGAGCATAGCTCCTATCTTTAAGAGCTTTAAGCATTTTCCAAACTGCCAATAGCTGCTTGCTGAATCTCTAAGGCTACACTACAAGTTCTTCTTTATGCCAAAACTGCCTCTACACAACAGAAACATGTAGAAATTTTCTTTTATTCTTATTGTTGTATTGAACTTGATTTAGCTTGGATAGCTAAAATCAAGTATAAGCAAAGTAGTGTGTGATTAGAGTAGAACTCGTCACTTACTTATGCTGTGTATTGTTGATGCCCCCTAGAGCTAGAATCTATAAGAGAGTGGAGACTCTAGATGTATTCGCGGAATACATAATGGAACCCAAGTCACAAGGGGTGTGAGCTTGGAAGAGTGGAGTAGGGAGGTTGCCTGAACTACTATAAAATCTTGTGTGTTCATTTTTGTTTCTGTTCTCTACACTATTGTTTTTGTTTTGTTTCTTCGTAAAGGGGACTAGATTAATCCGGGGTAAAGTTTCTGTTTAAGTTGAAAATTTTTAAATACTCAATTCACCCCTCCCCTCTTGGGTAATCGTCATTAACTCGGGACCAATAAGTGGTATCAAAGCAAGTCTTTGAATTATACCAAAGAGATCTATTGATATGGCATCCCAATCGATTTTCGTTCCCGCATTTGCCGAAGGTCAGTCTTTTACTAGGCCACCATTGTTTGTTGGGAACAATTTCGGCTATTGGAAGCTATGTATGAAACAACTCATCATGGCTACAGATATGGGCTCTTGGATTGCAATCTAAGATAGTATAACCTTGCCTATTGATGAAAGAGTTTCCAAGTGAACCGATGAGGAAATAAAAACTGTTAAGAGCAATGCTAAAGTTATAAACTCACTGTTTTGTGCTCTTATTACTTTCGAATATGATAGAGTATCCTTTTGTCTAACTGCAAAAGAAATATGGGATACTTTAACATCTATCTATGAAGAAACTTCTCAGGTCCAAGGGACAAGGAGAAATATTTTGATCGGAGAATTAGAAAGCTTTGAAATGCTAGAAATAGAAAATATTTCTGAAATGCAAGATTCTCTAAAATTACTAATTCTTTGAAAGGTCTTGAAAAAGCTATCTCCGAATCTGAACAGGTCATGAAGATCCTAAGAGCTCTACCGGAATCTTGGACTCCAAAGATTACTGCGATAGAAGAAGCTAAGGACCTCAATACACTGAAGCTAGAAGACCTTATTAGCTCATTAATGTCACATAAGCTAATCAAGAAAAGAAATGAGGATCACCACAAAGGAAAGAGAGCAATTGCACTAAGAGTCACTCATAACTCGGATGAGTCCACCTCCTCATCTCACAATGATGATGAAGATATTACTCTACTTACTCGCAAATTTCGAAAGTTTGTGAGAAAAGAAAAGAACTTCAAAGATTTGGGTGAAGAATTTCAATGATTTTCCCTAGAGCTAGAATCTAGAAGAGAGTGGAGACTCTAGTTGTATTTGCGGAATACATAGTGAAACCCAAGTCATAAGGGGTGTGAGCTTGGAAGAGTGGAGTAGGGAGGTTGCCCGAATCACTAAAAAATCTTGTTGTTCATTTTTGTTTATGCTCTCTACACTATTGCTTTCTTTTTGTTTCTTCATAAAGAGGACTAGATTAATCCGGGGTAAAGTTTCTGTTTAAGTTGAAAATTTTTAAATACCTAATTCACCCTTCCCTCTTGGGTAATCGCCATTAACTCGGGACCAACACTTACCCTTCAAATTTCACCTCAATCCACCTTATGAGTGTCAAGTAATGAATTTTCTAATAATAACCTCATTAATCCTATAATTATCATCAATTTAATCATAATTAATGGAATAATTAACCATGTCATATCATAATTTCCTATACCTCGTTTAGTCTCTTTGTACATATTAAACCACATTGAGCTAAAGTGATCAATTTAATTACCTTAATTAATTGCTTTAATCTCGATCATCAAATTGAATAATACAATCAACCATCTCTTAGGCTTCCTTAAGAAGAATCCTCCCCCATGGAACCTAGAACACACTAGAAGTGTCCAAGCTTTAAAGGAAGCTGGCAAAGCATTGCCTGCATTGGCAATCCCTTCAGGAGATGGGCAAATGGTTCTGCAAACTAATGCGTCAGATGAACATTGGGCAACATGTCTCTTTGAACAAATAACTCCAAAAAAGAGACAGCTTTGTGGGTATAAAAGTGGCCAATTTTCCGAGGCAGAACGCCATTACCGCTTAACCTTCAAGGAGATCCTTGCAGTAAGAAGAGGCATTGAAAAATTTTAGTTCTATTTGATTGGCAAAAAGTTTCTAGTTGAAACTGACATGAGTGACTTTCCAAAAATGTTACATTTCAAGCAAAGACAATTATCAAATGCACAACTTCTCAAATGGGCATCATGGTTTCTCAATACAATTTTGAGACAAAACATATCTCAGGAAGGAAAAATTTTCTTACTAATTTTCTTTCAAGGCACCCCATCTAGATGATTTTTCCTATAACTAATGACATCTCATACCTACCTAGAGAAGTCCAAGATATTATCATCTGAAAACTCCTACCCTAGACAACTAACCATAATGTAAATAGATTTTGGAAAATTGTCATAAGAAATCATGGTTTTTATTTGTAGGCTAGACTTTCACCCAAAATATCCATTTCTTTCTCTTTTTTCAATTAAAAGGTCATA
>JAXCLR010000001.1:51668031-51689534 GCA_035584095.1 Annona squamosa
ACTATAAAATCTTGTGTGTTGATTTTTATTTCTGCTCTCTACACTATATTGCTTTCCATTTTGTTTCTTCATAAAGGAGACTAGATTAATTCAGGGTAAAGTTTCTGTTTAAGTTTTAAATTTTCATAATACTCAATTCACTCCTCCCCTCTTGGGTAATTGTCATTAACTTGGGACCAACATTAATGGCTGGAGCGGAGATGGTAAAGAGGCAGGAGGCGAGTTAAAGAGATGTGAGAGAGAGCGAAAAGAAACAAGGGAAAGAGAGGGACGGAAGTAGCCATGATGCTGCCTTAAAGTGGCTGCGGCGAAAATGCAAGTCACTATTGCTCCATATCAGGCAGGTATTTTGAAATTAATCAAACAACCCAACAAACACCTGCGAGATCTAACGATTCACATGCTTAGTCGACATCAGTGCTTGTCTCCAACGAGTTGGAGATAATTGGAACATATATTTAACATGCGTGCCAATTTTTACTGTTTTTTTAAATTAATTTTTACATTTTTAAAAATTAGTAGATTTTTAATAATTTAATGTTAAATACACTTAAATTAACTATTTTATGAAAAAGTTTCAAAATTTTTTTTAATATGGATTAAGTATACCTAGATGCACTAAAACTAAATGCACCTGGGTGCATTTAATAATATCCCCATATACTCTTGCTTACTCATGCATTTAGGCTAATTGTTCTCGCAAATATTCATGTTCTGCATTATCAACTTCTCATATTTTTCCCTTGTACCATTATCTAAATCAGTATTCGTCATTGTATTGATTTTATTGATAATAATATTGTCGATAAAATTACTTTTGACATCCAAGGGTAAAATAATAAAGTGAAAATGATTTTTATACTTTTTATATTTTTCAATTTGCTAGAAGATATTATTAAGATAAAATTGATTTTGTCATTTCGTAGAGATAAAATTGATTTTGTCATTTTGTAGAGATAAAATTATTTAAAATCTGAAGTTATCTTTAAAAAGAAGTAGAACATATTTCCACAGCTAAAGCAATTCTAGTATTCTGTGTTGCTAAACAGAAAGAAAAAGTTCCTATTTCAGAATTTTCTATTAATATGAATTTAATATTTTTCAAAGTTATGTTGTGGACTCAGAATTTAAAAGAAGCGATTAGACGTTGTTGGAATTTTTCATGATGTCAAATCTTTATAATTTTTTTAATGAACAAAACATAAAACTTATTAATATGTAAAAGTTTTAGAATAAAGATTTAACACGGTCAGGATTGATTAAGATAATTTGAAGGATGTATATTAATTCATTAATATACATGTCTACATTGCTCAAGTTTTGTCATGTATTTTTATCAGAAATGATACATTTTTTATTAAAAACAGCATTATCTCCAATAAACACAATTTCGTCTTTCTTTCAAGTGATTGATAAATTAAATTTTACTAAATATGTGAACACCGGTGAGTGATGATCTAGTCTAAACCAAGTGTCTTCAACATACATGTGTCCTGGAAATCTTGACTTATGTTTATTCAAAGTGTGTTTGTTAATGCATAAAAAGTATCAAACTAAAACTTTTCAATCTCTGTAATTATCGTATTATTTATTTATTTTATTATGTTTACATATACAACTATCCTACTTTTTAATCATTTTTCGATAATTACTATCTTGGGAAGTAGCCTTGAAGGCTTGTTCCTCCAGGGTTCAATTCGTTGCTGATTTGCATTTGTTTTTCACATCCTAATGCATTCTAGCAATAGTGATGAGCCTATTGTTGGTTCTGGTTGTAATCATTGTTCACAGTCTCATGCATACGCAACAATTACTGCACTTCATAATGTTGTTCACGTGATCTGAATTCAAAGATCAACCGTACTTTCTTAAAAGATTCAACTACTTTCTATTTCGCTTTGGAAAGTTGAGCGAAAGCTTTCAAGTACACTATGGGTGTGTTTGGCAATTAATAAAATATGTTGAGTTAAAACTTTTCATTCTCCATAACTATCATATTTTTTAATTATTTTTCACATTTTCCTATATAACTATTCTACTTTCTAACCATTTCTACACAACTATTTACACAACTAACCTATTTATTTTAACTTTATCCTCTCTACTACTCATCATTAACCCTATTATATCACATCATTTAACAACTTTTACTCTTTAAAACTTTTCACCAAAAGTTTTATTCATTACCAAACAAACCCTCTGTGCTCACTTTCTAGAACAGTTTCAACTATCAAACTCATGCAGAATATGCCTTTTTATAGCTAAACAAATGCCATTGATTTAATTCATGTAGAAATATATTACGATGTTCGAGAGGAATTCTAAGCATGGGAGTTTTGCCTCCAGTCAAAGGTTCACAAGGGAAAGGAATGTTTGGAAGCTGTGTGTCAACCAAAAGGGCAGGGAGCAGGTTGAAAATCCTTTATAATTTTCTTGTGCTCATCGATTGTAACTGTGGTTCTTTATCCATAAAGGTGGACACTCCCACGAAACCGGAGAAACTGATGGTTTATTTTTAATAGGATAAAAATAAATAAAATAAGTGAATATAGGTTGTTGAATGGGAGGAGAAAAAGCTTATATAAAGGAGAAATTTTTCATTCAATGATCTAAGATTCAGAATACAAGAGGTTGTTTAAAACAAGGGGTTACAAGCTGGCTCGTTTCCTGCATCATTTGGGAAGGCTAAACGCTCCTTTTATAGATACATATAAGTCAGTTAAACAAAAAATATCATGTCATTTATTACTTAAAATTCTAGTTAGCTTGCCAATATTTTTGACTTACGATGCAATGAAATTTCTAAAATGTTATTGCCGATGTCCAAATTGCATGAATTTATGAAGAATTGCTGCTGCAAACTCAGCAACTTGCGTACCATCACCATTGCATTGTTGCTGACATGTAGTGTTCACATTGCCAGTTTGCATCGAAAAATTTTCGTTGCACCCGTCTCCATTTGCCACCCATCTGGATTTTTCTGGATTATTTTTTTCAACACTCCCCCTTAGTCTAGAAAAATCTATAATACCAAGTTGTTTTTTGAATTTTAAAAATTTCTCCGTTGGAATAACTTTTGGTGAAAATTTTCGTCAGCTACTCGTCTGTTCTATAAAATTGTAATTGAATTTCATCTTTCTCAACGAGCTCTCACATGAAGTGATAATGAATATCAATGTGCTTTAAATGGTTGTGGAAGACTGAATTCTTAGTCATAGCGATTAAGGACATATTATCACAATAAATAGTTATAGAAGACTCCACTTCATAGTGTAGGTCTTTTAAAATTTTTCTCGACCATACTGCTTCGTATCCTACACTTGTTACTGCGACATATTCTGCTTCCGCTGTTGATAGTGCTAATACACTCTACTTCTTTGATGACTAGGAGATAATATTTTATCTATGAGAAAATATATAACCACTCATGCTTTTTCGATCATTAACACAACCGGCCTAATCACTATCTATATAACCGGTCTAGCTAAAGTCTTCTCCGAACTTGTATAGAATATCATGATTTTTCGTACCTTGGATATATTTTAAAATTCTCTTTGCAGCTGTAAAATATATCTTACTCAATTTTGACATATATCTTAAGACAACACCAACTGCATGAACTATATCTGACATCGCATTGGTTAAATATATGAGAGATTCAACTAAGTTGCAATAAATCGTCTCATTCATTTATGGTCATTGGCAAAGCCATAGGCTTGCTATTTGCCATATTAAATTTCTTCAATATATCATCTGCATATTTTTCTTAGAAAATAAATATCATACCTGTATATTATTTTACCTGTCGAGAAAATATGACATAATACCCAGATCTGTGATCTCATATTCTTGCATCATAGCCTCCTTAAAATCTTCCACCACCTGTGGATTAGTACCCATATAGATAAGATCATCCACGTATAAGCATAAGATAAGAAAATCTCAAGCTCCTTGTGCTTTTATATAGAGTGATGGCTCACTTGAACTTCTAATAAAGTCATATCGAAGAAGATAATTATTAATATTACTATTCCAAACTCTTGGAACTTGCTTTAGACCATATAATGTCTTGCGTTGTTTGTATATTTCATCTTATTTGCCTTCAATAACCTTTTGGTTGCTCCACATATATCTCTTCTTCAATTTCTCCATTGAAAAAAGTTGATTTAACATCCAGCTGAAATACTTGCAATTTTAACTGTGCAGCGAGAGCAAGCGTAGTTCGAATAGCTTCCATATGGACAACCGGGGCAAATGTTTCTGTATAATTAATTTCAGAAAACTAAGAATAGCCTTTGGCAATCAATCTGACTTTGTATTTTCGAATAGATTCATCTTCATTATATTTGATTTTATAAACCCATTTTAGTTCAAAAATCTCCTTATTTTGTGGTTTGTCGACTAGCTTCCAAGTTTGATTTTTCTCGATCATTTTTTATCTCCTCATTCATAACATTTACCCAATTTTCTTCTTTTATAACATCTTGAAATTTTTTGGCATGTTTGGCATGAATGAAAACTTTTTTATTTAAAAAATTCAGGCTGAAAAGGGGCAGTGTTTGGTGTGTGCAACAATGCATCATGTCAGGCGCAAATGGTTAGAGTCCGTTGATTTGAATGCATAGCTTTTTTCCCCAAAGATGGTTTGAATGCAGAGTTGATCGATGGTTTTTCAAAAACTCTTCTTGCGCTCGAATGGATGGAAATAGAATAGCAAATCATTGCATAGGCACATTGAAATGCAATTACTAATGTGATTGGGAGGAGTGAATCGCGTGCATAACGGTAATAGAACATCCATAGGGAGACTTTCAATAATGCAAAATTTTGTGAGTGTAATATTGACCACAATACAAAAAAAAATTGCATAACAGTATAAAAATTTTATGCACACGAGTGAAATGTGAACATTGCACTATTTTCTCTTTGCTAGACCAAGTTAATAATATAATTAATTATGGGTATTAATCCATATTTATAGGGTAATAAATAGATAATGTTCTAAAAAATAGAATTGATTTTTATGAATTAATTCATAACACACTGATTTACAATAATTATATGGAAAATGAAGCTATTAGGCATTGGCATTATATATATGAGTACTTGCATAAAAATGTTTAAAAAGTATTGTTCTTGTACAGGAAAGAGTGAATAAATAATTAAAAATTAAATAGTTGTAAAAATTGAAAAGTTTTTAAAATATTTTCAATGTTCACAAATGCCTCCTAGATTAATAGTTGAGTAAAAATATTGTACAAAAAATATCCAAAAAGAAAAAACTTTTAATTCAAATATTGCATGCACTTAATAAAAAAAATTTATACGAATGAAAACAAAAAGATTTTTTCAACCATAATTTCTTTAGGTGGGCTAACTTAGTTATTGCTTAGTAGCCCATGCTAACAGGATCATTTCTTTAACGATATTAAACTTTTTAATTTGTTAAATTCATCCTTTCAGCCATTGAAAAATTGCAACATAATAATGAAGAAAAATTAAAGTAATACCCTAAAAGTTTTGAAAAGAATGAAATTGCAAACACACATACTTTTACAACAAATTAATATATATTAATAACATTCAAATATGACTTTTAATTGAAAATATTTACGTGTGATAATATATGAATAAATACAAAAATTCAAAAATTATGGTTTATGATAGAGTGCTCAAACTAGTACTCTGGCAATGAAATCAACATGATGCACCTACACTAATAAACTTCAAAGTTGAAAATGTCAAGGGGGTTCCAAATACAAGAGAAATCTACATACGTTATTCAATTTTAATTTTTTTAAAACACTATTAAGCCGAATGTCTGAAATACAAAAAAGTAAATTACATAGGAATAAAATATTAATTATTAAACATAGGGTGTACAATACGAATATCCTTAATTATTAATGTGTGAATTACTCACTTTGGTATTTTTCATAATTATTTTTCATATTTTCCTAACTCATTCCATATAGTTTTACATAAAAATCTCGAAATTTTGAATTTGGGTAAATAAATAAGAAAATTTTTTATCGAAAAATTGATAATTTGCACTTCATCACATCGTGTCAATATTATTGCAGCCTGTTTATATTACTAATAGCAATGGAAATTATAAATAGTTGGTTGTAAGTGAAATGTGGATTACATAAAACTACATAGGAGTTCACTTAATATCGCATACAATCAATTAGACATGTCCGTGTTGCCATCTAAACAAAAGAGTTCTACAAGCAGTGCAACTTGTGGAATGTTTAATTTTCCACTACCTTTTGTCTTCCACAAGCCTTACAGTCACATAGGTCGATGACTATGAAACTAATCGATTTTTCACATTACTTACAGTCACAGAGGTTGACAACCTGTTTATCTTCTTTCTCCTTTCTCATTCCAATGAAAGTTGTCTGCACCGCCTCAGCCTCATCTATATCCTTAAAAGCTTGGTAACAAGAACCTTTAAAACCACTGACTTGATTATGTGCTTCCAACCACGATGTGTATACACCACGTAATGACCTTTGAATATAATATAAGATCTCACCATCTTTTTATCGGGACCTATCATATTTTTCAGAAAATGGAAACATACATATAAGAATAATAACTAATCTACTGAATTGATTCAGATAGTTGTGGTGATTATGATAAAAAGACAAAAACATAAGCTATAACATAAGTCCACCAAATGTTATTGAACAACCACTATAGTCTTTAAAAAGTAATAACTACATTGAACTGTCCCACCATAGAATCTAAATACCAATTCAAATTCATGTCCATTCACATAAAAAAACAAAACAAACTCATCGTTGCTAACAGACACATGTAATAGCATTTTCCAATTTTAGGTCCAAACTAAGGTACATTAGTAAAAAAATGCATAGTCATTACAACACCAATAATTGTCATAAGTAACTTGAAAATAAGAAGTGTTCAATCAAATTATACTTCTATTGAAGAATAACATTAACTTAAAAGCCTTGTCTAATCCCATTCAGCATAATTGCATGAATACAATCGTTTGCTACTATAAACGTCGACGCAACATGGGGATTCTTATTAAAGTAACACATAACCACTGTTAACTCATCATCAGTCATTCTCATGAACACCAATAATGTAGGCAATGCACTGTAATCCTCTACCCGATCTTGTTTCAATATGTGGGTATGTGTGTGTGTGACATGGTTGCGGTTTGACCTAAGTAAGTTTGTGCAATGCCAGCAAACTCTTGTATTGCTATTTATTGCCTTTTAAAGATGGACAATCTAGGCCGATGCTCGAAAGAGCTAGGAGATAATCCACCGGCATGTGATGGCTCATGCAAATGGCTAAATCAACCTCCTACTGGGGTCTCAGATGAGCCTAAAATAGTAAAATCACCCCCGATTCATCGGTAAGCTCCTCACTTTACGGAGTCTCCATGCTAAATGTTGCCCCATCTCCATCCCCCCACCTTCTTCATCCCATCCTTATTGTTGCCCCCCAGCAAAATGACCCGTGGCACGATTATTGCCAAATAATTCGTGTAAATTATCCCAGTTAAGCTATTATGGTTATCTTAATCTTTTGAACCTACTATCTTATTCCAAATAAAAAATAAAAAATTTTAGTTAATTCCATCCACTATATGAGATAACATGAATAATTTTTACATAAAAGTAACAACAAGAAACATACATTTATACAATTTATACTTGTATTAGTGCTTTCCAAGCAAATTTGGGACAAGTGTATCTACCCTCCGGGCATCCCACCCCATGCCAATTTCGTTTTTAATTTTCAAGTATATACTGTAGGTCTTTCTTAAGGTCATTACCCTATTTTGGGTATTTCAAGGGCTGATGGATACTGCAAAGAAATTACTTTACTCCTAAGCAATTGCCTAAAAGCCTACATCTTTAATTTTATTGACGTCTATGGTACCATTGTGTAAGTTCCAAAGAAGAATATCCACCAACTTCTTATCCTAGACCTTTATCCACTGATGTCTATATTTGGACGAAGATGGACCAGCACCACGAGTCCGATGATTGGCCCACTCTCCAGGGGCTAGCTCCCCAATGAACACACGTCTAAAATGGTCCATATACACCACCTGCAAGAAGATGAGCACAACCAAGTATAGATAACACTCACCAAAAGGTTAAGACTTGAACATATGTATAAACACATTCCAAGGAATTTTTCACACCAACTTGGAGAAAATTAAGTCATTAAGCACATAAATATGATTGATAAAATATTCACACCATGCTACCATATGTATTTGATGGAGGACAATCATCATATATAACCTATAATTGCAAATTGTGGTTTACATAAAGACTTCCTATAAGGACGAACTATCTGCCCACATTCAAAATGCTATTTCATTGCGTTTCGCCCTCCATTCATGTCGAGCTATGGTAGACACCCCCTCACCATAACTTCCATTTGTTCGTCGTCTTCGACTTCACTAATCACATTTTTATTAGCGATGTTTGGTTCCTTGATGATTTGGCGGGGTAGTTCAAGAACATCTATGATGGTTATGTAGTTATGGAGAATTGCATATGGAATTATGATTTCAACTTGAATCCTATGAGGGTATGTAGTCATGACCTACACAGATGGGAATTTCTTTTATCACACAGCGAACAATCTTTTAACAGTTGATCGCAAATGAGCATGTCTGAAATTAGACAACTCTTCATTATTTCTTGGACTCCTCCTAGGACCGAAATTGCTCATATGGTATGACACACCTTTGTTTGCTGCCATGAAACTGAGCACTTGTGCGTATCCAAAATCCACCAAGTAATAGTGGCCTATAGCAAATCACGGTGCTCTATCAAGTAGGCAATCACATTTCATGAAGATGAGAAAGTGCAAGTGGGAAATTCTTACCTCGTGGAATTATCAAACGATTTGTGGAACGTTCTCATGCATCTTATAGGACATGCGCACTACCTTCCCAGCCAATCAATATATATGTGAACTTCAAATCGAAATCACATGCTACCAAAACATTCTATTTGGGTCCTCATGTCTATTTATAAATGCGAGAGCATTTTTAGATAAAGGTAAAACAGGAATATGAGTACCATTAATAGCTCCAATACATTCCTAATAAGTCAGAAAAATGGTTAATGAGGAGTGCAAACTCGAGGTCGCAGTGGACAACAAATTTCTAAACTTCCTAAGGATATAAAATGATTGACTGAGTAATTGAAAGTATGGTGCCAGAGTGGGGTTGGAGGAAATCTTTTGGTGAATCTGACACTTAGGATTGGGGACACGATCTTCATGTAGGGAGAGTCTGATTGGAGACACTTACGAAAATGGCGATGCACATTCTCACCGAATCTACAAAAGTACATGCCAATGGAATGATTTCATACATTATAGTTCAAAGTGTACAAAAATATTGTCATTTGTTCACCGATAGTTACATATTTAGTGTATTGTAAAATCTCTTTACTCTTCACTAAATCACATAACTGATTGAATGTGAATGTATTCATTCGCAGTTGTGAGATGCATCGTCGATCCCCCCACGGACCATAGAATGCATGAATAGCTCACATTGGAGTGTGAAGTAATGATTAGTGAAATTCATCTTGCTTTGTTGTTCCTCCCGAGCTAGTGCTAAAGCTCCACCTAATAAAACAAATGATTACATCACTCAAAGAATCCTTTCGAACAATTCTCAACTGATTCCACAATGTACTTTTGATAAAGGAATCCATATATGAGGCAAAAGAACTATTCATATTGTAACAGTCTGAAAAGAATTATTTATCAAGTCAATTTGGTAGTGACATGTATAGATAACGAATTCGCCAATTAATCATACATGAACAAATTCCATGAAATAAGAAACACAAAAAGGTGAACAGGAGTAAACAACGACAATGGAAAGGTGGATATTATACCGATATGTGAAGAAAACAACCTTACTAGTAGTGTACAAAAAACATGAGATTATACCATTCACTTAATTTGTATAATTCATAAAGACCATGCTAGCATACGAAATAAGGTGACAGAAATAATGATACTGCATTTTTTTGCATTTCATCATGAAACTGATTGTGACTTAATAATATTTGCAATTATTGATGTGAGAATGTAGTCCATTAACTTCAACTTTCCAAAAGCTAAAACCTATAAATCTGAATATTCAAGAGAAGTGATATCCCAAGAATATATATTTTTAAAGAAACATAAAACTCATTTGTAAGTCCATCAATATATAAGCCCCTGTTCGCCCATCATTTTCTCTATATAATAATCTCGATCAAAATTTTCAAAACGAAGAGTAATGCTAACCATATGATACTATCATCCGAAAGTGTTTAAACGTTTAACGCCAAAATGAAGTTTTTGATTGAACCCTTTGCATTGAGAGAAATTAGCCAGTATAAGAATCCCATGGGCATGGATTTTGCATTATAACCACCCAATAGCTACAAGGAGATTATGCTTGATCACTGAATGAGAAATTGATGAACCCAACTCATTTAAGCCCACACAGGCGAATATCTGAAGCATAATTTCTTCCTATTGAAAATCTTAATCTGAAAAATTCAAAAATAATACGATATAGATCAAATTATTTTTAGTAATCACACACGGATGAATATCAAGGGTTGTTCCATGCAAAAACCCCAAATAAGAGTTGCAGCAATCGAAAGTCGAAGAACCGAAAATGGGAAAAAAGCTTGCCTACTAATATATGAGAAAAATCTCAAATAATGAATGAAAAATCCAAAATTTTCAAGTTTGCAATGGATTGAGGAAATAGGGTATGTACAATGTAATGGGCGAAAAAGCACCCATTGGGGGAAATGAATAGAGGCAGGGCAGAGAGGCTTCACCTATGGGGCAGTCGCAACAGATTGGTGGTGTGTTGGTTTCGCTGAAGAGCTAACATACGACTCCAAATCATGTTATTGGATCTGTGTTGACAATAGCTATTTCACTGGATTAGCAGCTCATGTTTGTCTTCTAAATCGTCATCTTGTATGTAGATCTAGTAGGAAGAAAAGGTCTTGATGGTTTGGGCAATGATCCATTTAGCATCGACTACTATTGGAGATGAGAGGAGGTGCTGGTGGTGCTGGATGCGTTAGGGTTAGACTAGCACACCCACTTCTCTTTCCAATTTTTCTCCCCCATCAGTGTTCCCAAGGAATGGCTTTTGCGCACAAGTATGGATAGCAGCAGCTGAAGTGACGAACATGAAGTGAAATGATAGGATTTTGCTATAACACCCATGGCATAAAAAGTTTTATAAAAAAAAACTTGAGTTTGTATGTTACCAAACAGACCCTCTATGGCTCACATGCAAAGAATGTCACATCATAATTTTCATAAATATCTTCCAAGGATCGCCATTTCCTTGAAGGAGATGAGCCCCGAGATGAAGCAAATGAAAAACTAGGGCTTGAATTAGCTTTTGAATATGCTGGTGGAGAACTTAAACTTTGATCATTTTTCTTTTCATCTTCTTGATATAGTTGCAGTCCTATCTTTAGGACTCATTCTAAGGCCAAGATTTCATCTTAGCAAAAATTACATCTCTTGAAATAATTAATTGCTTGGCATCGGGCTTATAGAAATGATAGCCCTTAGATTCATTACTATATCCAATAAATATATATTTTTCTCCTTTTTCATCAATTTTCTTTCTATTTTCATTTGGTATGTGTGCATATGCAACACACCCAAAGATTCAAAAATGTTCAACTTTTGGCTTTCTTTTGTGTTAAGCCTCATAGGGTGTTATATCAAGAACTACCTTTGTGGAAGATCTGTTGAGAATATAAATAAATATGTTAACAACCTCGCCCTAGAAGGATTTTGGCATATTCATACTGTGGGCCATTTTAGCAATTGTTTTATTTTTTCTTTCGACAATACCATTTTGTTGTGGTGTGCGTCAAACTATGAGTTCTCTTTTTATGTCATGTAATTTGCAATATTTATCAACCTGATGACTAGTAAATTCTCTCCCATGATCAGTTCTTAGAATTTTCAGATAATTCCTACTTTGTTTTTCAACAAGGGCCTTGAATTGAATAAAATGAGAAAAGGTTTTTAACTTCGACTCAAGAAAATATACCCACATTGTATGTGTAAAATCATCAATGAAGAGAAGGAAATACCTTTTGCCGCCCAAAAATATATTTTTGAAAAGCCCCTATATTAGTATGAACAAGCTCGAGAGGCACTTTAACTCTTCAAGATGTCTTGGGAAATGACAATATGTGTATTTTTTCATGTATGCAGCCTTCATATATTTTCTTCTCAGTAGTGATAGATGGAAGTCCAATAACCATATTCTTTTGTCTGCGTACTTTCAGACTATTGAAATTCAAGTGCCCAAATCTTAGATGTCATAACGTGGAGTCATCCACATTTTTGCAATTTAATGCATATTATTTAACTGTAAGCATAATAAGAGGAAATGCATTATTGGAGGTCATTTTCATTGCGATAATTAATTGTCTCTTTCGCTTATCAATAACGAGACATTTGTCACCTTTGAATTTCACCATTTTGCCTTTTTGAACTAGTTAACCCACATATAATAAATTTTGAGCTAGTCCAGGAACATAAAGAACATCGTGAATAAATTTAGAATTCTCATCTTTTGATTTTACGGCAATAATGTCTTTTTCTTGGATTTACCATTCCCAAAAGTTACTTTGGACTTTATATTTTCATCAATTTTGACAAAACAATTTCTATCACGAATCATGTAGTTTGAACAACCACTATTAAGATACCATACATCGTGTGGCTCTTTTTGAATATTTAAGCTGGAGATAAATACTTGATCATTTGAACCACTCTTTTCATAACAATTTGCCTCCTATTTGAACCAACAATCTTTATCAAAGTCAGTGACCCTCTTAACCTTGTGCATTTATAACAACAATTATTTGTATCATGACTACTTTTCTTGTATAATTCGTAATAAGAATAAAATTTTGCATTTTTTTCTATTTTCTTGATTTTGGATTTTCCTCTACCCCTACCACAGTTATTTATTGGCCTTCTTTGAAAATTGCCATGCTCCATGACTATTTTCTCCTTTTTCTTTTCTTCATTCCTTTTTAAAATATTGAATTTTGACCGGAAAGTGAGCAGAAATCTATAGATTCTTTCCTTGTGGGCTTGGAGAGCCCATTAATTTAACTAGGGAAAGCGTAAACAAATCTTAAATTTTTTATAGCAGCCACTACATGGTCGAATTTATGAGGGAGACTTCTCAATATTTTTGAAATAATTATTTAATCTTTGATTGTATCCCCATAGCTTGTAATCTGATTTATGATATTAGAAACATGAGAAAAAAATGTTTTTACTGTTTTGCCTTCCCTCATTAATAGAGTATCAAAATCTTTCACTGGAGATTAATGGAAATTATTCTATCATGGCATTTAAATTCATTTTCAAAATATTCCAAGCCTCATTTGATATTGTAGACGTCATGATTCTTGGATATATTGTCTTGCTCAATCCTTGTTGAAAATATAACAAGGCTTTTGCATATCATATTTGATTTTCATAATATTTTTTCCTTGTTTTCATCCTATGATGCAAATTCTATATCATCCTTAAGTTGCCCGTAGTCGTTTTAGACTAAGTCTCATAATCCCTGTGATATAAACAGGGTCTTCATTTATACACTCCAAAAATCATAAACTTCACATTCAAATATTGGAGACCATTGGTAGTTTACCTTATTATAACTCCTTGCAGCAACAACGAAGTAGCGAAATAAGCAGCTTTCGCGGCTACAGGACAACCTAGCCGTGATGGTTTTTTTTCTAAATAGGATAAAAATAAATAAAATAAGTGAATATGGGCTGTTGAACGGGAGGAGAAAAGAGCTTATATAAAGGAGAAGAATTTTATTCAATGATCTAAGATGTTAGGTAGAAGAGGATGTTTAAAACAGGGGGTTACGAGCTGGCTCATTTCCTGCATCATTGGGGGAGGCTGAATGCTTCTTTCATAGATGCATATTAGTCAGTTAAACAAAAAATATCAAGCCGTTTATCGCTTTCACTTACGATGCGGTGAAATTTCTGGAGTGTTATTGCCGGCGTCCAAATTGCATGAATTAATGAAGAATTGCTGCTGCCAACTCAGCAACTTGCATGCATCATCATTGCATTGTTGCCGACATGCCGTTTTCACGTTACCACGTCTGTTCGAACACCCGACCTCTGAGAAAGTGGGCCTTGAGTGTTACCATGTGTTCTTCCCTGTTTTAAATACCTCTTTATTTATTTTTTCTAAAATTTGTAAATGCTTCTACAGAGAGATAGAGTGGGGACATCGGTTGTATACTTGTATTGTATCACGATGATGTTTCTGAATTTGAAGAATTGACAGCATTTTTTCACTCATTCTTTTAGAGTGCGTGTGAAAATGGATAAAACTTTTAGTGAAAAATTTTGAAGAGTAAAAATTGTCAAATGATATGATACGATAGGAATAATAATAATGAGTAAAGAAGATAAAATTAATAAAAGTGAGAGTAGTTGCATAGAAAAATATGAAAAAATGATTAAAGAATATAATAATTATAAAGAGTCAAAAGTTTTAGATTAAAAAGTTTTAACTCTACCCATTGCCAAACACACTATTAGTAGAAACTTCCTGAACATGATGAGGTTCGGGAAGAAGAAGAGGCTCTTTAGAAATAAAAAAACACAAGAATGGTAGAAGAGCAGCTACCCATCCTCATCTCTTACCGACTCAGGCAGCAGGCAGACCACTAAACTGCTAAGACTTTTCATTCCTTGGATGGTAGTATGCTAAGATAGCTTAACGGTCTGATGGTGGAAGAACAGAAATGTTTTGTTCACATGTCACCAAACGACCCAATTTTATTTTTTGTTTTTCCAAACGACCTAAATTTTAGAAACCTTGTAAATGGGTTTTCTTCAACCTCTCGCCCATAAATCTTTTCGATCTTTTAGTGCCATTTTCAAGCATGGCTTTGGGTGGTTCCGTTCCTGTACATAGAAATTGGTTGTTATGTATTTTTATAGTTTTTCATGACATGATTAATTTGTTGTATGTATGATATTTACTGTGTCTGGATTAAATGGCTTTGACAGCGATGGGAGGGAGTCGAACGAAACAACGGAGGTGGTCCCAAACAGAGACAGCTGATCTTGTTCCCTTAGTCCTTGCCAATCTTGAGCTGTTCAAATGCAGGTGATTTTTGTCCTCGGGGAAAAGGACACAGGAAATTTGTTTTAAAAAAATACATACAGCCGGTGGATGATGGCGTTCTAGAGAAGAAGCCTCCAAGAAACGTAGAAGAACGTTTCTATAACGGTGACTAGAACACGGCATATTCGTGTCAATGTTGGCTGGCTGAACAGCTACTGCTTCCAAGTTCCAGCGTGTTGGTTGGGCAACGGAAGAATCATTCTAGAAAATAAAAGAAACCAGCCTGTGGAATTGGAGGCTCCTGGCAGTCAACTTACTCTGGCTGAGTCCTGATAGGTGGCCATGGACGTTCAAGATTGACTAATTTCCTGTTCTTCTTCTTATCTGATTTTAAACACACCACAAAAAAGAAAAAAAAAAAATCAAAATCAAAATCAAAAACAGATCTTCAGCTCTTTTAGGTTCTTTCTTTCAGGTGGGTGGGTGGGTGGGAATGGCCGAAGGGGGGTCTCCTCCACCGGTGGCCAGCCTGTCCAAGAAGTGGACAACCTAACCCCCTGTTTATTGGCTTCTTTCTAGCATGGCATGGATGCAAAAAATGCCACATCAATTTAAAAATTATATATATTGTGAGTTTTTGAGTTCACACAAAGGAAAATGGAATTGCTTAGGCAACAAGCGAGAAAGACAAGTTAAATCGACCAAAAATCAAGATTTATGTGTTTCACCAATATCGAATCCTGGATTTTGGTCGCTCGTACAAAATTGAAAATTCTATTTGTAGAGAATGAGTTATTTCGGGCCCATCAAGCAAGGGCCAACCAAATCTTCTGTGTTTCAAAACTATGATTCTACGAACATGCTGATCCAATCAAGATCCAATGCGGGGAATTTCCAATTGTTAGAGATCAAGATTTTAATGGGTTTTTTGGAATTCAAATCTAAACATAGGAATTAGTAATTTTTGTTACTTCGGAAAAGGAAAATGTTTTTTGCAATGAATGTCATATACCTTAGGGTGTCTGGAAACCATAAAATTTTTGTACTAAAAGTTTTGAAATGGAATAAAATAATATAAAATAATAAAAATAATAATGAGAAGTGAAGAAAACAATGTTAAAATAGATAAGTTACTTGTATTAGTAGTTGTGCAAAAATAATTAAAAAGTAGAGTAGTTGTATAGGAACATGTAAAAAATAATTAAAAAGGATAATTGTAGAAAACGAAAAGTTATCAATAAAAAATTTTGAATTGATAACTTTTAGGTGTAAACAAACATTCCCCAAAATTTTCAATCCAACCTCGATAATCTGTTTTTTGACCAAATAAAAATCAAACATATTACCCAATTTTCTATGTTTAAAAATGTATTTATAAAAAAATCTCTCAAGAAAAATTTTACATAGGCTAATGTGATCAAAAAAAATTTGAAGTCTTTTCATAATTACATTAGGGTGTTAATAGATCATATTAGATAGGTTAGAACATAATCTTAATCTAAACTTATTTAAAAAAAGTTAATCTTAATTCATTTGTTAATTCATTTAAAAATCTTAACTTTAACTTATTCACAACCAATTTAATAAATGAGTTTGCAGATTATTAATGAGTTATGTACATATGTTGCATACCAATTTCAGCTGCCTAAAAGCTTATCATTTTTTTCTTTATCTTTTGTGAAATGTTCCTACATTGTTAAAATTATCTTACTAGTCCTTTTTGCCTTTGATTTAACTACAGATGACGAAGCAACTTGAAATGCAAGGATGGGTTGATTGGTTTCCATGTACTCTACGACCATTTGCAATACCTTATTGTATACAAACATAAACAATACAGTGCATAAATTATACTGCTCATAATATAATAAATATGAAAATATTAGAATATTTAGTATTCATGGCTTTTTTGCCCACCAATGCAAGTTCAAATTTATCATGCAAAGTTATCGCAATTGAGGTCGTTAAAGGAGAAGCTTCAAAACAGGCAAATACAATTTTATACCTAACAATGGCAAGGGGTTAGACGATTGATGATGGCTAGGCCAAGAGAGACGTTGGGAGGGGGGGGGGGGAGGTGCAAAGATGCAGTAATGTCAAAAACTATAGATAGATCTAAGGGGAGAAGGGGGAATTTAACGAGTAGAGAAATCGAAGAGGGGATTAAAGAAAGAGAGGGAGAGAGGGAGGGGGAAGAGAGATAGAGAGAGGCTGTCAAGATTATTCCTTACTTGCCAAGAGGGAAGAAGGATATGCACCTATGGACAAAATAAAATTGGTGCCTTGGAACTTAGTGTAGATTTAGCATAGAAGGAACTTTTGCAGCAAGACACAAAACTTTTGAGTTGGAGAAGATGAGTGAAGATGAATGAGCCCTAGTAGCCATGAATGAGGGGAGTAGGCAAATTAGGTGCGCAACACCAGGATTGGCCAAAAAGGAAGAAAATGGATATCTAGGGCTACCTGTGGCGATATATATACATATATATACACACACACACTCCGCTAGTAATTAAATGGGTTAAATACGTTGGTCGAGTTGGATAGGTTTCTAAACGAGATGATGAGTTGCAAAATTTCTACCCTTATTTATGGAGCATTATTCAATGCACCGGGAGCACTTAGCTTCAGTGCACGTGGGTGCAAATATTTATTTTTATATAATTTTTAATCTAAGTATATTTAATATATATATTGATTTTTACCATTTTTGAAGAAAAAATTTCAAAAATGATAAAAATTAATACATATGTTAAATATGCTTTGATAAATAGTTACATACAAATTTTTAAAAAATTAAAAAATGAGTTAAATACATCCGAGTGCACTGAATAATGTTCCTTAATTTATATATTTATTTAAATAGTTGAACAGGTTAATGAATCCTAAACTATTTATTCGAAAATCTCAATTCAAACCTTTTTATAAACAAGTTGGACAGGTGAGTTGATAAGTTGAACATAACCATTAACACTCCTAAGTTATATAAGTTAATATTATTTTGTTAAATATACAACTTTAAGGTTAGTGTTTAGCATCAAATCATTTTATTTATGCATCTACATATAAGGGTCATGAAAAATAATACTAAACAAATGATATGGTTACTATGACAATATAAATTATAAAAAGTACGATAGGTGAAGTAAATTCTTCGTCAATTATCAACATAGTACCAACGATTATGTCATAAGCTTCATAGAAGCAGAACTCATTTCGTATAGCAAACAAATATATTCAATCACAATGATTCTTGGATACCTAGGTAAAAATATAAAAATGAATAATATATATATAATTAATATGATATATGGGATATTTGTTTATAGCAAAAACTTTTCAAATTAAAATTTTTAATGTGCTTTTGACAAACATAAAAACTTTTACAATAAAAAATTTTCAATTTATTTTGTCAAAATTTTTTTTTTTCAATCCTTACAAATATCATATTATTTATTTTTTTTTACATCTGTTTATACAATTACCTTAATTTTCAATCATTTGCACACAACTATTCATATATCTAACTTATCTATTTTAATTTTATTTTTTTTACTCCTTATCATAACCTCTATCATATTATATAATTTCAACCAATTCAAAAAATTTTACATTAAAAATTTTCCGTTAAAGGTTTTACCACTTCTCAAACTCATCATTAATCTAATACTTTTTACGTTTCACAACTATCTTATTTTAAAATTATTTCTTCACTTTTTTTCTAAAATAACTATCCTACTTCAATCATTTCAATACCACTATCTATATATATAATATTTAATTTTATTATCTTTACACATCATTATTACTTGTATCATATTACATCATTTTCTCTTGTTTTAAAAACTTTTGTATCAAAAACTTCTCATCAAAGTTGTGTTTAGAAGGTGATAAAATGTTTGATGAAAAATATTTGAAATGAAAGAAAATGATGTTATATAATTGGGACAATAATGAGCATTAAAGAGAATAAAATTAAAATACATATGTTAATTATATATAGAAAAGATTGAAATAAAATAGTTATATAAGAATATGTGAAAAGTAATTTAAAAATGTAGTAGTTAGAAAAAGTAAAAAGTTTTTGTTTGAAAAGTTTTATATATAAACAAATACTCTTCAAAAGTTTTATTACTTTCTAAATACACCCCTAATCAAAATATCATAATATGTTTATATGCACAAGGATATGTACAAAATCTCAGCACAACACATTTGCATTGAAGCATTTTCCTTTAAAATTTGCATATATATATATATTTGCATAGTTTGAAGGGTAATTTGTATATATACCTACATAATTTGACCGAAATTGTATATTTATATCCATATTGTTTCACGAATTACATGTTACATCTACATAATTTCATAGAAATCACAGATAACCCCCGTGAGCTCACTTTTCAATAACTATGGTTATTGCATGGTCTGAAATTTTAGAGAAAAACAAAAATATCCCTGGAACCCCAACAAGAAGCTGCCTAGGGTGATCAGTCTTTTCATCACAATTGTGCTAACGTCCGTGGGTTCCTTCTCGATCGCGTTTGGGCTAGGTGTACGGGGGGTGCAGGGTGCTCTTCGATTCTTCCTTTGACCTGTAGGCCAAGCAGACGGAAAAGCCATCAAAGCTAACGTTTCCCGTCTCGAGAAACAATTAATGAGGAAACCCACATAGCGCATAGAGGAAAATGGGAAGAACAAAAGAAAGGCGTGATTTTTAAATGTTGGGACAAAGTCGCTTCTAGAAAGTCAATCCAATCAGCATTCAGTCACTGCGGATGGCGAATTTTTATTGGACTTTCTGCTCTTTTCTCTCTCTTTCTCTGCCTTCCTCTTACGCAGAATTGTAATACAACATATTACAATATCAGGAAATCTGATTTCCACCTTTCCTGAAATTGTTATCTTTTCAGCTTTTTAATTATCACTGCCAAATGGATTAATCATCAGTTAGTGAAAAAGAGAAATTTCATTCCCCTGTTTTCTTTTCCATTTATTCCGTAAATGCCTGACGCAACAGCATTGCCGCTGGCATCCTCACAGCTCACATTATTACAAGAGCAGTTATTTGCTACAATGGCGGATTGTGAAGCTTTATACTCGAGCGATCTCAGATTTCGTATGCGCTTCTTCATAAACTTTCGCTAATTAGCTACGGAACCTGGCGTCGCAGCCCCACCGCCTCACAGGACTACGACCTCAAGGGAAAAAAATGATAAAATAGTGGTTTGTCACTTGGATTTATCAAGTTTAATCATAGAGTTTGATGCTAGTTATGGATGGCACTATGTCGATGGTGGAGCTGGACATAGTGGGTAGGAGAGGGTGGAGCGCGACGAGAACTAGGCATGGGAGAAGGGTATTTTTGTAAATCAAATAATTTACTAGCGTTTAACAACGTTGCATTTGATGGCAACTATTAATGTGGGGTTATATATAATTTTGTTGAAACTATATGGGATAATATGTAATTCGTAAAACTATATAGTATATTTTCAATTTAGTCATATCATATAGGTATATATGCAAATTACACAATTTTAAATTTACAAGTTTCATTCACTTTAAATTAATCATTTAACAAAATAATCCTTCTTTTATGACCGTTATATAGAAGCAATTGTATATAACTCTTTTCAATTTTAATATTTTAATACTTAATGTAAATTCATGTTACTTATTTTATTTAGCATTATTTATTTAATTAAGATATCAAGTTGCTGAAAAATATATATCTATGTATAAATAATGAAAAATGCATAGATTCGTTTGTATATGTATTAGAATGTAATAATACTTTTATAAACTAATTTATCTATGAGTCATGATTATATACAACCGACTACATGGGGGGCAGACATGCATCTGGCCAAAATATATATATATATATGTGTGTGTGTATTTTAGTTTTTTCATGGACATGTAATGGAAATTTACGAAAATGTCACTGCATTTTAAAATAAAAATATTCAAAAATAGTAAAAATTTAGTTTATAAATTAAATACATATAACTTTACATGTTCATGAAAAATTGAGAAGATTGGAAAAAATATTTATGTTTTTTGGGTCGGCCTAAGTAATATAACCTCTTTATGTTTAATATGTTGATAATGGATAGGAAATTCACTTTGTTTATTATAGTTAGCATAATTTATATTATCAGTCATTTGTCTAAATCGTTATGCATGATCTTTATTTATAAATTTATAAAATTAATATAATAAAATAATATAATGCTAAATATAAATTTTAAAGTAGTATTTTCAATATTTAAATAATCTAAAATATTATTATTATATGGATAAATATTTATATAAAA
>JAXCLR010000001.1:51689634-51703952 GCA_035584095.1 Annona squamosa
ATATGGATAAATATTTATATAAAATATTATTATATTTTAATATATGTTAATGGATTTAATCATTTTCTCCAATCATACATGAATATATATATTTTTAATCAAATGTTACCCATGTATATACTTGATTTGCATGAAACTTAATCTCCTAGCAAAATAAGCAATGTTAAATATAATAAATATATTAAAATTTACATTAATCATCAATATTTTGAAAAACTAAGGGAATTACATGGTACTGCGGAACCCTTTGATACAAAATTAACCGACATATAAAAACTTGTATATTATTTTTAGTTAATTTATTTGGTATCATTTTTTTTCAACCAACTAATGAGGCACAAAATTACCTGCAGGGAGAGCATGATATGCAGATATGTGAGCTTCGATTCCGGCTTCCAAATTGTGATTAACTAATCCAATGTAAAAGAAGAAAAAAAAAAATCAACAAGGAATCATATCCTGGTGGAGAATAACCATAGCCATTTTATCATGGACGTACGGACCGCCAATATCTTAGCTCCGGATAACACATCGTAGCCGCCGAAACTCGATGAACGGCCCGGATTTGACAACGATGAATGCTGTCCACATAGGATCCCCTCCGCATAATCATCACCAACAACGATCCCGCGTTTTTTATAAGCGTTGTGCAAAGCCACTTTTTTTTTTTTCTAAAAATATTTTTTTAAAAGCTCCTGGCAATCAATGTTTCACTCGTGGAAAAAGAATAGCACAGAAAAATGATTATAAGCAATCGATCGTTGCATGTGGACTGCCCGGAGCTACCCCACCTTTTCAACGGCTCTGATTCGCCTGTGGACGAATAATTCGGCGACGAGGACCGACTCGCTGTCCGCAAGGCACAAGCAGTACAATTGATGTACTAGACCTTTCCCCGCTGGAGAATGGAGATGGGATTTTGCAAGCTGGCAACCACAGCGCTAAATTTTCTCCGTCGACGTGGCTGGTACGGAGCCAGTCGGACAGCGCTGCTGCTTTCAGCACGGTGAAATCGCCTACTGATAGAAATTGACAAGGATACCCATTAGCTCCCGAAGAATCGCATCTGCACGGTGCCCTCCACATGCTTTCCGCTTTTATTTTACTATTATTATTAATAATTAGTTTTCCGCTTTTATTTTTTATTTTTTATGAATTTGTGTGTGGGGAAGCATTTTCGAAGTAGAATGCGTGGACTTTGTTGCAAAATAAATTTTACTACTAAATCCCGACTAATTTTGAAGCACTGAGGGTTTTAAATATATGTCCAAAAGACTAGTTTAATTAGCAATAACATATATTTAGAGTTTAATATTACAAAATTACTTTTTTCAAATATTTTATTCATATGTTTTAAATCTTTATTCATTAATAAATATAATTTATATTACCTAATAATTTATAATTTATAATATTCAATTCATTGTATACATATATAATGCCAAACTATCACTTCTTATATTCCCTTAGGATCACCGAGCTTCATTTTAATAGGATGTAATTTTTATATATCACAATTTATTGTATATATCTTTTATAATTTAAAAATCAATGAGTTTCACTTTTATTGAATGTCATTAAAATATGCCCCATCGCGTATTAAAATTTCATATATAAGCAAAGGTTTACATTTATCTTCCCTAATATTAAAAGATATTCTCTATTTATAATTTCTTTAAGATGTATTTGATAAATAATAGAACTTGTGATGAAAAATTATTAAATTGATAAAAAATGATGTGATATGATCAAGATAATTACGATAAGTAAAGAGAATAATATTAAAATAAAAAGGTAAACATATGAGTACTTACGTAGAAATTATTAAAAAGTATGATAATTATATAGAAATAAATAAAAAATAATTAAAAATAAAGTAGTTATTAATAGTGAAGAATTTTGTATTAAAAAGTTTTAATTTGAAAGATTTTTAATTTTAACAAACACACCCAAATATTTTAAAAAATATAAGATCTTATTTTAGGATATATGAGATTTTTAAATGGAAGCTATATTAAAGATATAAATGTAATGATGTATATTAGAAATAAAAAAATTATATTCGAAATATAACAAATTATACTAAAAATTGAAAATAAAGATAAATATTTAATACAATAATTTTGTATGGCTTCAAATAAGTGCTAAGCCATTTTAGTAATCATCCAAACATACTCATGGTCAAATAAGTTGCATGAATAATACAAATCTTATCACATAAAATGAGCTCACAATCTTAGAGGAAGTCTAATAAGATAAAAAGTATGAGATTGTGAAAAACTGTAAGAAATAAAAAATAAAATATTTTGAAAGAGTGTAATTAATCGAAAAAAGAGTAAAGTTAGAACAAATAAGATGGTTAAAAAGATGATTAGAAGTAAGGATAAAAGTTAAAAATCAGAAAATTTTAATAGAAAAATCATGCCTTACAAAAACTGTGCCGGTACAAGTTCCATCGAAACCCGTGTTTTCACACTAGACGATCTCAAGTTTCATCAATCCAAAAAAGAAAAAAAAAGAAAAAAAAAAAAAAAAAGAAAAAAAAGAAGAAAACCCCAGCGTCTTGTACGAACGCCGTGCAAGTGCCTGGATGGCATTCTTGGAAAAGCACACGCGTCTGGCGCGCAATGAGCTGGAGGGGCATTTCAGTTAAAAATGAATTACTGATTTAAATATATTTTCTAACACCAAGAGATGGATTAGTGGCGGAATTATTTGATTATTACAGCAAGGAGAGGTGGGAAAAAAAGCTTTTGCATTGTCTGGCCGCCAGGTGCAGCGTCGTCGTCAATCGCTCTTCTTTTCTCCTCTTTCGTGTTTTTTATTTTTTTATTTTTTATTTTTTGTTTTCACTCCCTCCTTCCCTCCTCCTTCTCCTTCGCTCGCTCACTCGCTAGATCTGACGCGTCTACGTCTTGATCTCCGTCAACCCCTTCTCCTTCTACCTGTCCTGCATTCGTCAGCTCAGATCTCCTCCCTCGTGCTGTCCTGTCTGCCGATCTTCTCGTCTCTCCGCAAGGCGCAAGGTTCGTTTCCAATTCTCTTCTGTTGCCCGGGGTGGTCAGATTAGTCCTAGGTTTCGTGCTCGAATTCGATCGGATTGTGTGAGTTTGTGCTGCATCAGCTGATTCGTTGCTGAATTCACTGGATTTTGACTTTTCGGAGTGTGTTTTCGGCTGATTCCGGCCGGAATTTGGTCAGGCGAGTCCGAGATGTAGCTGCAACTGGCTCTCCAGGTCTATGCCTGAAGATGTATTTTCGTAACTACACGAATACGACGCTGGTTTGCTTGGAAGGGCTTTGAGGGTTACCTGGTTTTTCATTTGTTCGGGCTTCGTGTTCTGGTTGGGTTCTTCGGAAATCTGGAACAGAAAAAAAAAAAAAAGATAAAAATTTGGGCGTTCCAGTGCAGCGGTCTCGATATGAATTCGGATTTCTTATTATCGTATCCTTTCGAGGGGAATTGGATTTTAGTTTGAGTTGCATCTACCGTCTTCAAACTTCTTATCTGGGGTTTTGTTGCGTAATTTTTTCGGGAATGTGTGATTTTGATCATCGAGAAGCAAAAATTCTTGGAAGTCCGTCAAAGATTTTCTTTTTTTCGGGGCGTTTTGTGCATCATTTTGGGGCATTTCTCCAATTTAACTTCTTGTTGATTTGTGTAGCAGTCTTTGGAGCTCAAGTTTGGGCGGAAAGTTCTTGTTGTAATTGAGTTCTTTAATTTTTCCAATGATTTGATGCGTGTGTATATTCTTGTTTGTCCAACAGTCATCTCTATTTTCCAGAATTCCTGTTTGAAGCAGTTGTCATCAGACTCATCACCAGCCAAAAATCTTATTCAGATGAGGCTTACCGTGCTGCACAATACCTAGGTGCTGGCACTTTTTAAGAATGACACTTTTGTTTGATGAGCCATCAGTTTCAAATGATCCAGATAATGCTCGCTGCGCTTATTAGCTATATTTCTATTTGGTTTTGATATTCTTTTTTATATTTGGGGACGTCTGAGAATTTTCTGTTGGATGAGTGGGCAGAAGTTTGAAACATGTTTGGTTGTTAGTTCTTAATCTTTTGTTCATATTCTAGGATAAAATGTTGGTTTTCATTCTGCAAAAACCATTTAGCCATATTTACATTGATTTTTATTTTTTATTTTTGGTTATTTAGTCTGTTTGATTGCATTCACGTTGCCTTTGCAACTAGATTTCATCTATTTGTTATTTTCTTAAATTTAGATGTCTTGCATTCAGGTGTTGCTTTGGCCGTGTCTTTTTTAGAGCATTGAGGAATATTTTCAAAGGACTTGCTCTTGAAGTGGACAATTTATTAGTTAGTCTGCACCAACCATGAAGAAAGCTTTTGATCAAACTGTTAGGGACATGTAAGTACTCTTTTTCTTGCACCTTTGCCAGCAAAAGTTTTCTGAAGTGATTAGGCTGTTTTCATATTCGAAGTGTTTAAAACTTTGCCTTGGGCTTCGTTTCGTCCAGCTGTGTTTTGGGCGTTCAGCTTTGAATGAGAGTTTTACTTGGAAGGTTAATCTAAAATCTTCCAGTTAGCAGTGCTTTTAATGGTTTTTTTTTTGATAATTAACATTGCCTAAAAGCACTACTTTCAACCAAACAAGATTTTCGCTGAAAAGCCCTACTTCTGACCAAACAACTTTTTTCACTCTCTATGTGCAAAGCCTTAGAAATAGTGATCATTTGTGCTTTCAAATTCAGAAGTGCCATTATAATTCAAGGAGTCATGTTAAATATTTTTCTTTTTTCTTTGTCTTTCTCTGTTTCTTCTTTTGATCTGTATATTCCGCAGCAAGAGAGAGGTGAACAAAAAAGTTCTGAAGGTGCCCAGCATAGAGCAGAAGGTAAGATTTCCGGAACTACTAATTTTTAGAACAATTTTTTCTGTTTTATTACTCATGTCTCAATAGTGGAATTGCTATGAAGGATTTTTTGGGTATGCCCCTTTTTCTTGATATGTCATTTTTAATAACTTGAGTCATGTATTTCTTATCTCTACTTTTTAGGTTCTTGATGCAACCAGCAATGAACCATGGGGTCCTCATGGGTCACATTTAGCAGATATTGCACACGCTACAAGGAACTAGTAAGAATCCTTTGCTTTGCCAATATCTGTGTGTTCTTTACATGGTGCTTATTTTTTTGGCTTCTATGCAGCAATGAATACCAGATGATCATGGCAGTACTGTGGAAGCGAATTAATGATACTGGTAAAAATTGGAGACATGTATACAAGGTATCAACTATGGTTCTCATCCTGTTTTAGTGCTGTTCAGAGATGCATTTTTCATATTTTCAATCTTCAATTTTTGAATCCTAACAAACTATCATTTTTTTACTTGTTTAATCAAGATCCAGTAATTAGCGTATTTTTAATCAACTTAAAATGTGTATGGAATGAAAATGGGTTATGATCACATGCAGCCAGCCAGGAAATATATATTTTTATTTTTTGCTTTTTTTAAAATAAACACGTGGGCCCTACTGCCTGGTGCATTTATCCATCCCCCAAATGGCCATTTTCAAAAATAAAACAAAATACCAAACGTATTCAAAAAATTGTCAAATTTTATGGGGAAAAGATATTGATATGGCCTGCATATTTAATTTTTTTTTTTTTTTTTTCTGGCTGTCTGGATGCCTCACGCATGATCTGCTGCACGTGATCATGCCCAATGAAAATGATTTCATCATTTCATCCATCTCTGATAATGTTTTCTGTTTGGTTTCAGGCGCTGACTGTTTTAGAATACCTGGTGGCACACGGGTCTGAGCGTGTCATAGATGAGATAAGGGAGCATGCTTACCAGATATCAGTTAGTTCCCTAGCTTGTGTTATTTGATACTTTTCTGGAACACATTTTTGTGAAATATGTCACCAGCATTCATTTAAATTTAAATTGATTATGTTTGGTTGTAGACTTTGTCAGATTTCCAATACATTGATTCTAGTGGACGGGACCAAGGGAACAATGTCAGAAAGAAATCTCAAAGTCTTGTTACACTTGTGAATGATAAAGAAAGAATTGAAGAAGCAAGGCTGAAGGCTGCTGCTAACAGAGACAAGTGAGTGCTGAGTAGTAGCAATGGGTCTCTCTCTCCCACTCCCCCACCCCCCCACCCCCACACATACACACACCACAAAAACAACCTTTCCTCTCATTTCAATTTTTATGATGCACAGGTTTCGTGGTCCATCATCAACGGGTGGAATGTATAGGCCTGGTGGGGGATATGGTGATCGGTATGATGATGACCGTTATGGGTATAGAGATGATGATCGAAATGGGTATGGGAGAGAGAGAGATTGGGGTAGTAGGGATGATGATCGTTATGGTAGGGGCGGGGACTCTTATGGCCGGGACCGTTACAATAGGGAGTCTGATGATCGCTTTGGCAGAGATGGCTACAGAGATGATGATTACAGGGGAGATCGGAACAATGATGACTATCGTTATGGCCCAAGAAGCAGGAGCTCAGAGAGAGAAAAAGATCGGTCATATGAGGATGATGATCCTTATTCATCCAGGTATTTCCTATTTTCCTTTGACATAATCAAAGATGATATATGATGAAAATTCGGCATTCTTTAATTTGTTCCGGAAGGCATTTGACTCTCTGAAAACCCAATTCAACCAGGTGGTTTTCTATTACCCATGCATCTTTTGCTTCTCGTACTTTTATTTTGGAGGTTAAAATTAACATCTCAAAGCTTAGCAGTAATTATCTACACCCTCTTTGAGTGCAGAAGTGGCACTGGCAGAGCAGATGACCACTCTCCTGATGAAAGGTGAAGTTTTATGACAGATTCTGTCTTGGCAGTAATAGGCTTCTTATGTTCTTGCAAGAAAATAGTGTTTTTCTTTATTTTCAAATTCTGCGCATTTTATTTTGTTTATTTTAATCAGACGGGTTGAGCGTAAACTGTCTGAGGTGAATACGAGCGCACCTCCTGCTTATGAAGAAGTCATAGCTGATTCTCAAAGCCAAGCCATAGATGGAAGGTATATGCTTTGTTCCTGTAAGCTTCCTGTCACTTGCTAGATTAATATAGTCAACTAACATTGTGATCTTCATTGAAAGGGATGGAAGGAATGTAGCAGCAGCACCAAAAGGATCTTCTCCACCCCCAGGAAACACAAGTCAACCTCAGCCTGCTTCTACCGTTAATGTTGCTGCATCTTCTCCTATTAAGGAAGAGGATGCATTTGATGAATTTGATCCACGTGCTCCTGCATCAGGTAAGAAACTATGTGAAAGGATTCCTGGGTAAATTGGAGGTTGGTTCAATTTTTGTTCTTTTAATTTGCTGGTTTGTTATTATGTTCTCACACAGCAAAATTGGTGTCAATTGCCGTTTTTAATCCACCAAGCTTTCATTGGGATGTTATTGAATGTTGGGAATAATTGCCAGCCATTTCCACAGTTTGCATAGATATTTCCTGATGATTACAGAACAGATTTTTTCCTGCAACATCGAAGAGAGTTTCTAGTTGGTGAAAGCATTCTGCATAGAACCATTTGCTTAAAAATGTGTTGCATTAGGAATCTTAATGAATTCCGGATAGGATTTTATATTTGTTTGCAGAAGCTACTAATCATATGGCTGTGGATATTAAAAAGAGAATTTTTTTCAAGCGCTGAAATTGCAGCCAATATTGGGCTTCATTATTGATTAGATGTTGCCTGACAGGTAGATGTGGTAGTGTTGAGACCAGATTTTAAGAAAAAGAATGTAAAGATAGAAGAGGAAAATTGATGACAATGAATCTTGATGGGGACAGAAGATGCTCTCTAAAGTCAAAGGCTGATTTAAATGTTATGTCTTTTTGTATGTTCCTTTAAATTGTCAATAGTGTGGGCTGTGCTAGGTTGTAGGCTTAATGAATCTTTTTGAACTGTAAAGATTAGTGAAACTAGATGTAAAGCCAAAATGAAAAACATGTATTCAGGCTTTCAGCTGATGTCAGCCAGCTGTGCATTTTTTTGTTGAAATCATTTTGATCATTATTTATCTCTTGTTCAGATCCTAATCTCCCATATATTTATCTTTTAAGAATTTCTCATGAGAATATCTAGATAAATAATTAATGACTGACATTTGAAGATTCTTAGGAATGGAAGGTTATAATTGAAGGAAAAGTAAATAGAAGGCAACAACACTATTGCCTGTGACAACTGGTATTTTCAGTTGTCTGTTTTGCATAATACAGTGAATTTGGTTGATTAATGGATTTGTCAGAAGTTAAACTTTGACAAAATGTAGAGGAATATAATTAATGCATTTTCGTTTACAGTTATGGAATTGTTGTTTTTTCCTTCTGGTCTGATAACAGTAACGATTCTGTTGACACTAAACAGATTTTGTTCCTTTCCCAGCTGCTGCTCCAACTGCTTCTAGCACTGGAGAAGTTGATCTTTTTGGTGCTTTCTCGGATTCAAATACGTTGGCCCTTGTTCCGGTGACATCTGAAACCACAACTTCTCAACTAAATGACTCACCTGTAACTTCTAGTTTTGGAACCAGCTTTGTGCCCTTATCATCAGCATCAACTGTTCTAAACCAGGTATTCCTTACTATCTGTTGCCGACATTTCTTCCCATTGGATATTTTTTGTTGTAGGTTTTTCCTGTGATGATTTAAGTGCAAATGGGAACAAGAAAAGAAAGGAAAAAAAAAAGCTGTCACAGCAACCTAGTTTCTTTTCATGGGAGTAGCTTTTCTTTGTTTTTGCGATACCTAATATTATCAGCTCCCAAACATTTGCATGGAAATAGAGAATCTGTTCTTACAGTGGAACAAAGTGTTTAAGATGATAACACAATAATGTGATCAACTGCCATTTTATGTGATTGGATTATGCTTTAACTGCTAGCGGCACCTAATATTTTACCTTTTGAGCTTTCACTTCTTTTCTTTCTTCTCTTGTTACAATTTTTTTTTAATATAAAAAAACATTGAAAATGGATGATTCTGTTAGCCATCAAACTAAACTGAAATTTGTACTTTTTAACCACAGCCTGCTGAAAATCCTTTTGGGGATGCTCCTTTCAAAGCTGTTCCTTCAGAAGACAGTTTTACACCTCAACCACAGGGCTTTGTGGCTACATCTCCATTCCAGCAACAGCCTGTGGTCTCTGAAAGCTCGATACCTCCCCAGCCATCTGGCCTGACAATAGAACCTGTTTCAAACTTCGAATTTGCAGACACATTCCCTGGAGTTACCTTTGCTCCTATGAGTGCACCGAATGCTCAATTTCCAGTGACAACTTCTGATTACTCCTCCCAAGTGCCATCAGCTGCAGATCCAAGCAATGATATTCTGCATGGCATCCTCCCACAAAGTGGGCCGGCTGCTGGTCCAGTGCCCTCTCAGTCAGCTTTCTCAGCACCTGCAACCACCCCACTGACTTCTCAGGGGGCTTTCCCAGCTCCTGCAGCTGCCCCACTGGCTTCTCAGGCAGCTTTCCCTGCACCCACAGCCACCCCATTGACATCTCAGGCAGCTTTCCCAGCTCCTGCAGCCACTCAATTGACATCTCAGGCATCTTTCTCAGCACCTGCAGCAACCCTGTTGACATCTCAGCCTGGTTTCTCAGCACCTGCAGCAACCCCAGTGCCTTCTCAGGCAGCTTTCTCTGCAACTGCTTCCCCATCAGCATTTCAGGCAGCTATGCCAGGGAATGGAGCCAACTCAGTAGCTTCTCAATCCATTACACCAGGTTTCGCTAATGGTGCTGTAGCTTCACATATGGGGTTTGCATCCGTGCCAGCAGCATCTCATGCCCCAGTTTCAGGGTTTACAACTGTGCCATTGGCATCTCAGGCCCCTGTACCGGGGCTTGCTGCTATGCCAATAGCTTCTCAGGCAAATTTAATGGTGCCTACAGCCACGTCTATTGCATCTCAGGCTGCTGGTCCAGCTCCAGTTCGAACACACTCTGGACCTGCAGCCCTTCCAGTAGCTTCTCAAGCTTCTTTCCTGGATGTGACTGGAACAACTGCTAGATCTCAACCTCCAAAGGACAAGTTTGAGACCAAGTCTAATGTCTGGTCAGACACATTGAACCGAGGTCTTGTCAATCTAAATATATCTGGACGTAAGTGTCTATTGTTTTGTATTTTTCTGCTTTCATTTACTCTCTGAGTCACACCTATCTGTTCTCTGTTTTACCTCTGGCATGCTCCATTGATGTGCCTCATAGAGTTAAGGAACACCTAGACATTTCATTACATGCTACTTCCAATGCACTGGACCTGTATGATTTTGTTGACCCTGTATTGATTAAGTTGGCATGGGAAGTACAGTATGAGAATGAACACGCTACTTGCAGTTTTTAACATCTGTTCTTTGCATCCTGATCTTGAATCTTAGTAATGTTTTCTTTTGCTGGCAGCCAAGATCAACCCATTGGCAGACATTGGAATTGATTTTGATTCAATTAATCGGATGGAAAAGAGGAAGGAGAAGAGCTCTGCAGCGTCCTTGACGTCTACTGTCACCATGGGTAAAGCTATGGGATCTGGTTCCGGCATTGGCCGAGCTGGGGCATCTGGTCTTGCTGCTGCTCCAAATCACATGATGGGTAGTGGTATGGGTATGGGTATGGGTATGGGTATGGGTATGGGTGCTGGTGCAGGCATGGGTATGGGAATGGGCATGGGTGGTTATGGAGGAATGAATCGACCCATGGGTGCACTAGGAGGGATGAATCAACCGATGGGTGCACCAGGAGGAATGAATCAGCCCATGGGGATGAACGTGGGGATGGCACAGGGAGCAGTGCAAATGCGGCCAGCTGCTGGATTACCCCAGGCTGGCTCAGGCATGCCAGTTGGATACAACCCTATGATGGGTACGGGTGGTTATACTTCTCAACAGCCATATGGCGGATACCGATGAGCACGGTTCACTTGTGAGTGTAGCCAGCCTGCAGGTTAAAACAAGTGTGAAATTTTTTCCGTGGAAGAGTTTTAGTTGATGGAAGAGAGCAACCTGTCCTTGTTGTTATCATAATCGATCCTTTTCAGATAGCTGCTGGTGTCATTTGCTATTCGAAACCATGTTTTCAGGCACTGGTAGGTTTACTAGGTTTTTCTTGGGGAAATTATTTGTAGGTGTATACACGCATACTCCACTCATTTGCTCTAGGTTCATATTGTTTGACAACTCCCCATTGTTGGGGATTCTAGTGTCACCGCTTGTGCTGCTGCTTTTCTCAGCTGTTGTGGGAGCTATTACTGTAATGATAATGGGGGATGATGGATGGATGGTTTTTCTTGAAATTGTTAAGTTGATTATTACAGGCAGGTTGGGAAAAATTGAAAAATAAAAGAAGTGTTGTTTATATTTTTTTAATGCTGGATCGGAAAACTACTCTGCACACTCGTGTTTTCCTCTAGATTCCCAATATGTTTGTGGCAGTATATATATTCGTAAAGCAGAAAATGATTTTTAAGAGATGAAAAATAGAATATATGAGTATGGGCTGTGCTTTTATGTAATTGAGTTACATAAAAGTGATTTCACGTAATAAGTTACACTGATCGATATAAAATTTAATATATTCGGTATATTTAGCACCATTCATTTAGTAGAAGAATAAGTTTTATCTAAATTAAACATGTGCATGGGTTGTTCTATCAAAAAAATGTGTATGGATAGCATTTTTTAAAAAATGGATGTATTTACGTATAAATTAAAGAAAATGTTTAGATCGATTCACATTTGTATTGAAATGTAATAATATTTTATACAAGAGGAATGATCTTTTAGCCTGAGCTAAGCAAATGCTTCACTTAGACCACCTCAAGAATTTTATTCTAAATATTTTTTTTTTGCTTTTTTCTTCGTACATTTGTTTTTTAAATATATTTAATATATAAATTAAGTTTTACCATTTTTGGACATGTGCATATATTTTTTTTTAGATTTTTAAAAGGTATTTTAAATATATATATATATACATAGATGTTTAAAAATCTAAAAAAAAGATAAATATATTCAACAATGGTAAAACTTGTTTATATATTAAATATACTTAGATAAATAAGTACATGATTTTTTTTTTTGTTGTAAATAGGTATTTTAAGGTGAGCTAAGTGAGACATTTATTTAGCCTGGGCTAATAGGATTACTTCTCTTTATAGAAACATTTATTTACATAGTAGTGATAATTTAGATTATTTAGACGTTGAAAATGTTATTTAAAAATTATTTTATTATATTGATTTTATACATTTATAAATGAGGTTTATATAGGGTGACGTTAAACAAATAAGAAAGTTTTCATAATGATGAATGATCTTGGGCTTATATAGAGCAATACTAAACAAATAAGAATGTTTTTATAACGATGAATAATCTTGTTAGTCTAGTTAACCAAATATCTCATTCCAACCCATCTAAAAAAATATATTAACAATACTTTATTTTTGCTTTTTTCTCCATGCACTTGTTTGTCTAAATACATTTAACATATAAATTAAGTTTTACCATTTCTGGATATCTATATATGTTTTTAAGATATTTAAACATAGAGATATTTTCAATATATATATACACACAGAAATTTGTATATATCCAAAATTAAATTTTTTTTTTTAAAAAAATATATAAATATATACAAAAATTGCAAATCTTGAGTCATATGTCAAATGCATTTAGACAGACAGGTGTACGAATTAAAAACAAAAATGAAGTGTTGTAAACAGATTTTTTAAGATAGGTTGTGAAATATTTACTTAGCTTAGGTTAACAAGATCACTTTTCTTTCATAATAATATAAACGTTTTTCTTTCATAATAATATAAACGATGACCCTAAATACGATAGGTTTTATAGAAACGGAAGCCTAGTAGGGAGAAAAAGAACATGTCTTGCTGTTTCATCGGTGTCTCTTTCCATTAATGTAAAAGGATTTTCTCATGGATCCAGGCCAAAAGGAGGCATTGGTCCTCATGCGCTACCGTGCCACCTTCCCTTAGTATTGATTTAAATTAGAGATTGGGTCATATCAGTTCAGAGTGACTGATTTTAATTTTATTTTTTAAAAGATTGTTTGATTCTATTTTCTATATTAAGTCGAGACAAAAGTCAGTCTGATTATAATTTTTTAAAGACAAAAGTCAGTTTGACTATAATTTTTTAAATAGGTACGGGAACAGCATCTGCAAAAAAATATAGATCAAATAGGATGATTTTAAAAATTTATATATATGTTAAATATAAAAACACATTTATGCAAAATTTAAATTCTGTCTACTTCAATATTTTAATAATTAATAAAAATAAATATTATTACTAAAAAAATATGAATAAATATAAATATAACTTATTGAAATAGGTTAATGAAACATACCTTATTTAGAATGCATTTTATCATTTCTTAAAATATTTTCATAAAATAATAGTATTTTCTGTGATTGTTTCCAAAATGCTGAAAAGACTACAATTACGTATAAGAAGTATGTGTATATACAAAAATGCTTCTTATTAATTGTTATATTGTTGATTTAGTTAATCATAATAATATAGTGATTTTGAAAGAAAATAAGAATAAGATTTTAAAATATGCTTATCATTTTTAATAAATAAATATGCATAGGGTGGGTTGAGACGTGGTCAACTCATCTTGATTCTATTTTTGAATTCGTATCAAAATTTTTAATTTTTTTTACCGGGTCAAAAAATTGATTTTACCTTATTAAGAACGGATAGGTTAAGGGCGGGTTAATGGTCAACCCTCCTCAATTTCCACGTTTTTGACACCCATGGAAGCATATCAATGGTTGAAATAATGAGTGTCATGGATCCCCTGTGTTGGGCTAGTGTGGGCGATGGTCAAGTGGGTTGGGTTCAACCCTCAACCCATTTTAAATCAAGCTGCGTTGGTTTCAACCCAACTTGGAGCTTGGGTTGTTCTTGGCTGCCAGAATTGGGCTGCTTCCAACCTACAATCGCCGAAAAAGGTATGGGAGCTTCGCAATGGGAAGGAAGAGATCAGCAAAAGGTAGGCTCGTCCAAATACCAAATGCAAACGCTCGCGCGGTTGAAGCCAAAGGTCGGTTCCTCAAAATATCAAATACTCTCAAGAACATAGAAAATCTTAGCCGTCCATTAGTTTTTTGATAAGATTTCTGGTGTAAAAGATTTTGAATTGGTAGAAAATAATATGATATAATAAATTTGTCAAACGCCCCCATAATCAAAAATTGACACCTATGGGTTAGCTGTTCACATCTTGTAGGTCAATGATGAGTGCACCCCATTGGATCACTAGATTAAATCGACT
>JAXCLR010000001.1:51713771-51740698 GCA_035584095.1 Annona squamosa
ACTTTTCAAAAAAATTCTGGGCATGAAATCCTATGACAAACTCATGTATAAATACGTCATAGGTCGGGGCGTTACAGACACTCTATCTAGTACAGTTAGACTGCATCATAGTTATAGTAAGGTTTATTGAAAAATGGTGTCTACATGCATTTAAATATATTAATATTTTATATAATTATTTATCCTAATAAGAATTATATTTTAGGTGGTTTAAATAAAAAAATGCTATTTCAAGGGCATGTTTATTTGATATAAAAATTTTCAAACTAAAACTTTTTACTATCCATAATTTTAAATTATTTTTGATGTTTTCCTATATAATTACTATATTGTTCAATGATTTCTATATAATTATTAATACACGTAAACTATCTATTTTAACTTTATTTTCTATCATTATTCCTTAATCACATTATTTTCTTCCAATTCAAAAACTTTTACACAAAAATATTTTTTTCAAAAGTTTTATCATTTTTCAAACACACTCTAAAATTGTTATTTATGTTAAACTATTTCATTATGTTAAGTTTATCTTATTTTCAGATGGGGCACATATATAATTTAGATGAAATTAGTATGCCAATAAAATAAATAATTATAAATATAATGGATAGGATGGATTGTGATTTTATAATTGAATGAGGCCCATTTGTAGTCAGATGCATTGTGTAATTGGAACACATTGGATCAAATTCCATATAATATATATAGTCATGATACTATACAAAATGTTATTGCCTAACAAAGAAACAACCTTACATTTTTTATATATTTTTATTTTCCATTCACTTTTATGTGGGCCTAAGTGTTTTTGGATTGTATACTAAAATTTATCATTTTTAGACTAATTTATATATTTTTTACAAAATTTTAAAAATAAAAAGATCACATTTTCACGTTTGCGAGTGGAAGATGGGTCAAAATTTTTAGTTTTTAATTTTTGGAAAAAATATAGAAGAGCTGAAAAATGGTCAAAATTTTCTAAAGCATAAAAACCAGCTTGAGCTCATATAAAAGTAAAGAAAAAATTGAAAAATACAAAATACAGGAGATTGTTATTTTTTTGAAATATGTCCTAATGGGCGGGGGCAAGGGGACCTAAAGGCTAATTCAATAATGAGGCTCATATCTGGGTCTTTAGCCTCAAATGATCTCTTCATTTGTTTAACAACTAAAGTAAAATCAAAGAAGAGTCGTATGTGTTGGAAAAATCTTATTGATTAAATCCATAATCACCCCAGGATCCTCCATGCTAAATCATAAAGAAAATAAAATTATAAGCGAAAGCGTACCTGAATCTATAGGAGCGGTTATTCTTGTATCTTGTGGTTTTTGGGTCTTCAAAGTTAATGTCCCAGAGTTTTTTGGAGAAGGTGGCTCCTCTTTTTTAATGATGAAATGTCAGAAACGAAACCCTAATCTGTAAATAACCTGGAGACCATAACCGTTTATATATGAAGTCTATCTTTTGTATTTCTAATTTAGCCCATCATAAAAATAGAAATTAAAAATTAGGCTGTAGGGTTTCTACGCATAGGAGACCCATACTTTATTAGATGATTTAGGCCCATAAAACCTTATAGAATCATTTTAAAAATTGTGTTACTATTTATGAAGCATATATATAATTAGGGTGTGTTTGGGAATGGATAAAATTTTTGATGAAAAGTTGTAGAGAGTAGAAATTGTCAAATGATATGATATAATAGAGGTAATGATGATAAATAAATAGGATAAAGTTGAAATGGATAGATTAGTTGTGTTGGTAGTTGTGCAGAAATGATTGAAAAGTAGGGTAGTTTTATAGAAAAATGTGAAAAAATTATTAAAAAATAAGATAGTTGTAGAGAATAAAAAGTTTTAAATTGATAAATTTTAACTTCACAACTTTCACGTGTTACCAAACACACCCTTAATATATATATGTGTGTGTTCAAAATTCCAACAATCTCCCACTTGAACTACATATAGTTTATAATTATATATATAACCTTATAAGCTCAAAATCTTTTGCTATCATTTAAAAATCATCTGTAAACAATCTTGTCTATTAGTTATGCCAATATAGGATCAAAGTGGCCTTTATCACATTTATCATAACTAGCTCCATCTATGGTCGCTTTTATCAAACATAATCAAACAACATAAATCAAATAGGGTTGCATAGCATGAAAATTACTTGTAATGTGATCTAATATGCCAATTTTCAACTGGTTTAACTTATTTGGTGAGATCAAACCAAAACCAAAATACTAAATAACTAAAATACTGAAAATTTTATTTCTGCAGAAAATATCCATAATCACAATATACAAAATATGTGTCAATCATAAATAACACAAAATATAAACTTCCACTAAATCAGAATATCATCAAGTGATACAATACCCATGTGAGTAGTATGCTTATGAAAGACCCTGGGTGGTAGCCCCTCAGTCAGCAGATCCGCAACTATAAAGTTTGTTTCTATGTGCTCTATAGACATTTAACCTTTCTGAATTCTTTCCTTAACTAGGAACTTGAGGTCAATGAATTTTGACTTCATTGACCTCCTGTTGTTTTTGGAATATAAGACTGTTGAATTATTGTCACAAAATAATTTGAGTAGTTTTTCAATTTCATCCATAATTTGTAGCCCCATGATAAAATTTGGCAACCATATGGCCTAATTGAATACCTCAAAATATGCTATAAATTTAGCTGTCATAATAAGAGCAACAAGTGTCTGCTTAGCACTTCTCCAAGAGATAACTCCTCCAGTAAGTAGATAAATATATTCCGAAGTAGATCTAAGATTGTTCTGGCATCTTGCATGGTTGGAATCTGAATATTTAATGATCTCTATGCTATCCTACCTCCTGTATGTGAGCATGTAGTGTTTTGTTCTCTACAGGTATCTTAAAACACTTTTGGCTACTTTCCAATAATCTATTCCCGGATTACTCAAGTATTTGTCTAATATTCTAACAATGAATGTTATATCTGGACATGTACAAACTTGAGTATACATCAAACTTTTCACTGTTAAAGTATGAGGATTCTTCTACATTTTCTTAGATTCAAAATCATTCTTAGGACACTGATCGAGACTGAATTTGTCTCTCTTGACAACAGGAGTATCTCCTAATTTACAATCATGCATGCAAAATCTTTCAAGTACTCTTTCAATATAAACTTTTTGTGATAATCCAAGAATACCTCGAGAACGATCCTGATGTATCGGAGTTCCTAATACAAAAGTTGTTTCACCAAGATCTTTCATCTCAAATTTGTTTGATAGAAATATCTTAGTTTCATACAATAAACTTATATCATTACTGGCAAGCAGTATGTCATCGACATATAAGACTAGAAAAATGTGCTTACTCCTATAGAACTTGTGGTATACACAATCATCAACCATATTCATTTCGAAACCAAATGAGATGACAACTTAATAAAATTTGTAATACCATTGACGGGAAGCTTGCTTGAGCCCATAGATAGATTTTTTAAATTTACAAACCATTCGTTTTGCATCTCTAAACATAAAATTTTTTGGTTGCACCATATTAATGGTCTCATCAATGTCACCATTAAGAAACACAATCTTTATGTACATCTGATATAGCTGAAGGTCAAAATGTGTCACTAAAGACATTATTACCCTGAAAGAGTTTTTCGATGAAACCAGAGAGAAAGTCTCTTTATAATCAATCCTTCCTTTTGAGTAAATCACTTTGCGACAAGACGAGCCTTATACCTTTTCACATTACCTTTTGAATCCCTTTTCGTTTTAAGTATCCATTTACAACCGATGGACTTTGCACTTTTAGACAATGGAACGAGTTTCGAAATATTATTGTCCCTCATAGACTTAATCTCTTCATCTATGACATTAATTTACTTTTGAAAATTTTTATTTTGCATTACTTGATGAAAGTTGATAGGATTATCTTCCATAATTGTAATGTCATCCTAATATTCTTAGAGAAAGATAATATAATCATTAGAAATTGCATTTCTCCATTTTCTAGTAGATCTTCTTAATGACATTAGTTCTTGAGGTTGTTGAGCTTTATCAGTAGAAATATCCTGATGACGTTGATTAGGGAGGTTGACAATAATGTCTTATGGTTCTGATATTGTTGCTTGAAACATGTCAGGAACAATAATCAAAGAAAAGGTTACCAATTCTTCCTCAAAGACATATTATTTAACATTATCCTTTCCCAAGCTCAATATCCTTAAAGAACTGGACATTTTTCATTTCAAAAAAGGATTTGGATGTGAGATCATAAAATTTATACCCCTGGGACTGTTAAAAATATTAAACGAAATAACTGCTAATTGTTCTTAAGTCTGGTTTCCTTTCATTTGGCCTATAAGATTTTGCCTCAGTTAGACAATCCCAAATACATAAATACTTTATGATAGACTTTTTGCCTGTCCATAATTCATAAGAGGTTTTAGCGGTTGCCTTGATTGGTACTCTTTTAAGGATATAAGTTGTAGTCTTTAAGGCCTCTCTCTAGAGTGAGTCTGGTAAATTAGTATGACTGATCATACTCCTTACCATGTCCTTTAAAGTTCTGTTTCGTCTTTTAGCAACACCATTCATTATAAGACTTCCTGGCATGGTGTATTGTGAGACGATATTGCACTGTTCTAGGAGTTTAGCAAAATGCGCTTGATTTTATTTACCCGATCTGTTATATCTACTGTGGTATTCACCAACACGATTAGATCTAACAGCCTTAATTATTTTGCCAAGTTGATTTTCAACTTCAGCTTTAAAAATTTTAAACACGTTCAGTGATTGAGACTTCTCATGGATGAAATATAGATAGTTATAACGAGAGACATTGTTTATGAACATAATAAAATATTGCTGATCATACTAAGAAGTCGTAGGGAATGACCCACAAATGTCCGTATGTATTAGTTCTAATACATCTGAAGACCTGTCGACACCTAATCTCCTCATGTTTGTTTGTTTTCCTTTAACACAAATAACGCAGACTTAGAAATCCGACAAGTCAAGAGGATTAAGAATTTCATTTGATACAAGTTTCTCAATTCTTTGTTCAAAAATATGTCCTAAATGTTTGTGCCAGAGTGCAGTAGAATTCTCATCAGTTAATTTTTGTTTTGTATTACGTGAATTCATGTGTAAAGATTCAATAAAAGAGACGATTGTATCAAACAAATAAAGGTTATAATAACAAGATAAAGAACTGATACCCACAATATTTGAATTTAAAGAAAGATTAAATTGACTATTTTTAAATGAACAAAAATAATCAGATTTGTCCAATATAAAAATATAAACCAAATTTCGTCTAAAAGACGGTACAATATATGTCTCTTTCAAATCCAAATAAAAATCAGTCTTTAATAATAACCGAAATATGCCTATTACCTCAACTTCAACTGATTTTTTATCGCCCAGTAGATGAATCTTTCAGCATCATTTGGCTTTCAGTAGCTCAAACAACCCTACATAGACATACTTATGTGAGTAGTAGTACAAGAATTTATCAACCAAATATATCTAGGTACAGAAGCTAAATTAACTTCAAGACAAGCAAAAGTGAGAAACATATATTTATTTACATGCGAAGCGTGATATTTGATACAATCCTTCTTTTGGTGTCCAGGAATGTGACAGAAGTAACAACCTGATTCCTTAGTTAATTTCTTTTGCTATTTCTTATTTGCCACCCCACTTGCAGATTCCTTATCCCTTTCTCTTTTCTCTATCTTTTCCTTACAAGTACTTGCCAAATGTGCACTTTTGGGCTTGTCTTGCTTCATTCTTTTTTATTCTCCCACATAGTGTGAAATGAGCTCATGAAGAGACCATTTCTCTTTCTAATACTTATAGTTGATCTTAAACTGACTGTATTCGGCAGGAAGAGAGATCAAAACTAAATGCACTAACAAATCATCAAATAGCTGTAACCTAAGTGTCTTTAGTTTCAAATAAGAGAAGACATTTCAATGATGTACGTCCTTATGTTTTCTTTGCCCTTATACCTCATTGAAACCAAGTTTGATAGAGTCGAACTTGTTTCAACTTTATCGCTTTTTTCAAAGCGCTTTTGGATTTCATCAAAAACATCCATGATAGTAGTACCTTGTTCAGATAAACCACCCCTAAAAGCTTCTAGAATTGTCTTGCGTATGATCATGAGACTCATGCGATTTGAACAATCCAAAGTCCATTTTCCTTTAATGGAGCTTGTAGCCGTAAGAAGGGCAAGTTGTTTAACCCTTAATGTAAGGTCGAGATCTGTATAGCTAAGAATAATCATAACATTCTCTTTCCATTGCTTAAAATTGATTCTATTCAACATGGGAATAAAATTGATGTTGGCAGATATAGTAGAAGCACATGGGAATAAAATTGATGTTGGTAGATATAGTAGAAGCACATATATTAGCTGAAAATACAATAAAACAACATATTCACATAAGTTTTACATAAAATCTTAGTAAAATTCAAATAATAGTAGAGCTCATCACAGGATACCTATCACAACATTAATAACTAGTCTTTGGATAGAAATATTAACTTGTAAGTGACACTCTTATTATAGTAATCAAATATTGATAATTAAGTTCTGTCAAATAATAAGCCTTTCTTTGGACTGACTTACTATTTATATGAAAAGATAAATAATTATCACATATTTATTACCACACGTGTGCATGCAATTCAGCTAAAAATTAACCTTCATTTGGGCTAATTAAAATTCGTATGAATTACACTTACACAATCATCTTAATGTTTCAAAAATAAATTAACCTATACAAGATAGGCTACTTTGACAGCAATTAATTTATTTTAAAATATCAGATATTTGTAAAGAATAAATGTACCATTATTTGAATTTTGAATTCTAAAAGATCCAAAATTTAATTTTTGCATGACAATAGGTTAATTTAAAATTTTTAATAGAAAGCAACAAATCATAAATACATGAAAATTAGTCACAAATTGCTTTCTAAATTTTCATAAACTAACCATATAAATTAATTGCACATATAATTCACAAAAGTTAATATTTCTAGACATATTTGGCTTAATCAGACCCTTCCATTTGATATAAAATGTTCAAAAACATAGAAAACGACTATTAAATAATCCAAAATGGATGACGGGATCAAAAAATATGTTAAATTATATTTGGACGGTTCATAATGGGCCACATGTGCTCTATTGGGTGAGCTAAAAAACTTGAAAAGACTAGGCTGTTGGGTTTGGTCCTGGATAAATTTAGGCTAAAACTTGACTGGGTTGGCTTGAACTTGAGTGGGCTACTTAGGTGGGCATGCTTGGGCTATGAAACGGGCTGCCTCCGCTTGGGGTTGTAAAACAAGCCAGCCCAGACGCAAAGGAGGCTGGCTATGGGCCCAAGCCAAAACCCAACTCGTAAAAGAGATAGCAAGGGTCCCTTTGCAAAATTTATATGCCCGGGGTAATTTTCTATAATTTCTCTCTAGGCCAGGTGTTTTGTGTAAAATTGTTATCTTCTTCCCCAAGGAACCGATGGGAGAAAACCTAGCCGCTATCACAGTGTTGTCGCCATGTCCAGCTGCACCATCCAACTTCCTCGTCCCCGTGCCTAGAATCCCCAAGCCCCAGCACCCGTTGTCGGCAACACAACGGGTTTCATGCTTTCGTTTTTTTTAAAATTTACTTTGGTCGGACAATCGGAATCCCAAATACTTTGAAACCCAAAATTAAACAGCCATCGAATTCCAGAATACATTATTTTGAGCCATGAATTAAAATAGCAGCCGCTAAAAGGGTTTTCTTGTTTTTGTCATCATGAATTAATGATCAATGGCATAAAATAAAAACAACAAAAAAATAAAAAACCAAAACCAAACTTGATGCTTGGCCTTGCCCGTGGATTTATTGTCTGAATCCAAAACCATCCAATTGAGTCCGCACTGAATTAATAGCCATCAATAATTATGGATGACCAGAATTAATGTGGGTTTTCATCAGCATGCCGTCAGTGGGATATAGTTCATCAAAATAAGAGGATTTCGATGAAAATCAGAACCAACATATATTATTATATTTTATGGCATAAGGATACACCAAGCTGGACTATATGTATTTCGTATAATTATATCCCAAAACAAAAATTGAAACTATGCCTTTTCGTATCAATTCAATGCAAACTTTGTCCATGCAAATAACCAGTACAAACTAAACGCATGAAATTCATAGAAAAGTTGCAATCCATTTGAATTCGTACGTATGAAACAAAAACCAGAAATCGTAACTGAATTCATAGGATATTCATATGACATAATTTCAAAATTCCAAATTTTTTTTAATGATTTAATATGAAACCATCTTTGATACCACTTGTTGGGAAAACTTTTTGATTAAGGGTGTGTTTGGTTGGAGGTAAAACTTTTGATGAAAAGTTTTTGGAGTAAAAGTTGTCAAATCAATAGAAAATTATGTGATATAATAGGAGTAATGATGAGGAGTAAAGAGAATAAAGTTAAAATAGATAGGTTAGTTGTATTGGTAGTTGTGTAGAAATGATTGAAAAGTAGGGTAGTTTGTGTAGAAAAATGTGAAAAAATAATTAAAAAATAGAGTAATTATAGAGAGTGAAAAGTTTTAGACTGAAAAGTTTTAGTTGACATTTTTTGATGCGAAACAAACGCACCCTAAATCCATAATCGCCCCAGGATCCTCCATGCTAAATTACTAATAAAACCATAAGCATAAGCGTACTTGAATCTATAGGAGCAATTATTTTCGAATCTTGTGGTTTCTAAGTTTTACAAGTTAAAGCCTTAGAGTTTTCTAGAGAAAGTGACTCCTCTTTTCCAATGATGAGATGTTAGAAAAGAAACTCTAATCTGCGCATAACCTGAGGACCACAACCGTTTATATAGGAAGCATATCTTTTGTATTTTTAATTTAGCTCATCATAAAAATAGAAATTAAAAATTAGGCTCTAGGGTTTCTACGCAAAAGAGACTCATACTTTACTAGATGATTTAGGTCCACAAACCTTATAGGATCACTTTAAAAATTGAGCTTCTATTTATGATAGCATATATATAATTAATTCATATATGTGTGTCCAAAATTCCAACGGTACGTGCATTGCCCCATTGGGTTTCGCAATTCCATTACAGTGGTTCTGATTTCGTCTTCCGGTACCTTATTTGTGTTCGGATCCAAACGTGGTTCTTATGCATATCATTGCAAAGAATGTATATTACAGAGATTTACTGAATCAAAGAATTACAAGAATGCCAATGATTCCCTCGTTCAATCTCTCCGTACACTAAGCTATCAATAGTACAAATCTCAAAAGCAATCTCCCTCTTTTCCTCTCAGTTCCAGGCTATTCATAATGTCAGCCCATGCCCACCCACTTAGTCACGTAGTTACACACGTAAGCATCTCCCACGTACAACTCATCCTAGCCCTTCCTTATTTACCCCTATCAGTTTGATGTTTTGGAGCTCAAACATATTTGGTGCATACTCGCAAGTTGGATGAGTATGGATGAGAATTGAGATAAGATCTTACAGTTTGCAAAAATACTTTTTTATTTTTAAAAAAATAATCATATTTTTATTTTTCAATACAACTTTACCCAATCTCAATACAAATTTATTCATTTTTAATGCATTTTCATCCCAAATCTTCCTCTTATCCTAGTTTTGAACAATTATATATGATTGCTTTTGTTTACACACAAATTTTCAATCTAAATTTTTTTACTTTTTATAGCTATACTATTTTTAATTATTTATTCACATCTTCCTATACAATTACTCTATTTTCTAATTATTTCTACATAATTACCTATACAACTATCAAATTTATTTTAACTTTATTCTATTTACTCTTTCATTATCACTCCTGTCTCATCACAGAATTTTCTCCTATTCTAAAAGCTTTTACAAGAAAAATTTTTCATCTAAAGTTTAATCGTTTTCCACACGTACTCTAGTATGTATTTAAGCCTCAGGCCCTCTAAACTTTTCAATTGTAAATCTGCACGATTGATAGATTTCCAAGACGAATTGCTTCCATTTTGCAATACACCATCAGGACACTAATAAATTTGATGGTCCAACCTACTTCAATTTCTATTGGTGTAATTAGTTTCTAAAATGCTCAAAAATTACAGATGAAAGGCTGATTTGCATGTATACTGGGAACTAGTTTGATCTGGAAGGGAACTAAAACTTTTTTCCTCTTGGCGGTACACGATGTTTGCGTTTGCATGCCCCACGTGGTTTCGAACCTTGCTTAATGCAAGTGTAATTTTTGCATTTATTCTCCCGAAAAGTGTAGATTTTTTAAAATTTTCCTCCTTGTTGTGGGGTATTTTAAAATGATTCCATCAATTGTATGAGGGTTACCAATTTAGCAATGCTCGATTAGTCACAACATGCCAAATAGAGCATTCATGCTATTGTGTTCGTGAGTCTGAATCCCATCAAGTGGGATTTTCGGCCCAAATATAGATTAGTAGTAGTAGTCTCCCTTATTAATATTTTGGAGCTGGATGTCTTCTCTGTTCATATTTAGGAGCTTGTGATCTTCTTTTAAAAACAATTATAAGAATTATCTCAGGCTTTGATTGTAATATCAGTTATTATAATGAATGAAAATACTAATAAAATTTTTTTAATCTTCTTCATGTTATGCTTGGTATCATCAACGGTATAACTAGTGAAAGGAAGCCGATTGGGAAAATGTGCCGTTGTTCCAAGGAAGCAATGGACGCACAGGCGAGCCTGCCTGCCATATACATCAGCTTCAAGTTATTTTGGTTGAACCTGCAAGTTTTCCATTTTCGATTCTTATAACAATAGTGATGAATTATAACGAATTAAGGGCTACGTGTGTGAACTGAGGAGATTCTTGAAAAGTAAAATAGATGGTTTTGGACGAGAATCATTGATCTTGATTCATTAGATTTGCAATGTTGTTTTTCACAAATCTAAGACATGTAATACGTTTATCAATAGTGTAATACCATCTTTAACTAAAAAGATTGCAGTAAAAGATTTATGTGTCCCTTTTCATATCAACAACAGCCTAGAGGGGAGGGGGCCGATTACCTTAAAAATAATTTCTGTGTTCCGAATGACTAGCTTGAGCTTTTTGTATCAAAGTGACTTGGTTTTAGAGGCACAAAAGGGTATATTCCAAGAATACCAATTATTTGTGGCCAATGTTCCAAATACACCCATTTATTTAGAAATCCAAACATATGTTCGAGCTTTTAAAGAAATTTCAGAGATACCCGTACCCTATTGACCATCTAAACAGTACTGTTAAGAATTTCAAAAACCCAAAAGTGTCTTTATTGGTGATCGGCCATGCACCAAATGTTTTGTGAATTACTATTCCAATCCAACTTAAAGTCTAGATTAAAATTACTAATAGGTCAGTAGAACCATCAAAGCGAAGAAAAGAGTTACAATTGGATAGGATGGTAGAGTAGCATGTTATGGACAAAGGATTTCTAGTGTGTAACTTAGTACATTTTTTTAAAAAAAATTTTTTTGATGGATGAAAGAAAATCCACTTCATCCATTATGCATGACCATATCTACAAATATGCAAAACTAATGTAATAAAATAGTTTGACGTTAAATATTAATTTAAATCTTATCTTTTAACATTTGAACAATCTAAAATATTAGTATCATAAATTCTAAAAAATATATTACATTATAATACAAATGAATCTAAATAATTTTCATGATTTATACATGAATATATAATTTTTAAAGCAAATGTGACTCGTGTGCACCTTTGATTTGAACAAAACTTAATCTTCTAGCTAAATAAATAATACTAAATACAATATACACAATGAATTTATCATTAATCATCAATTTGAGCAAAATAGATAAGATAACATAAAGCAAGGCCTATATATGTTTAGATTTATATAAATACCATGGAGCAATGCTTCTATAAAATCTCATTTTCATGTAATATCATCCACTTTTTCAATACTTGATTTTTTCATCTATTGTATTTAACAACATTTATATTGTTATAAAAATCTTGTTATTTTGTCTGATAAATTTGTGCATGCTACAAATGTAGAAAATCAATGTAATAAAATAGGTTGATGCTAAATATCAATTTTAAAGTTATATTATTAATGTCTATATGGTCTAAAATATTATTAATATATGGATAAATATTTTATAAAGTATTGTTACTTTCTAATGCATTTTTGAATAAATTGAGATATTTTAATAACTTACAAATGAAAAATATATTTTTTAAAATAAATGTTGCAATACATCTTTGATTTGGTTAAAATTTATCTCTTAAGTCTTAACTAAACAAATAATGCGAAATAGAATAATTTTTTTTATTAATTATTAAAGTAGTAAAAATGAATGAAATCGTTTACATAGGAGATTTTTGAAAAAGTACAGTAGAAGGTTTTAGATGAGAATCATTGTTCCTGATTCATTAGATTTTGCAATGTTGTTTTTCACAAATCCAAGCAATGTAAAATATGCTATCATTAGTCTGTCACGATCTTTGACTAAAAAGATTTCTGCGTCCGAAATGATAGCTCTTCATATCCACAGTAGTCTAGAGGTGCTGATTATATTAAAAGGATTTCTGTATTCGAATCTGTATTCGAATTGATAGGCTTGAGCTTTTCGTATCAGAGTGACTTGGTTGAGATGCCAAAAGGATATATTTCGAATATACCAATTATTTGTGGCCAATGTTCAAAATATACCCATTTATCGAGAAATCTAAATATAACTTTGAGTCTCTAAAGAAATTTCAAGGTGCAACTCGGATTGGATTGCATCACATTTAGTTGAATCTAAGCCGTGAGCCTACAGGGTTTATGTAAACCAAAAGCCTAACCCTAATATTAAAATCTAGGTCTAGACTAGGTTGACATTAGTTTAATCTTGGTTTCAAGTTAAAATTCACTCTCAACTCTAAACATTATTATATTTACACTAACTAATTCTAAAATATATTTTTGATTATAATAACTTATTTATTCATAATTTTCACATGAGTATACTTATATGACCTACGATATTTTTAATTTTGATAAATGTTGATCTTCTAATTGAAACATAATGTTTAGTGTAATGAAATAATGAATTTACCATCAATAATCAAGATGAGAAATAACTAGAATTACATGAAATCATTATCTAAACAAGGTTAATAAAAGTGAAACTTATATACCTGATAATTAATTGATATGTGTGTAATAATTTTAAAAAGTTGGTAATTTTTTAATTATTTATAAGTCAAGTTAATGTAGATGTAATATTCAATTTTTTATGTACAAACATATAGATGACATTTAGGTTTGCTATAATTATATTTAAAATACTTAATACATAAAACAACATAATTCTTTCAACAACTTAAGAGGGATTCCGAGTTTTCTTAGGTTTATTTTAACAAAAGCAAAAAAATAAAATCTAAAATTGGTTTTGAAACTGGATCAGGCCGGGTGAGTTTAGATTGACCTAGTACCAAATTGTACTATTACTGTTAAGAATGTAAAAAACTCACCATTGGGCATTTACCTGCGTGGTGGCTAGTAGGTAGTCCACCCGGTTTCAAGTCCCCTCCTTGATGGATGTATATTTTACAAATTTTCTTGGTATGAGGTTTTTATAATTTCCACATTGAGTGGGGAGTATTTATAAATTTTTCCCTAGTTTGGGGATGTTTGTAGAAAACTTTCTTTATGATGTGAGAGTTGTGAATATATTCAATTATAATATCCGTTATCACGTTGTGTAAATACCAGTGTTGTTAGAACCGGTCTAGTTTTCGGTTCAATTAGATGTGGTTCGGTTCGTACACGGCAAATCGTCCGAACGGGCGGTCGAACGGACCGGACCTAATAATATATATTAAAAAACAACGAAAAAAATCCGTCGAATACTCGAATTGCCCGCTCGCCCTCCTCAGTCCTCATTTCTCCCTTCACAAAACATTTCAAAACCTGTCCCGAGTCCCGCCATTGTCTTAAATGGGAAACTCGCCTCGCCGACACACCTCGCTTGCTCGCCTGCAGCGCCTCGCCACTAGCGTGTTGTCCTTAGCGCTGGCACATGTGCCCGCCCACGCTTCGTTGTCAGCGCCCGCATGCGCCGTCGCACCCGTGCATGGTCGTTAGCGCCGTCACGCGCCCGCACATGCCCGCACGTGCTGATGTTTAGATAATTTTGCAATTCATGGGCTGCATTGAGCAAATCAGTAGTAGGCTAGCAGCTGCAATGGATCCAAACAGAGATGCTATCTGCTTGAAGACAATAGCAAGGTCAGGCAAAGGTGCGTGGGTCCCAACTCTCATCCACAAAGGAATATGAGTATTTGGGGATGCGTGGACGTATGACATGCATTGTGGATTAACACGGTAACTTGAAGGAATTCCTCCATGAAAAGCAGTAGGCAATTTGGAAAGTAAAAATGTCATTCGTTCCAGCTCCAATGGAGTTGCATGAACAACTATATTTTCTTTTTTTGCTGAACAGATATTCCTAATTTTTATATTATAATAAGTTTTTTTATTGTTCAAATTTTCAACACTTATTGATTTATTTTATTTCTTATTTTGTCAGGTATGTTTATAACAATTCATCAAGGTACCGAGATAAAGATGAAGAATTTAAGAACTAATAACCAAGTAACAACGATCATGACTTATTACAAGTTTAAGTATTTCAATTTTTAGGTTAGTTAATGTAGTTAATTTTTCTAAAATTTATGCTTAAAGATTTTTTAAAACTTGCTATTAATTTTTTCCTGTATGTTTTGTACTTATATTGTAGTCCTTAAAATCTAACATATATATTTAGAATTTATAAAAATATAATTTTATCAATATATTTATTTAAAATTAAATTTTTTTAATATTTATAAAATCATAAATATGTCATGCTAACATCACCGGTTCGAACCGGACTAGTTCCTTTACCGGTTCAATCACCGATACGGTTTTGACAACATTGGTAAATACTAAAAAAAAGAATTTCAAAAAACCCAAAAGTGTCGTCATTAGTGATCGCCATGCAGCGAATGTTTTGCAAGTTACTATTCTAATAAACCAAGATCTCTATGAATATCCTGATCTCATTTATATCTAAATAACAACTTGATACACCTCATTAATTTTAGTTACAAATCACCTGCGTAGCCTGGTTGCCACCCATTCTCAGCATCTACTTTGGATTTTCAACAAGCTAAAATAATTTTACCTATGATTAAAAATGGATTGCATTGAAAGGATTTTTATTGTCTAAAATGATATAATGGTATCATAGCCTTAGCCTTATAGTAGACTCATAAGTCCTGGGTTTGACTTTCGAAAGAGGCAGCCTAGAGCGACTGATTTAGAGGTCAAGATACAATTCCTAATGGTGAGAGGAGCCATCAAAATAGAAAAAGAGTTATCATTAGGTTGGCCAGTAGAGTAGGATGCTACGGACAAAGGATTTCTGGTGTAATGCAACTCCAATTTTTTAAAAAATTTTCGATGGGTATTCACTTCATCCATAGGGGTGCAATTTGGGCTCATGAAACTCGGGTTCACCTCGACCCTAATCCTAACCCTATTTGTAAATCTTCAACCCTAATCTTAACCTTATTTGTAAAACCTCAACCCTAATCCTATTTTTGAAATTCGGACTCGGGTTGAGTTTTGGGTTGATATGTTACTGTAAACATATATCCTATACTCATTTAATCACAAATCTATTGCTAAAAAAAATCTAAAATGACAATTTATTATAAGAAAACAAGAAAAATTTAAATACTATTTAAGAGTATTGAGAAGAAAAACCTGTTTTGGGCATTCTTTTCGCATTAAGTTGAATAGAAACCATATTTTGATGAATATAGAAGTACAACCTTTGTCTATCCTGCAATTTAACATGAATATCACAATTATATATAGAAATATTAGCATCCAACCATAAGACAAACTTTATAATATCAATCATAAGAAAAGAAAATAATCCCAAAAATACAATAATATCAAAACAAATAAGATTACAACAAGTTCAAAAATACAACTTCAAATCACAACATCTAAGTTAGGTCTAAATCTACAACTTTAGTCGTAGGTTCCAATAACCAAATTACAACATTTAACTTAAATTGTTAGTTACAACATAACAACAAGAAATATTTTAATTTTCCACGCAGTCTTTATTCTTCTTGTCTTCTATTATTCTCATCCGCTAAGCCAAATTCTTTTTTCTAAAAAAAATGCACAAAATTGATGTCATTTTGTACAATTGAACTTAAGGAGCATATATATATACATGTATATTTAAATATATAAATAATACCTCCTGTAAATTAATTTCTCGGTAGAATAGGTGGTAATGATCCTGAAGCAGCATTTCCCAATGTTTGAGAAACTTCATCTACAAAAAATAAATGTTGGCATTAAGTAAGGTATATGATTAAAACATAGAAAAATATATTTTACCTCTTGCGCATTTGTCTAATTGATCAACAAATTCTTCATAATTTGAATTGACTGGAGATGCTTTCAACCAATCTTGAGAGCAAATTAGACACTCAACCAACATGGGTGTTAATAAACTACAATATTGGTCAATAACACGTCTTCCAGTGCTAAATGCAGATTCTGATGCAACTGTTGAAACAGGAATAACCAAAATATCTTTTGCCATAAAAGATAAAATCATGTATTTTGTAGCCGTTGACCACCATGCTAAAATATCAAATGGTTCTACATCATTATCAATTGGATCTTTTAAATAGGCATCAATTTCATTTGTGATAACTCCAGCATTAGTGTTATTCATAGATTGTCATAGCTTCCATTTTGAATTCTTTGATTCGGATGATGCTCTGCTCACTTCAGACAAAGAACTTATAGTACTACTAGTAGACTCAGATTTATAAGTTCCATATAATTCAACCATTTCATCATACACTTTCTTTGATAATGCAGAAGCCTGATCCGCAGGAAGAAAAATACCAAGACAAATTCCAAATAGCCTAACTTGTACCGTGGATCAAACATTACCGCAATGAGCAAGTAAATGTTGAACTTGTCAACAGAACCCCAATATTTTGCAAGTTTTTTCTTCATTTTGTTGCACATGTGAAGAAGGATAGGATTACCATTATTAACTGGAAATGAATTTAATTGATCTTGAATTGCATCAAGTTAAGGAAAATGATATGAGGAAGTGACATATTTAGTACCCGATAAGATTTCAGTAGCTTCAAAAAACAAAACCAAGAAGTCATAAAGGACTTTGGCATAGTTCCAATCTTCTTCAAGAGGTGGACTATTGCTTCTAAAATTTGCATCATTCACTTCAAGATATTTGAAAGTCATTTCAAAGGGTAGAGCATGTTTCAACATCAAGTATGTAGAATTTCAACGTGTTGACACATCTAAACACAAAGACATTTTAATCGAAATTCTAACAGTTTCACAAGATTTTTCAAATGCTTATTTTCTACTAGGAGAACTCTTGAACCACTTTATGCTATGATGAATTCGAACAATGGAATCCTTGATTTGTTCGGTTCTTTCCTTTACAACCAAATTTAAAATGTGCGCAACACAATGGACATGTAAAGATTCTCCATCCCCAAAGAGAGCATTCTTCATTTTTAAATTTAAACGCAAAGTGTTTAACGCAACATCATTGGTCGATGCATTGTCAACAGTAAGAGTACACACTTGTCTAATATTCCAAGCATTCAAACATTCTTCAATTGCGTTTGCAATAGCTTCACCCGTGTATGGTGAAGGAAGAATACAAAAATTAAGAATGCGCTTTTGAAGAGTCCAATTAGAATCTATAAAATGAGCAGTCAAACATAAATACCTAATATTTTGATTTGAAGTCTACAAATTTGTTGTCAAGCAAACACGCCGAACATCCTCACTAAAAATCTTTTGTAATTTAGCCTTCTCAAACATGTATATTTTGAAGATTTCTTTGATAATTGTAGTCCTTGAAACATGTTTGATGAGTGGCTGCACAACATTACAAAATTCTCTAAACCCTTCATTTTCAACAAATTTAAATGGCAATTCATCAAGAATGATCATTCCATTGCTCTTTTGCAGGCTTCTTGGTCAAACTTCCAATTTGACATAACCATTCCACCATCATCAGTTATTGTTTGAAATGATAACAAACACTGGCCCTTAGCTCTTTTGTTGGTATTATACTTGCATAATTTTAAGTGTCTAGTTAATGTGCTTGTTCCTTGAGTATTTGATACTTAAGTTTAATCTTACAATACTTACAAATTCCCCACGCCACTTTTCCATTTTTGTCTAAAATCCTTTCAAATTCTTCCCAAACTGGTGATAAAAATTTATTTTCTTTTTTCTTCTTGGGAAGATGCTCATTTGCATCCGAACTTTCTATAAGATTAATAGTGTTTGAAGTGGTTGTTGTATTTTTTATTTGCTCACTGTTGATCTCTTGTTCACTATTTTTGTCTTGCATATTACTTGAATCATCCATATTTTAGTAACCACCTAGATATCATTTTCATAACATAGAATCATAGTTAGATATTTTTGTTTCAATCCTAATAATTCTTCATACATTATATCAATATTAAACAATACATGTTAAGAGAGATCTGAAGAACAAAGATACACAGAACCAAATCAACACGAAAAAGAACAATGAAACAGTATAGTATGCAGCACTTGAAATCTCTATACACCACTAATTACAAAAGCAGGCAAGATTCCAGTAGATTGCAAGAATCAAACAGCTTTGGAATTTGAACGGCTTAGATTAAATGAGCAGCTGCTGAAATTTTGGTTTGAATTATTTAGAGCAATTGGACGTGATCTTGTGGGTCCCACTTACTGAAATCTATTTTCTGAAATCTTGGATGGCCTTGGCGGTGCTAATCAATTGCTGGACACTTGGACGGCTTTATGGTGGGCTTTGAAAGAATGGTCGGTTGGATCAGCTTGATTTGTGTGGGGTCCACTTGAATTTTTGGACGGTTGATATTTTCTGGACAGTGATATTAATCAGGCAATCTGGACGCTACAAAATCATAGTTTGGTGATTTTGGACGGTGGCCTGGATCCTAGCTTGATGAGGGCTATCGGATTGACGAATCCTAGTTTGGCCGTGATTTGGCATGAAAATAGAAGACGGCTTAGATATTAATTTGGGCATTAGAGAATTGTCGCTGGATAGCTTGTGGGGCTTACTTCTTGGACTTAATAATCCATAATAAAAAAATTCCATTAACGAGTACCAAGAAATTCATGGAAAGACGGAGAATTTCATGAGGCATTTCTCAAACAAATCCAAATACCACCAAAACATAGTGTTCCTAATTACCACGAATAAGGAGAGAATGTAAGTCTTGAGTGAGAAGATCGCGAAAATCAAACAACGGATCCGGAATATTAAGAAACTCACTGAAGGAAAGATGGAGAAATTCGTTAGACATTCGCCTCAAAAGCAGCACAAAAAAGCAAAAAAACTATGATTATTAAAAAAACAAACAAACACCATCGAAATAAAAAATTTACTTTAGTATAAGTAAAGAACAAATCAAGTTCGAAAAAACAGAGAGAAAGTTCGTACAAAAACGTGCTGGCTCCAATGACTTGGACAAGAAGCAACCCGAACAAAGCAATGAAGACTGAAAAATCAGAACTTTCCCAAGTACAAGAAGAAAAAACCCAGATATCAATTGGGAGCATCGAGAAGAAAGCGCGTGGGGGTAAACTAGCACATACAGAAAAGAAAAAGCGGTGAAGGTGATGACTTATTGGCGGAGAGGGGGAGGGAAGATGTCCGGGGGATTGGAGGTGTCGCCGCAGACAAGATTGAGAAATTTGGGGGAAACAGATAACAGGCTTTAGTGACCGTTGAACACAATGGGGGTTGGGGGAGGGATTTCGAAATTATGGTAGGTCGTCGACCTAATGTGATATTGAAATCGAGTTCGGATTGACCGGGTTAGGGTCCTCCTCAACCTGAAACCGAACCGATTACAATCAGGCTCAAGTTCAACCGAAAAATCGGGTTCAGGCTTAGTATTATACAGTTCTAACACTGCCATTTCTTGGGTTCAGCGAGCTGGGTTCGGGGGTTGAACCCAGCCCAAGTTGCACCCCTATTCATCCATTATCGAGGACGGTATCCACAAATATGTAAAATTAATATAATAAAATAGTTTGATGCTAAATATAATATAAATTTCGTCTTTTTAACATCTAAAAAATATATTACATTCTAATGCATATGTAAATAAATCTACATAATTTTCATCATTTACACATGGATATATAAATTTTAAAGTAAATGTGGCTCATGGACCTCTTTAATTTGAACAAATTTTAATCTTCTAGCCAAACAAATGCTACTAAATATAATGTATATGGTGAATTTAACATTCATCATCAAGCTAAGAATAATAGATAGGGTAATATAAAGTGAAGTCTATATATATTTAGATTTATATAAATATCATGGAGTAATGCTTCTATAAAATCTCAGTTGCATGTAATATCATCTATTTTTTCAATAGTAATGATTTCTTCATCTACTGTATTTAACATCATTATATTATCAAGAAAGCTTTATTATTTGCTTTATATAATTGTACATGAGTTTCATCTACAAATATATAAAATTAACAGAATAAAATAATTTGATACTAAATATCAATTTTAAAATTATATTTTTAACATCCACATGGTCTAAAATATCGTTAATATATGGATGAATACTTTTTTGAATATTGTTTTGTTCTAATGCATTTTCTAATAAATTTAAATATTTTCATAACTTGCACATGAAAAATATATTTTAAAGAAAATGTGAAAAATCATCTTAGGTTGAGGCTAAATGCACCTAAGTGCATTTAACCCATTTTTTAAAATTTTTAAATTTTTTATTCAATTGTTAATCTAAGTATATTTAACATGTGAATCAAGTTTTATCAAATTTGAATTTTTAGATATTTATTTTTATTTTTGAATAACCAAAATGTCATTGATTTTCAAAAATAAAAAAAATATATAAGCAGATTTAAAATTGATAAAACTTGATACATATGTTAAATACACTTAGATTAACAATTATATAAAAAAATTTAAAAAATAAAAAATTGAGTTAAAACATCCAAGTGCATGTACACTCGGGTATACTATATTAGATCCCAACCATCTTTGATTTCGATAAAATTTCTCTTAATCAAACAAATAATGCTAAATAAAATGGATATAATGAATTTTTATTGATTATTAAAGTGATAAAAATGAATGAAGTTACATGAAACCATTTCCATAGAAGTTGAACTGAATAGCATGATACTTAAAATTTAAAAGGTCAAATAATTGATATGAAATCCACTCATTTCAAAACGATGAGTCTGTTTGATATGAGGGGAAAAGTGGAGAAAAAATATTGAAAAAAAAAATAAGAAAGTGATACGATATGATAGATATATTAACGGAAAGTAAAAGAATAAAGGCTTTACTTATGTGAGCCCCTGCAATCATTTTATTTGTAATATTTTTAATATCTTAATGATTAAAGAAAAATTTACTTTATTTATTATATTTAGTATTATTTATATTATATATTATAAAATAAATTTAGATATATAGAAAATATGAAAAGGCGATTGATATTTATAGTGATAACAGAAAGATATGATAAATTAGTAGTTAAAATTCAAATTATGTCAAATCATGTAAAAAAGATCGAAATTTTTTTACCTCTTACCAAATAGGCCATACGTTTGAACTTCCCACGCGTGTGAGGTACGGGGTCCGCCCATTGGGTGAGGACTGTCCTGTATGAATTAGGTCGGGTGTTGACCGAACAACTGTCTCTACGAGCATTTTCATTTTCTTTTGCGGCTTGCAGCCTTCTCCGCTGTGCCATCAATGACACGACCAGTCAAGTCAACCATCCCCATTTCGGCTTTTGTGGCATCCTTAGTCCGAAGAAAAAGATACATCAATCAAAGTCTATGCTTAGTAACCCAGCTTATAAATATCTTCCAATCGTTGAAAAATAATTCCTGGTATTCAATTTCAAATAAAAAATTGGCCTTGTTTTTATGAAACTTTTGAAAGTTGATAAAAAAAAAAATCTGTTTTATTTATTGTATTTAACATTATTTATATTGTCATAAAAATTATCTCGTTTATTTACTATCACTGTATGAGCCCTATTTACAAATGTATAAAATCAACACAATAAAATAATTTAATATTTAAATATTAATTTTAAAATAATATTTTCAACATCTAAACTATAAAACATTAATTATATGCAGACAAATGATTCTATGAAGTATTATTACATTCTAATACATGTGTACCCTGTTTTTCTTCTTATAGCTTGTTTGGTTGTATGAGAGTGGAAAACCATGGTAATGTTTGAGAGCATGTTTTCCAATGTCAATAATTGCTTTATCAATAATTATATTTTTTCACTTTTACTCATACATTCTAATCATTTTTCCTTTCAACAAACCTAATTATTTCAATTTTACCCTCATTTACTTCCTATTAATCACATAAATTTCAAAATATTTTATTCCTCATTTTTCACGCCATCCCACGATCCAAAAAAAAAAAATCAATTACCAAACGCCCCTTAATCACAAACACTTAGTTTGAAACTCTAAAAATATTTTCTTTTTTAAAAAATAATAATATATTTTTATTTACATAAAAAAATTTCAATTCCTGTAACTGCACCTATTTTAAATGCACAACAATATTTTTTCCAACCCATATTGTTATCTAATGCTCATCATAAGTTATATACAGGAACTTGATGACCCACAATCTCTGGCAATTATATGGAAGATTCCGATTCCTATGTTTTTAGGAAGACCAGGCGGTTGATCATAGGCTTGGAGATCATCACAAGTTCGAAATATTGACAATAACTAAGATCATTGCTTGATAGAAAATACATCGATTGTGTTCATTGACAAAAGGACTATTCAGTAGATGGTTAGGATCATGAGATCAGGGACGGATTACTGAAAGGAGTGGTTAACTTTCATTTCAGACAATCATCTAAACAAGAAAGAACATGTTTTTAAGAAATTTATGCATGCATAGATGCAGTTACATGGGTCCCGTTGGGTTGAATTATTGGTATCTTAATTACCAGCAAAAAACAACTTTTGCTGATGTATACAAAAGATTCTGCATTCATGCAATGGAGTTGCTCATGATATTCATGCTTTTGGCAAATGTGCACTCTGATCCAACTCTCCACGTGGATATGATCAACTCATCAAATGCATGCTTTCGTGGAATTTTGATCTTGTTGATTTGAAATCCAAATGACATATACACAGTCTGCATATTTCACTGTCAGTCACGCTTAAATTGGTTGAAAAGCACTACCAAGAATGTTACGCATTGCAAATTCAAAAGAGAAAAATGTTACGCATTAGCAATAAAATTGAGGAACGAAACCAATTTCGTTCATATTTTTAGCAATGAATTTTAATATCATTGCTAAAAGTCTAAATTTTCTATCCTAAAAGCTCCCAATTAGAAATGAATTAGATTTTTTATTGCTAAGGATATGTTTGTTTGGGGCAAAAAAATGTTAATCAAAACTTTTCAATCCAAAACTTTTCACTTTCCATAACTATTCTATTTTTTAATTATTTTGTCACATTTTTATACAAACTACCATACTTTTCAATCATTTCTACACAACTACACGTACAACTAACTTATCTATATTTAACTTTATTCTCTTTACTCCTCATCATTACCCTTATTATATCACATTCTTTTCTATCAATTTGATAACTTCTATCCCGAAAACTTTTTATAAAAATTTTACCCACAACCAAACATGCTCTAAATCTCGTGTAATAGATTTTTAGCAACGAAATTACATGGTTACGAAAAGTAATTACAAATGACAATTTGACCTTAGCAACAAACCAAGTCCGTTGCTATATCTTAAATTTCTTGTTCCAATCGGTTGCTAATTTTTTCCATTGTATCCCACTTTAGAGTGCTATATGTTGGAAATTAATCAAGGTTAGATGTAACTCTTCATTAATCTAGTGGCATGATCAAGCTAAGTAATGTCTACACAAATAATTTTTAAAATTTTTTTTGTATTTCTTATAAACTCATCGATTTAGATGTATTTAATATATAAATCAAGTTTCACTATTTTTAAATATATGTATATAATTTTTCAACATAAAAAAGAGATATCCATATATAATTTTAAAAATTTTAAACAATGAGGTATTTTAGTCATTTTTAATGGTTGAAAATTACAAAAGTAGCCCTTGTTTAATAACTGAAAATTTATATTTAAAAAATGATAAATTTAATTTATATATTTAATATATCTAAATATAAATTTATGAAAAAAAAATTTAGTAAGGCTTTCGCCCTGGCTAAGTAAGCTATTCTTTAACTTAAAGGCTAATACCATCATTCCTCATGAATGTATATATGACATCTAACTTGCACAGAAGCTGAAAAAGGCAGGGTTTGTAATCATATTTCCTCTAACCGTTTATGGGAAATGATTCAAAGCAAATCACTCCCTCAGCTAATTAATTGAAGAGTTTAGGATGGTGGGATGTGTTTTGGATATTATATTAATTTTAATTTTGTTTGAGTACTGGAAGGGTTGGTACACATAGGTCTTGCACATTGCACTATTAGTTAGGTTAACTCTCAGTTTTCATTTTTTTTTTTTTGATTTCCATTTACTCTCGTTTTTAAAAAGAGACTATTTTGATCTTACATTATTCAAACTTGCAACCGCTGGTCGCAAAGGTTTGTGTTGAGGCCCACTCTTACTTTTGATTGAATATCATGAAATTTAATTAGAAAGCACATTGATTAATGTTTATTTACAAGATATTTAGCAACCAAATTCATCCACCCACCTCAAGACAATATTCAATCCAAATTAATGCATTGACTTTTAGCTCAAAACATTTTGGTGGGCATGTTCAAGAGAGAATATTTTTCCAATCCACGACGGTGAGACAACTAATGAGAACTTAGTTATCATCCACGGTCCTCATTGATTAGATGAAAATGAAAATTTTCTGTGAAAATAAAATTAGTCAGATTGATTAATCAAGAAATGCTAATCAGTTAATATTATTTCTATGGTATGTATTTTTTAAAAGAACATTTTGGTGAGTGGACTCCTACTGCTTTCCCGATCATATTGAAGGGAATTTTAATAACCCAAGTAAGCAATTATACGATGGAGGCAGAAAAATTCCAAATTGGTGCACAGCAGTGAAGTTCATGATGCATGGGGTGGTTCAAATAACTGGATTCCACCCCTACAATTAATTAATATTTGTTGGTTGTATTATGGATGCATGCATCAACTTCGTTTTTCGTATGCGTAATTGTACACATGTCTATGAGCTGGTTTGCTTATAAATGACAAGAAGTGCTGTTATTGTATGTCCGAGATATGCTTCTCTATCATAATAATGCTGGTGTTATATTAGAATTTTATTGCAAGTGGAGGTGCTGAAGGGGCCCACTTTGAATTTTCCTAAGGGTGTTTAAGGCCAGTCCACTTGTAAGCTGGACCACCAATGAACATTGACAGTTCGTCTTCTCTCTAAACTGTCTTCTTCAAGATACTTGGCCCGCCTAATTAATGATAAACATGACTGTGTTTTTGGTTGATTAGACAGCTCAGTTATGATGAGTGCCTACTTAGGAATAAGGAATGGGAAAAGAAGAGAAATAGGGTGTGTTTGTCAATTTGAAAAAGTTGTCAAATTAAAACTTTTCAATCTAAAACTTTTCACTTCTCAAAACTACTTTTTTTTTAAAATTATTTTTTACACATATTTCTATACAACAACCCTACTTTTCAATCATTTCTACATAACTACCAATACAACTAACCTATTTATTTTAAATTTATTCTCTTTATTCCTTATCATTACCCCTACAATATCACATCATTTTCTACTGATTTGACAATTTTTACATACAAAACTTTTTATTAAAAATTTTACAACTTCCCAAACACACTCATAGTAAATTTTGAGAAAAATAAAAAGAAAAAAGGATTACCGTATATCTAAGATGAAGGGAAATGATTGGCGATTATTCAATTTACAATGCATTAAAAATTTTGAATAAAAAGAAAAGAATAGTGATTATAAATATAGACAATCATGAAAAAATATTGAAGTAATATTACAATTCATACTGTCTCACATGCAAATAATAAGAAAAAAAACTTCTCTTTTATCAATTATTTAAAAGAGCCTTGGAACATTAATTATACATATCTACTCAGTTTTACCGCTTTTAAAAGTTTTCTTAACTAAAGCTTAACAAGTAGAAAGGTCATGTTGAGATTTAAAGGTGAATAACTTAATTTTTAAAACCTAATCATTATATAAAATATCTGAAGTATTTATTTCGTACTCGAATTTAATTCGTATAGCATTATTTATAAACAAAGTGTATTTTGTTTTGCAATATTTTATCACCATGACTAATTAGTTTCATGAAAAAATTTGTGAGCTTTCTATCATATAATGAGTGTGTTTGGCAATTTACAAAAATTGTCAAGTTAAAACTTTTCAATATAAAATTTGTCACTCTCTATAACTATCATATTTTTTAATCATTTTTTCACATTTTCCTATACAAGTACCTTACTTTTCAATCATTTCCACACAACTATCCACACAACTAACTTATCTATTTTAACTTTATACTCTTTATTACTCATTATTACCTCTATCATATCACATAATTTGACAATTTTTACTTTCCAAAACTTTTCATCAAGGGTGTGTTTGTTTGGGGCCAAAACTTGTCAATTAAAACTTTTCAACCCAAAACTTTTCACTCTTCATAACTACT
>JAXCLR010000001.1:51748710-51772816 GCA_035584095.1 Annona squamosa
GCTTGAAATTTTCAAAGGATTGTAGCTGGGTCAATAACTCAATATCGTTACGTCGTCGGCCTGATCTGTTGTCGCGAGCACCTCTGATATTTTTTTCATGTGAATTTTGGAAGGACTGAAGCGTAATTACACTCGGACGGAGCTTCGCCGTTTATAAATAACATCTTCCATTTCTCCTCTGGCTCTACTCTACGTTCCAAAAAGCTGAGAAAATACGGCTCGGTTCTGCTAACGTTAACGGCGTCAACCAGTCATGAAAGCAGCGTTCGACCCCATCACCTACTCGCCCTCAGCCTCCTCCCTCACCGACTGCTGCTCGCCAGAGAAGAAGGCCCGCCTGTCAGACGGATCAGACTCCTCCGTCGAGGAGAACGGCGCGGAGGATGAGAAGGCCCACGGCAAGATTCGCTCCCGCCCTCCGGCGCTGGATCTCACGTTCCCGTCGTCCTTCTCAGAGGACGGCAATGGCTGCAACGGCGACTTAACGGGGGGATCGGTGGTCTCGTTTAACGGCTGTTTGAGCCCCTGCTTCGCCGGCTGCTGGGAGAAGCTGCCGCTGAACGAGAACGACTCGGAGGAGATGGTCTTGTATGGCGTTCTTAAAGAAGCAGCTCTGCGGGGGTGGGAGCCTCTTACGCCGCCGCCGGCTCAGGCTGCTAAGTCCAAGCCGGTTCAGAAGAAGAGGCGGGGGAATGGGCCCCACTACCGAGGGGTGAGGGTGAGGCCGTGGGGGAAATTTGCCGCCGAGATCCGCGACTCGGCTCGGCAGGGTGCCAGGGTGTGGCTCGGGACCTTCGACACGGCCGAGGAAGCTGCGCTGGCCTACGATCGAGCTGCTTACAGAATGCGCGGCGCGCGTGCGCTGCTGAACTTCGCGATGAACGTCGGTGGGCCGGATAAGGGTGGGATGGACGGTGGGGACGGCTCGATCACTTATCAAGCCGCTTCGGAGCCGAAGGGGTTTGGAGTGAGGACTGAGCCGGCTGGCACTGAAGGAGATGAGTCAACGGGGGCAATCTAGGGAATGCCTTTCATCTTGGGTTTTATCTTGTCACCGGACAAAAACGCCCCTCCATTTGGTATGTAGATTCCGGTGGATAGGGGGCATTGTCGAGAATCGAAAGTTGTGGGTGTAGAAATAGTGAATGCACCTGAAGGCCATATGCCCCTCCTGTGCAACACACGGGACTTGCAAATTACGGGGATTGTGGTGGGGCCGAATTCCAAATCTCAGGAATGGGATTATCAAGTGATCATAACGGTCTAATCATAGGCTGTAAAAAAAGCGGCCCAGCGATGATTTGAATTCGTGCTTCATTTTGGAGAAAATTGGACAGTTGATGTGATCTTCAACTTTCAGTTTACCATTTGATGGAGTTAATGAGATGATAATCTTGGTGTTTGCTGCATGACCGGCGATTCTGTGCTTGCATTTCTACTGTGATACGTATTCATTTTCAAACAATACCACATGAGTTAAGTCTTCTGTGGGCATCATTAGAATTCATTCATAAATTTCGTCTTTACGGAGAGATCTACAGTTGCAAGATCGCAACTACCAGCTGAGTCTATGTTGTCAGTACTCCCAAGTCTTATGTCATTTCGACACGATTCAAAGACCACAGAGTGGTCATTTATCTTCAAATTGCTGGATTCTTACTTAAGTAATCCGAAATTGCATTCTTACGATCAAAAAAGAAAAAGAAAGAAAGAAAGAAAAGAAATTGTATACTAATTCCTTCACTGATTTGCCCACCAAAAATGAAAAGAAAGTGAAAACTATCTGGCCACTGAAACTGGTTTCGACGAAGAGCACATCAAGGAAGAGGGAAGCAACCTTGCTCCCATTATCATGTGTAGAAGCCCCTCAGGACCTCAGCACAAAAACACAGGCAGTTCTTGTCAAGTAGCAAAGATCAGAGAAAAAGATCTAGGTTTGGGCAGCGGTTTCAAATGCCTGGAGTGTGATTTGCTTCTTTCTAATTTGAGTTGAAATGTTGAACCCTCCAACTGCTATGCTTCCACAAAGATAAAACGCTCTGAGCACTAAGTCACCTCCCCCATGAGTTTACAATAGGCATACATGCTTGGGCCAAGAAAACTAAGACATTGCCCAACCACATTTAACTGCAGCACACAACAGCATTGCTGATGAGTGGGAAATGCAAGGGGCACAACGGAGAATAAAGCAAATTATGAAGGGAAATACTCAAATAGTATCACTGAAGAGGAGTAGGCACTCACCAGATCAAATGGAAGACCACCAAACAATAGCCAGCCAAGCACAACTGTGAACAGATCCTGTTGAAAAATTAATATGAAGATGAGTAGAAATAAGACATAGGCAAGAAACCTTTGAGCCCACCTGACCCTCACCTAATCCATAGATTTAAGCTCACATACTTGCTATGGGCCATCTACAGAGAATCTACCAGCACCCCAGATTGGGAAATTGAAAATTACCATGAAAGGATTGCAACTTTACAGTACAGTCTCACTCTCAATGCAAGAAAAAATAGGCCACTAATTGAGATTTGAATTCCTCTGTAAAGTTTGAAAAGTGGAACCAGTCCCTTTGAAAGCCTGTTCCACAAACAAGCCCCACACACATCATATCTCATTTCTCTCAGTAAATAACACGGATGGTGACCAGTTGGTCCAAATGCACACCTTTAAACTACCGCACATTGTCTGGGTAAGTGCAGAATTAAGTGTTGTATTCAGAAAAATGCTGTAATTCAAGAAGAATGCCATGACACAAGAAAGAAGCATCACAGCCTACAGAAAAATTACAAGGAATTATTCTAATTATTACAAGAAATAATTGCTGCAAATTAAAATATCTTAGGACATAAAAAAGAAGTCCAAGAAGTGGTCACAGGGTTTGTGTATATATGAGAATCAAAGTTCAAGATGGCATCCACAGATTTCTAGTTAAAAACATCAGGAAATCAGCCTGCCAATTTTCTCTCTGACTAGCAGTTTAATGCCAACCCGTCGCGATTATACAGCATCCAACCCAGTAGTAAGTTTGACACTATAAATAACTAAGATGAAACATTTACATTATTAGATGGTCGAAACAATAAAAAAACAACTGGAGATATGAACCAAAAGTACACAGAGAGGCACCTTATTGGATGGGCTTCGCTTTTGTACTCAGTCGTCTCTGATGTGAGGCATAGTTTCATAAATGTCGAACATTTTATATAATAGAAAGTTTACACTTCGTTTGCAGTGCCAGTTATAGCATGGATGGTAGCAGACTTGGTTCAAGCAGGAAAAGTCATGCATGGATAGATACGGAAAGAGTCTCTATCCCCATGTCCAAAACACATATTAAGATAAGTACCTGAAAACCAAAAGAATACAAATGAGAGAAATTCCTCGTTATCTCCAAATCACCACAGATATTGTCCAAGACAACAAAACTGGCCCACACGTCAATCCTGCAAAGAAATTTGTGAAAGGTAAAACTAAGATTAGTAGATGGATGTCCATACATGATTCCATTTACTAGAATTGATTAGACAATCCATAACTATAAACCCCATGACTTGTACCTTGACATGACTGGTATAAACTTACCATTGCACCACATCAAACCAAACCTGTTGAGCCCACTAGATTTCCCTGCAAAATGGTATAGAAGACAATAATGAAAAAAAAAATCAACTCCACACAGTGTCATGAAAAGGTTTGATTTGAAGAAATATAAGAGCATGAGGCTTACCAATACGAGCTATAGCTGCCAGATATATTGCAGTGGTGATATTGGAAAGAAACACAACATAGCCGTATGAATCAAATGACAAGGCTCAAGAGCCTGCAACAAATTCTCCAAATACAATCAATCCAACACTGGTGAAACCCTTGGATTTGGCCAAGGAGAACATATCAGAAAACAAAACAGTAGAAACCTATGCTTACTTTAACAGCAATAAACATTAGACAGCTGAAGTATCATAACTTGTAGCTAAACATTAACCTCCAAAAATAAATATTCAGTGACACAACTTTTCATTGTTGAAATGTTACATTAAAATACGCACCAGAAACATAGACATAAAAAGAAAGTTGCATTGTTAGGCATTGAGCAAGATAAGGATCATGTTAGTGGAATCTCATAAGGAAATTTACTAGGAGCATGATCCAGTGCCACCAATCAGCAGAACACCAACGATAGAGAAATAAGGACAATGAGAATAAGAGTACCTTCCAACAACAGACAATGAATACTTCTGCTTTGATACGAAATATTCCACCATCATTGTAAGCACCACTGTAGTCCGCCTGAGGGTGGTGTACATTGGAACATTCATTCCCCGTACAGATTCCATTGTAGCCAGCTTCCAAGAGAAACCGAAGATATGGTGAGCATTACTAATAACCAGAAGGAAAGGAAAGAAATGGTAAAAAGTTCACTCAATGGACAGACAATAATGCACAATAGAACATACCATAAAAAGTAGATATGAAGAAGTAAGAGGCAGGGTATGAAACAGAGTTGACGATGATCCAGAAAGTGGCAAGCCATCAGAGATACTCCAGGATTCGCCTACTGTGAAAGAAATTAACTTCCACTGCCTCAATGCATATAGGATTGCCGTTGAACATGTCATCTGTGATGCAAGTTTTCCAAATACTTCAAGAAATTCAGACCAACCACTGTATTGACAGAAATGCCAATGAGAATTTGGATAGGGATCCATGAAAAGAAATACCTTAAATGGAAACACAATGCATCCGATTAGGTCCCAGTAGGAAAGGGAATAAACTTTATGAGGAAACCAGGAGAGGTTTTAATGCTCCATTAAAGGAACAACTAGGGTCCGTTTGGATATAGGTAGAAATAAATAAATAAATAATACTTGTTCATTCCAACACATCTTCTAAGTACTTATTTTTCTATTATTACCTCCACATTTCAATCATTTTTCATATCTTTTCATACAATTATGTTTTTTATTTATTTTTATTCTCTTTATTTCTAATAATTACCCTTATTACAGCACAATATTCTCTTACTTTTTGAAAATTTTCTCCACTTCTTTCTTTGTTTAACCACCATACAAAGGGACTCCAAGAAGCATTCAATTACATTCTAAACAAGCTATAGTATAAGGGTGTATTTGGGAAGTGATAAGACTTTAGGATGAAAGTTTTTTTTACGTAAAATTTTTTAAATTTGTAGAAAAATATAAAATAATGTGATATAAAAGGATAATGATGAAGAGAAAAGAAAATAAAGTTAGAATAGATAAGTTAATTATATGGATAATTGTGTAAAAATAATTAAAAAGTAGAGTATCTAAAAAGATGTGAAAAAATAATTAAAAAGTAGGGTAACTATGAATAGTAAAAAAAAATTTGGATGGAAAAAAGGTTAGTTTGAAAAGTTTCTTTTTTTTATCCGAACATGCTCTAACAGTAAACATGACAAGTTCCACTACTGCAGCAAAATTTCAAAAGCAAACGGAGGGCAAAGACTTACATGTAATGGGTTCGTTTCTTATACAGTCGCTAGTAAATTGGGCAATTTACAGCGGCCATAGAAATTATTTTATTTTATTTTATAGATGTGTGACCCCACCCAAATCTTGCCCTCTATGAAATCTGGCAATTTTTTAAGTGCAAAAACGAAAGAATAAGAAAAGAAATTGTAAGGATGGTACCTGCAAAAGAGTGATGACATTTTTACATGGGAAATTATAGGAAGAAAGTGCTGCTTTGTTAAACATTACAAGAAGCACTGCGCAGCAATAGTTGAACCCGAGTGAGCTGCAGGTGCAACAACTGCCATGACATGCAGGCATGGGAATTAGAAGTAAGTGCTGCTTTGTAAACAATACAGGAGCATTGCCTAGCACAGGTTGAAAGTCGAAAGAAAGAGATCAGATGACTGACGCCGAAGAGTGGATGCGTCCATGTGCGTGTTTGAGAGAGAGAGAGAGAACAGAATCGTTGTTAAGTAAAGAAAAATTATAGCTCTACTTTTCAAATTATAGCTCAAGTATAGCTCAATTCACCAACCGCTTTGGTTGGTTTGCCTTAGTGCCCAGCATGAGGCATTATGCGCACTGTGAGTTGGGATTGAATCCCACCTTATGGGATTTCGGCCCATATATTTGAATGGGCAGTTGGTCTTCTAAAAAATAATTGAGAGTTTGGTGTCTTTCTTAGATAGATGAGAGCATGGTTTCTCTTTTAAGGATTGATAGGAGTTTGTAATCTCCATTGAATGGGCTTGATTTGTAATAGCAGATGTCATGTTGTACAATATTAATAAAAAAAAATTATAGCTCAAACCCTTGTCTTTGGGCCCGCTCACACCATAGTTTACCTTTATCATCCACCCATTGTTTTGCGTCTCTAAGCAACACCACAAAAGATTTTGCGCAAGCACCCACCTTGGTGGAATGAATTCAAATTTTACCTATGGAGCAAATGCCGCAAAGACATCTGTCCAGATAGTAAGTCCTTATAGGCCCATCTACCACAACCATCTTTTCCCTTTTTTGTGTGTGTGTATGTTTCAACCACCATCAGAAGCACGCTTAGTATCACGAGATGAAAGTGCTATTTTGCAACCGAAACAAACATGGAATGTGATAAATGGTAGAATAAAGCAGTCGGGTCCATTTAAGCCTGGCCATAAGTTTTTCCCTCTTTCTTTCCTTCCATAATTAGATTCAGAGGATAATGATATCGAAAATGATTGAATGACATTTAGCAAGACTTGCACAAGGGAAAGATACTCCAGTCCTGCATCAATAAACAATTCTCTTATCTAATAAAAAATAACAATAACAATAATAAAAGTTAATTTCAAATATACCCACTACATTTGCCCTTAATTACAAATATAGCTACTGAATTTGAAAACTATCTTATATACCCACTAAGTATAAGTGAAATTTTAAATATACACATTATAATAGTTATAAACATTTAATAATTTTAAAATCATAAAATACCCCTGATTAATCTAACATCTATTGTGATTCGTGTAATATTTATACAGTTAAATAGCAAGAGACATTTTGGACATTTCATATGATGAATAATGGCGATTTCTAATTATGCTTAACGGAATGGTTATATTTGGAATTTCGCTCATACTCAGTGGGTACATGTGAAAGTTTTCAAACTTAATAGGTATATTTGTAATATGATCAAATGTAATGGGTATATTTGAAATTAATCCTACTAATGAATAATTCTCTTATCTAAACGAGGAAAACGCTCTCAACGAAACATGAAAGAGAGACACCACCCATTAAAACGAGAAATCAAATATCATAACATCGTCAGAATAATTATGTCTCCAGAATCATAATACGAAGAACCCAAGAATAAATAGTTGTACCAACTGAGGCTAGCTCGGTTGGTCGTCAGCAGCAGCGCATAACGGCGTTCTGTGGTTGGCGTGGGATCGAATCCCATTTCGGGATTTCGATCCCAAATAGGTGGGTGTGGAAGCAGGTTGTCTCCCGAGTGGAAGAGGTGTGAGAGCAGATGGTCTCTCAGGTGGCTGTTGGAAGCTGTGTCTTCCAGATTTCTTTGGAATGTTATGTGTGTCCCCAGATTTGTTGGGATGTTATGTGTCCCCAGATTTGTAAGAATGTCTCAGATCTTCAAGTATAATATGTGTTGAGATACATGTAATTATATACCAATAAAAAAAAAGAATAAATAGTTATAAAGATTAATTTTTGGGATTAGCATGGCTGATGGAAAGCTCTTCAAATTCTTAAATCCATAATCTACGGATTCATCATAAAACACGCAAGGAGAAGAAGAAGAAGAAGAAAAAGAAGATAAAGAGGAAGAAGGGAGAGACCAGCACTGGGCATGTACGTATGCGCCCATCTTCGTCATGGGGGAGCCCTTGAAGATGCTCGCGTCGCCACGACCGCCGGCCACCCACATGGAATGGTCGAAGACCGGCAGCATCTCTTTCTTGGATGAAGCCAACAAAGACAGATAAATCTAACAATGCAGATCCGCCTCTTCTACCTCGAATTACCTCTTCCGATCCCGCAACGGTGGAATAAGGAGGGCAAAACAAAAGGCCAATTTTTTCTTCGTTGCCTTTTAATAAATAAATAAATAAATTAAATTAAAAACCTCATTTTGATTTAAAAAAAAACTTATTTAGAAACCAACCTGATCCATTAATGGTAAATTTTAAGTTGCTAATATCAATTTTTTGAGAATTTCTAAATATATCCATAAATTTTAACATTATTTATATGTATACCCATTAATTTTGAAAAATTTCTTCCGTACATATAAATTTTACCTAGAATTTCTCACATTCCCAGGCCGTCTGTGAAAAGCGCAGTGGTTTTCCATCTCCTCCGACTCCGGCCTTTTTTTCACGCTAAACGCAGCAGTTGCACACTGCTTCTTTTTCAACACCGTCAATCACCCTACCGACAAAGGTCAATGGGTGATCATGGCAATGCCTCTACTCGGGTCGATCCCAAATCATCAACCCACAAAATTTTATGGCCAAAAATTCCCTGCAAGGACCGGCATCCTCCTCTTCTCCAATCCGTCCGACCAAATCAGCAACCTCCGCAACAGATCACAGCAAAATTGGATAGATTTGATCACAACTCAGATCCAACTCGCTGCAAATCCAGCATCTGTCGTCTTTCATGATTGTAGTTCAAAAGCCCATCAGCAACCTCTACAAAATAGGCATGCTTCTGTTCATACTACATTAGGTCTGTGGCCATACGAATGTGCCACTGTAAATCCAGTAAACAGGGCACAAATCCATGCCAGATGCACCGCCACAGTTCTCAATTTAGCGGACAACCCTCAATAGATTAGTCGGGTCACTGCATCCTCCCTCTGGCAGCCCGAGAGTCTTTATAGCAACTGCACTGAGGGCATTATCAACGTTATTCATCTCCAAAAACCCACTACTTGTCGTTCTCTCTAGATCCGGCAACATAGCAGTAAAAATCCGGTGCCGAAAATGATCTAACTACCATCGACAGAACCCATCGCCACCACCAGCACCAACCCAACGCCATTGCTATTGCAGCCTCACTTTGTTGGGATTTTCAAAAATTACAATAAATATAATACAATTTCATAGATAAATAATAAAATTAATATAGGTAAAGTGGTTAGAGATTTTGGCAATTATAGGTCTTGGATTCGATTGTTGTCACGTATATTTTTTTGGCAATTTTTTACAATGCAACTATTCATCAATGATGCAATGGTTTGAATTAAACAATTTAAACGACATGACTATAGCAAAATGGTCGTTATTTTAAAGGGGTGCAAGGGGTGCAACGGACTAGGGATGTGATAGATGGAATTTCAATGGGGTGCAACGGACTAAGGATGTGATGCGATGGATGAAATATGACATTTCAAAAACTATATATACGAGTTCGTTCAGCAAATTCAATCGATCAAATCCAACAATCCTCTCCTCCCATTTTCTAGTGTCTTAATAAAGACACCATCTTGTCTTAATTTAGATATTATTTTGTCTTAATTCAAATATAATGTGTCTAAGTTTGTCTAAGTTGCTTATTTGCAAATAATAAGCAAAATTGCCATATTATTTTAAAATTCTCTCCGTTCAACCAAAAAAATTCTATTTCAGGTGTTCATGTGCCTAGAAAATGTGTTGCTTCCTATTTTAGTTTAGGATCATTTTTTGTATCTTAGGGGCAATTACAAAATTACCCTAAGTAGCAAATAGGGTAACAAAATTACCTTAAGGAAAGTGATGTTGTAACACGCCTGAAGTGAAACTTGGTTTTATTTTCACTTTCCCCACTTTCCTTAATTTTCTATCTTTTTACATTTTGCCCCAACAACCTTAAGGCAATTTTCTTCAGTTTTGTCCATTTTCCATTATTTATAAATGGCCCCCCATTCATCCATTTTACCTACAAAGCTTAATGTCCCCAAATTGGATTGTTGCGTTGGTACCAACTTCAAAAGATGGAAACAACAACTTAATCTTTTTTTAACCTGCATTGGAGTTGTGTACGTCCTTACCATGCTAAGACCTGAAGAAAAAGAAGACGAAACGCAACAAGATCAACGCCGACGAGCAAAGTGGGACATAAACAACTATGTTTGCAAATGACACATCATTGAAGCGTTATCTGACTCATTATTCGAAGTGTACCAAGATGCAAATACGGCCAAAGAAATTTGGAATTCGCTTCTACACAAATACAGTACTGATGATGCAAGCGTCAAACGGTTTCTAGTAAGCAATTTTCTCAATTATACTATGACTGACGATAAATCAATCATTGATCAAGTTAATGAGATTGAACATATCATCAATTAACTTGGGTCGCAATGCAGTAAGATGGATGAATCTATTTTTGTTTGTGCAATTATTGAGAAATTACCACCTAGTTAGAACAACCACCGCAAAAGTCTAAAGCAAATGAAAGAATCCTTGAGTTTAGATGATCTTGCAATCAATTTACGCACTGAAGAAAAATTAAGAAAAATAATAAGAAAGATGAGCAAGTTCTTGCTAAGGCTAATGTGGTTGAAGTTCCAACCCAGGTGACAAATGTCAATAATCAACAACTTAAGAGATCTAAATTAAATACCAAAAAGACCATTAGTAAGAAGAAGAAGGGACCTTGCTTTTATTGCAAGAAAATGGATCATTTGAAAAATGAGTGTAGACTTCTCTAAAAGAAAAATAACACTCAATCTGGATCACATCAAAGAAAAGGTCCAGAGGCCCATTTAACTGAGGAACACTTTGTTGCCATGATTTCTAAAATTTATACAGTAAGTGATTACCAAAGCTGGTGGCTTGACTCTGGAGCCATTAGACATGTTTGCAAAGATAGAAGTCTATTTAAAGCCTATGAAACTAATCAAAATGAAAATAAACTATTCATGGGTAATTCTTCTACTGCTAAGGTGAAAGGTTCAAGAACCATGATCCTGAAACTGACTTCAGAAAAATCACTTACTTTCACGAACGTACTTCATGTACCAGAAATACGCAAGAATCTGGTCTCAGTTAGTTTTCTTAGTAAGTATGGTTTCAAATTAGTATTTGAATCGAATCAAATTATTGTAACCAAGGGAGGTGTATTTGTGGGCAAGGGCTATGTTGTAAATAACATGTTTCGCCTAAATGTCAATAATGGATCATCATCTTCTGCTTATATGGTTGACTCTTTTTCTATATGGCATAGTAGATTGTGTTATGTTAATTTTCGTAGTATGGACACTGTGATGAAGTTAGGTTTAATTCTTAGATCACCTAATGCATTTTCAGATAAATATAAAATATGTGTTCGAACTAAAATTACTAAAAAACCTTTTCAAAAAGTTGAATGGAATTCTGAATTACTAGGTTTAATTCATTCAAATATTTGTGATATGGAAAACACATTAACAAGAGGTGGAAAGAAATACTTCATAATATTTTTAGACGATTTTAGTAAATCTACTTATGTATATTTATTAAGAACTAAAGATGAAGGCTTAGATAAATTTTGAATCCTATAAGACTGAAATTGAAAATCAACTTGGAAAAACAATTAAATCCCTAAAATCAGATAGAGGAGGTGAATATTTATCAAGTTATTTTAATGATTTTTGTAAAAATACTAGAATTATACACCAAGTAACAGCCCCATATACACTTCAACAAAATGGAACTGCAGAAAGAAAAAATAGAACTTTAGTTGAAATGGTAAGTTCAATGTTAGTTAATGCAGATCTAAGTAAAGGCTGGTGGGGTGAAGTTTTATTAACAGCTTGTTATTTTCTTAACAGAATTCCCCATAAGAAAACCAAAGTTGCCCCTTATGGATTATGGAAAAATAAAACACCTAATCTAAAATACCTAAGAGTATGGGGTTGTAGAATATTAGTAAGATTACATGATCCTAAAAGACCAAAATTAGAAAATAAGGGAATAGAATGCATATTTATAGGTTTTGCAATGAGTAAAATTTATAGATTTTTAGTAGTAGAGTCTAATAGTCCAATTCAACAGAATATCATTATTGAATCCCGATATGCTGACTTTTATGAAAATACTTATAAGTCAATACCTAGACTTGATCAAACTGATGAATCTTCTTCGCGAATTTTGAATAAAATTATAGTTGATAAATTCTATACCCATGGAAAAACCTATAGATAATAGTAATTTGAGAAAAAGTAAACGAGCTAGAAAGGATGGTTATAATCGATTTGGGCCTAATTTTCAGTTATACCTTATAAAAGGATCCAGAAACAAAATAAGTGAAGAACACATGATTGTATTTCATACCGAAGGAGATCCATCTACTTATAAAGAGGCCATGAAATCTCCAGATGCATCATACTGGAAAAAAGTCATCCAAGATTAAATGGATTCTATAATAGAAAATGGTACATAGACACTAGTTGATTTACCACCTAGGTTTAAACCTATAGGTTGCAAATGGATATTTAAGAAGAAATTAAAAGTTGATGGATCTATTAATAAATTTAAAGCTAAATTAGTAGCTAAGGAGTATAGACAAAATAAAAGTATTGATTTCTTTGATACCTATGCCTCAGTAGCTAGAATTTCAAGAATTAGGTTATTAATGGCTTTAGCATCAATTTATCATCTTGAAATTCATCAAATTGATGTAAAAACTGCTTTTCTAAATAGAGATTTAGATGAGAAAATCTACATGAAACAACCTGAGGGTTTTGTATTACCTAGACAAGAAAAGAAAGTCTGTAAATTAATAAAATCTTTATACGGTTTGAAACAGACACCTAAACAATGGCATAAAATTTTGATCAAATTGTGTTAGCAAATGATTTTAAATTAAACCAATTAGATAAATGTGTTTATAGTAAATTTGTTGCCAATAGAGGTGTCATTATCTGTTTATATATTGATGATATGCTCATATTTGGTACTGACCTTAAAATTATTGTAGAAATTAAAAGTTTTCTATCAATTAACTTCGATATAAAAGATATGGGCAGGGCCGATGTCATTCTTGGTTTTAAAATTATAAGAGATGGTAATGTATTTTCTCTTTCTCAATCTCAACTCCATTTGATCCTAGTGTCGAGTTGTGTAAAAAGGATGGTAGATCTGTTGATCAGCTTGAATATGCTAGAGTAATCGGAAGTTTAATGTATGCTATGTGTTGTACTAGAACAGATATTGCTTTCGCTGTAGGTGTATTAAGTAGGTTTACTAGTAATCCCGGATATATGCATTGGAATGCAATTTATAAGATTTTGAAATATTTGAGAAAGACCATTGACTATAGATAGCAATTCGATGGTGAACCCACTGTACTAGAAGGGTATAGTGATGCAAGTTAGATTTCTGATACTAAGGAATCTATATCTACTAGTGTCTGGATTTTTACTATTGGAGGGGCTGCTATTTCGTGGGTTTCTAAAAAGCAAATGCTCCCATTTATTTACATTGTGATAGCGAAACAACCTTGTCTAAAACATACAATAAGATTTATAATAGTAAGTCACGACATATTACATTGAGACACAATTATGTAAGGCAATTGCTCTAAGATGGAGTGATTAATATTGATTTTGTAAGATTAAGTGAAAACTTGGCAAACCCACTTACAAAAGGTCTTCCCAGGCAAGTGGTATGGAAAACATCGAGAAAGATGAGACTAAAATCCACATTTAGAAGTTGCAATAACTAAAATTTAACTTTATTCTTGTAGCCCAAGTATAAGAGTTGAATGAGCAAAGTAAGTTACTTTTGCAACTTGTGAGCACTGATTATATTTATAATTTTGCATCCCTCGGACAGTGCTTGAATCCTGTTACGTTTTTATGAGGTTAAGTGTTTTAACTCTTAATGGATCTAAAACTACTAAGTTGGAATATTTAGTTATAGAGTGCTCTAAATAGATCCACCTATAAGAGTGTTGGAAGTGGGGCCGCTTTTGTTTGCAGAGTGTGTGGATTCACTTTGAGGTACTCATGAAACTGGGATATTGACACATGGCTATAATGTGTCGCCTTTTAGAGCACTTGATATATATATATATATTGAAATCTTATATGTGAGATATGTCCGATTTATCAAATGAGGTTAATAGTTCAAAGCTCTGGCTATTATACACCTCAGTAAATCTTGATATATTTTCACTAAGTAAAGGTTCAAATCTACCTGACACCTTTATCTATGTATGAAATTTCCTTGGTTGAATGTAGTTGACTTAAATTTTGAAAATGGCGGGGGAATGTTGGGATTTTCAAAAATTACAGTAAATATAATTTCATAGATAAACAACAAAACTAATATAGCTAAAGTGGTTAGAGATTTGGGCTGTCGTCTTGGGTTCGATTATTGTCGTGTATATTTTTTTGACAATTTTTTACAATGCAACTGTTCATTAATGGATGCAACGGTTTGAATTAAACAATTCAAACGGACATGACCATAGCAAAATGGTTGTTATTTCAAAGTGGTGCAATAGACTAGGGATGCGATGGATGAAATTTCAATGGAGTGCAACAGACTAGGGATGGGATGCCATGGAGGAAATGTGATATTTCAAAAACTATATATATGAGTTCATTCGGCAGATTCAATCCATCAAATCCAACACTCCTCTCCTCCCATTTTCGAGTGTCTTAATTAAGATATTATCTTGTCTTAATTCAAACATAGTGTGTCCAAGTTGCTTATTTGCAAAATTGTTATATTATTTTGAAATTCTCTCCGTTCAACCAAAAAAATTCTGTTTCAAGTGTTCGTGTGCTTAGAAAAGGTGTTGCTTCCTATTCTAGTTCAGGTTTCATTTTTTATATTATGTGGGCAACTGCAAATTTACCCTAAGCAGTAAATAAAGTAGCAAAATTGCCTTAAGAAAAGTGACGTTGTAACACGCCTGAAGTGAAACTTAGTTTTATTTTCACTTTTCCTACTTTCCTTAATTTTCTATCTTTTTATATTTTGCCCCAACACACTGTTGGTGACCATCGATCAACTAATCCAAGCAGACCACCTGGTCGGTAGTAAAAAATTGCCCCTGTTCCACAGAGCTGTCGAATTCATATAGGTTGATGGGTTTTATTTTCTGGTCGATATATCGTCAAATTTAATGGATGGAAGAAGACAGTATGGGTTTTGAAGGAGCTGCTGAAATTTACAGAAAGGGATGCTAGATTTGAAAATCGATCGCCATCAATGATGATTGCTTTGGTTTTCGCTGACTAGAGGTGGGGAAGATAGGTCGTTGCCACTGTTGAAAATGGTGTGGGTTGGCTTCCTTCGCTAGTGACTACAAATATCCAGGCGAGACATTGTTTTTGTCGCCATCCAGTCAACAATCTCCGGTATAAAATTCACCAGATCCCGTGACTTCCGGTGAGAACGACATTTGTGGGATAGTAGATCGGCCAAGGATGATTTGCTAGAGGGTGAAGGATACGAAGGGTAATATGGGCATTTCAAAAAAATAAATTTAAAAAATGCGAACGCAATGGGTGAAAATTTAGCATGACAATGCGGGGAGATATATTAAGAATGACTAAAGTTGTATTGAAAATGAATAAATATGTAGTCAAAATAAGTAAAGGTTCATTAGGAAACATGATATCCTATTTTATCAAAATTATAAAAAATTCATGTAACAAAAAAATATTTGAAAATTTGTAAGTACAAGAATAATTATAGGCACCACTAGGTCTATGGCATGATAATAACACCCCTTAACACAGTAGTCGTGATTGGGTGTTCGAGTCCTGCCTAGTGCAAGTAGACTATTTACAAATTCTCCATGATGGTGGAGGTGTAATATCAGTTGTCATATGTATAATATAGTAATAAAAAAGAATAATTATAAACAAGTTTTGTGAGTATATTTGAAAATTCCATCAATTTTTATCATATATAACATTGTTAATTTTTATTTTCAATAATATTACATTTTCTTACCGTAAAATATGTTAGAAGTGGAAAAAATTTTACTCAACTATATATTTGTTGCAAATATCGAATTTTCAGCTCAACAAAATGGAATGTTCATAAGTCATCAATATTTTTGTCATAAGATTTCAAGACCGCTAAAAATTATATCGCAGCGACAATAGTAATTCATTGTCACTAATTCCTAGCTTTTTTCTGAAAGAAGAGAACAAAACCCACAGGCCACAGAGGCGTTTGTTATTCTCTGTTCCAGAAGGCCTCTTTCATATTGGTTAATTATCTCATTTTACTTGGAAACAAATCGCTGGCCTTGAAGCCATTGCTTGGATGATGAAGTTAAAAGCTTGGATGATCAAGTAGTTAACGTAAGTACGTATAGAGTAATAGAGTCGAAAGGACTAGAGTTTGAAATTAGGTAAAAGCAGTGGCCTCGTTACCCCCGGATACCTCCGTCCGGTGCCTGGTCATTAAAGGTACATGACCCAATTAAAAAAAATCGCCTTCTCTTACAATCAAAAAGCTGATTGTTGGCGCCTTTATTGATGTAAATCGTTGCATGACTCCAGAAACTTTTAAACGCAGCAGTGTCAGCTAAACGAAATTTTCAGTAAAGCCCATGTAGCCTCCTAGTCATCTTTCAGCTGCCCAAATGGTGGATTGGAATTCACACCATAATAAGAGTATTATTTTTTCAGTAGCTCTTTTAGGTCTAATTAGCAAGTTTTCAAAGTAAATACATGCATGTCTGCATGACACGACCATTACTATCTAAGTAGAAATGCTTCTCTACTTTAGTAATGTGACTGTTGGTTTTCTGGTTAATGTTGTCACTAGTTTGATTGCAGATTCTAGTTAATTGGACAACCAGATATACGCATTCTCTATTAACTAATGGATAACGGAGACCAGTAAAACCTCATTTTTGCAGACAAAAATGTATGCTCCAATTTGAAAGTTTCCTGCACTGATATCAATTGACACGCCTATAATGCGCAGAAATCTCAATCAGTCACTGCTAGATCATTGACCCTTCATTGGAATCTCCTGGTTTTCATCCTACAAAATTTGTGCGCTTTACCCCAAATGATAAACAATAGTAAACCCCTCTGCCAATATTCTATGAAAGGACCATGTACCATTCTAATGAGAGGTACCAATAGTCATCGGACTCCCAAGTAAAAAAAAAAACATGTCAATGTATGTGCAGGAATTCAACAGGTTTTGATGTTTTCAAAGAGAACACAGAAAAGATCAATTCAAAAAATTGGTGCTAAAGCATATACTTTATACGCCCCACTTGCCTCCAAGCCCCTAATCTGATGAAAAGCTGAATTGCTTACAAAATCAACAGCGTTAGGGAACTAACGAAGTCTAACCTGTACCCATGTCAAAGCTCTCGAAATTCTTTTTTGCTCGTGAACAAGGACTAGTGGCGAATCAATGAATTGGAATTAGTCCTAATGTCCTATAACATGATTGGAACAAAAAGAATCATTATCCGGTCAAGAAAGAAAGAACGAAGTCAAGAGCTCCCACAGTGGAATGAAAAATGAACCTAAAAAGGCATGTCCGTGCATCATCTGTATATGATGCTGGGAATGTAGTATAAATACCTATAGTGTTGAAGGATATACATTGAAATTTCAAATCTCAACCACCCAAATCACTGCTTTTTGCGATTCTGGTCACCATTCATCAACTTGACGCAGGAGCGAGACTTCTGTTTTGCTCCACACTTTCTAGAGAAGATGTTCCAAGAACTCCTCTTCGGCTTCTCCAGTTTGTTGATCTCTTTCCTCATGCTCTGGCACTCCTCCTCAAGCACTGAGACTCGTGTCTTCATCTCATCCATATTACCTGAGAGGTCTTCCTTCATCAGCTGTTCTGACAAGGTGGATTCACCATTCATTAAGAGCCCAGTCTTTCCTTCCCGAGCCTGCGAATTTTCCAGGTTATCAGATGCCATTAACCAGCTCGCAATGGAAGTCCTCAGCCGTAGATGTTCGTAGAAGAGGACTTCAACAACAACTCGCAATGGTAGCCTCTCATTCTGTGCCGCATGGGCACAGGCTTCTAGTGATAGCCTTTCACAGTTCATGAGATGGCAGAGCTGCTCCTTCTCAGAATCTGTTAGCCATGGATGTGCCTGTAAATGGGAGGGGGGAAAAATTTTCACTACTAATATGTCTTAGTTGGGGTAACATGTACAAGAAATTTGACCATATGCTTGTTCTCATAAATCAGATGCAGCCAATCAATGGATCTTTTAGTTTTAATAATGGCTAAAATTAATAGAAATTTGTTTGAGAACTTCCTCACTTTCAGGTATATATCAATGGCACGGTAGAGACCATCATCCAGCAACCTGGCATAATCAGGAACCAGTTCAGCAACATCCAGGAATTTTTGGTACTTCAAGTTACCATCTGATGCGACTTCTGCAAGATAACTATCAACAAGCTGAGATACCCTAGTCATTGGTGTCAGTGAAGAAGATTCCACCAAGGGTCCATCATCAATAATGGAAGGGGAAGACCCAGGGGCAGAGTCATTTGCAAGCATGAAGTGGTTAAGGGTACGCTGGAAGCAGTCAATATCATAGAGGGTCTCCGCAGCATGACCCAAATTGGGTATAAGAATGTCTTCCAAAGCTACTTCGTCCAATCCCTCTCCTATTCTTCTCTCCAATTTCTCCCTACACGGAGGGTCAGCATGTAAAATAATAGCAGTTCGAAGCAACCCAAGTAGGAATTTAGTTGAAATGGCACCCATCTTCATGGGTAATAAATCCACAATGACTTCAATAACAACTCTTTGGTCTGTCTCAGAGAGCACGGGAAAAGACTCAAAATGCAAACCCGCACTCTTAGTATTTTGGAAGGTTGAATGCCGAATCAGATGCGGTAGATAGGAATTTGTGTAGAACATGAGAGACCCTGCAATCATCTCTGGTCTCATTCGTCTTGATGTCATTTCCAAAATCAGCCTCTTATACAGATTCAAGCTTAGAGAAGACGCATCCTTGTACCACCAATCTTCCTGTATGATTTCAGGCTTCTCTCCTGTACTGATCCCATTCCACAGGATGCTGCCATCTGGGCCTCGCATGGAATTACTCCTTGATGGAGGCCAATTGAACGAGGAGGAATCTAAACAAGCTCTCGCTGCCAATGATTTAATACACCGTGATACAATGTTGACCCCTTCAGCATGTGGGAGAAGATCCTCGCAGGTCTTAAGAGCCTTTATTGTATCTTTCCAACTACCAAGAACTTCATCAAGGAAACCTTCGGTTACAGAAATAAGGTTTCTCTTACCATATTCTTCAGTCATTTGAAGATGCTCAGCAGCACAACGAAGACTGACTACATTCAGGGCTGTGAGTTCCAATTTCATATCATAGCAGAAATTCAAAATGAGCTCAAAAGTTTTGGGGCCCCCGGGAATGTCATAAAGCTGCAAGACATTACTTGTTCCATCCCTGTCATCTTTGATCATTTTTTCCAATACCTGACTCCTGGAAAGCAGTGGAAACTGCAGGAGTAAACACTGATCAGAATATCATGCTATGCGAGCCGAGGCTTCTGATGTAATTCAAAGAATGCAGTACGTGCACAGACAATGTTCAAAAACTGGGAATTTCAATCAAAATAAATGGTCAACGAAGCAAAGCTTTATCTTGTTGCTATGGCACCTTTCGCTTGAACAGTCCTAATTGAGTACTTTCATCCCTGAATCCTTATCAGTTCAGACTATGGTTATAGAGCTTCATTAAAAAAGTTTAAAATGCTTGTCTTTTAGAGCTCTTCCTCTTTAATGTCCATTAAGTTTTCAAACATGCAATTACATAGGTCGATATGCTTATTCTTTCAATGGAACCTAATCTTTACAGAAACTTTGTTGTGTTATCGACTTTCGAATTACAGTCTGCATTCTAAAAGCAAATTTGTCTTTCTACCCAATAGCTTTCACTCCAAGACCTTTGTGTATGCCAAGTGTTACAAGCATGGTGGCCATTTTGGAAGTCCAAAGAAGCCTTGTTCCAGGTTTATGAGAACCATCTGCTCTGGTTAAATCTAGACTGAACTCAGCTACACTTTTATGGAAAAAAGTGCTAATCTAACTGTGGCGTCTATTGCGACCGTGGCAGTGCCCTACTGATAACCCGCTGTACACATATCATGCCTGCACAGGTTCAATCTTTGCTGGATGCAGGTGCATAGTGTCCCTTCGCAATGGGGTATTTTACAGCTCTCTCTCCTGAGAATGAGAGTATTCACAAAATGTCCCTCCATAGTAAGAGTTAAGAAAGTGTCTGATTTGTAACATCAAGATGTCACACTATATATAATACCAATAAAAAAATTGTGTCGTCTACTCAAGCACTTCCATCTTTTCATGGATGTGGATGGCAGATTAGTGTGGACACTCTGAGAGGAGTTGATCTTTAACAGAATTCAACAAATGGGAGTCACCTAATTGCATTCTCTGTATGCCTAAGAAGTTTGTAAACAGTTTACGTCCAATGAATTTGTTGTCAACATAGATATCCTAATTGTGTTTTGACGTCCTAAACATAATAATTGCAAAAAGCTGATAAAAAAAACTCATCAGGTATCCGAAAGGCAAACGATTAAGCACAGGAAAACAAGAATAGTTAATTAGTGCAAGTACAAAAACAAAAGAAAAGAAGAACCTTGTGGACATGGAAGGACATATCTCCAACTCTGACAATAACATCACTTGGAAGACCAGCTGTGCAAAACCTGGGTGAACACAAATTTCATAGTATGATTAAAGAGGGAAGGAAAAACAGTTTGGATTCAGGTAGGAATTCAAGTATCAGGGTTAAATCTGTGCACACAGACGCAGAGCAATCAAAATTTCCAACAAATCACCAAACTAAACAATAGAAAATGGTTGAATTGATATGAGACAAATCCAGCAACTCAATAACATAAACACGTTTTTGAAAAAAAAAAAAAAAGAACACTTGACCAGATAATGGAACAAATCAGTCAATAGACATCAAAAAAAAAAAAAAAAAAAAGTATCCAATAACATATTTACCAGTGGTATCACATCTTTTATGTGTTCATGGGATCCTAGTATCAAACCCGGATCAGGGAACATTATCTTCTTGTACTGATGCTAAAAAAAAAAAAAAAAAAAAAAAGAGTATCCAATAACAGACTGAAAAACATGATAAAAAAAAATAATAGACTGAAAAAGATAGTACATAATACATGTACATATCTGCATTTGTTAATATCAACTAGTCTTTTTTTAAGTTTAATATCAACTGCTTTTTGATCGACTACATTTTGTCCATTCAGCATAATACATGTACATATCTGCATTTATTAAAACCAACTGCTATTTTTTTTTATGAAAAAATCAACTGCTATTTTAATTGGCCACAGAGTGGATTCAGCAATTTACTAAATCTCAGTCAACTGAAAACTCAGGAAACTTAGCTGCCTTAGAGGCATTCACCATAGTGAGTAACTAACAGTCTTAATAACAGATGCAGGACTGACAGAGACAAGAAGCTGCAATCAGTCTTCCTAAGATCAGACACTCAACAGTCAAAACTCAGTATTCTTCAGACTAGAACTGGACTAACCAAGAGTCAAAGATATACTGACAGCAGCAAAGTGGTCGCACAAAGTTAGAAAAAGGATATATTAGGGTACATCTGTAACTTAAACTATAGAAGTTTATCCAGTTGTAATCAGCATCACAGATATGCTCTTTTAATTCATGGAGATTATCTCTAGAAAAGCATTCTGTCAGCAGTACATTGCCCTACATGTTTCTCCTATCTAGGCACGCAGAGAACAACATAAGAAAATGCAAAAATTTGAATAAACTTGTTGGACATTAAGAAAAAATCCAGCTCATTCGCCACGCAACGTTGCTAGGCAGCATGGATAACATCACAAGCACGGTTATCATGTTAGGCAGAAATGCATGATTGTGGTGCCTCCAATCCAACAGAACTTTCCAAGGAGATATGAAGTCCTTTCACCCCATCATCAATTTTGTTCCATTAACTTCCATGTCAGTGATGCTTGAAATTTGTTATAGCATTCCTCTCATTCTAGTGTATTCGTGCATGCTGCATTCTTCAATATAAGCTGAGACTTGCAAGGTGAGTACCAAGAATAGGGCTTCTTTTACATCCAGTGGCATAAACCTTCTAGTTGTTTCAGGTATGCTGCTGTTTATTTTGACTAGAAAAAGCTTTTGAATTTTCCAAGCTAAGAAGAGTAAGGACCTCCCATTTTCCTCTATTGAGCATTTGAATGATTTTTTTTTATTATTAATTTTTTTTTGATGAGGTGCATTTGAATATTTGACTACTCTTGATATCTATTGTTTTCATCATTGCATACGTTTTCAATCATTACTTCCTAAACTTCCTTTTTCAGTTTTTTTTATTATTATTGCATCAACCCGGATGAAGCACACCCAGAAGACCAAACCATTCTATAACTCAACTGAGGCCCACTCAATCAAGAGCAGGAGTCTCTCCTCTCTCTGATAGCTGCCGCCCACCCGAGCAATCTATCAAATGGACATTTCATCTCCCCGAGCAAGAATAGAGCAGTGTCTTTGATTCGATAAACGGATCAGAATCCATTCAGGAATTCTCGTGGACCCCACATGCACTGTCTTCAACAGAGCATGCATGCATGCATGCGCTTAAGAAGATTGGAAGACACAAAAACGCCAGAAAACACAGCATGATCAAAAGCACAGAAGGAGAAGAATATTCACAAACATATAGATGACGAATGAACGAATCGAAATCAACCCGGAGAGTATTTAAAACAATGCTGAGAGGATCTGCACGTACAGTGAATTGCCGTTACGTGAGAAGAGATCAGCCTTCGAGCCAAGCTTCATACAAGCCATTTTCTGTTTTTTTCTACTTCTTTTTTTTGTTTTTTCCTTTCTTTCTGGGCCTTGTATTTGTTTATTTCATCAATCTCGAGAAGCTTCTCGTCTTCTCACGAAAAATGCGAAAAGAAAACGGCCGTTTGTGTTTGGCTCGAGGGCGGGGAGGAGGAGATACAGCGAGTGACAGAAGGGTTTTGGAGTTTTTGCTAAAAATGGAGTGCATATGCCGACTGGAATCGGGAATCCACTCCAGCGATCAATGTTTGAATCGTTCATTTAGACCGTTCATCATGTTATGACCTCATGCCTAGAACATAATCTCGACCATCGGGTCAGGAGGATGGTTTTACTTGATAGACGGCCTAGAGATTATAAAGGAGTGATGATATGGTCCAACTTCCCGGGCTATTTAAAATTTTTCTAATTTTTTAAAGTTTTTTATAAACATATTAATTTGAAGATATTTAATTTATAATACGAATTTTACTAATTTTTAAAATTTTTAAATATTTTTAATTTTTAAACACAAACATATTGTGGCCATTTCCACATATGAAAAATGACCACGTTGCTCTTGTGTTTCAGAAAAATATATATATATTCAAAATAATAAAATTTGAATTATAAATTAAATACATCTAAATAAACGAGTTTATAAAAAAATTAAAAATAATAAAAAATATGTATGATTTGTGACCGGCCGGCCGCATATTATCTTCTCTGGAGACGAGGGCTTAATGTAAAACATTTAGCGCGATAGCAGTGAAAGGATGCAATTAGAAGCGAAATAATGTGTGTGGGTAGGTTTAAAGTCTCTCCGCCACGTGTACGGTGAATGATTGAATGTGCTGAGGACGGCTTTGGGCTTGCGTGAATGGATTTTAGCTGTTCCCCTGAAAATCCGCCCAGGGCAGATCGCAAGATTCCGTGCGGCGGGGGGTAATGAGGTATCCCAAGCGTTCACTTCAGAGAAGAGCGCCGTGCGCAGCTTCGTTTAGGCCTGCCGTGAATCGTGATTGATTGGGAACTGTGAAACGGCCCGCGGAGCCTGGTTCCAGAGGAGGGTGACCAGGTGCCCAATGCTCCTAAGCAATGTTGTTAAAGCCGAACAGGTGATTGAATCGATAAAAAAATTGGTCTGGTTCGAACCGGTTCGAACCGGTGACGTCAGCATGACATATTTATAATATCATAAATATTAAATTATTTTTAATTTTTAAATAAATATATTGATAAAATTGTATCTTCATAAATTCTAAATAGATA
>JAXCLR010000001.1:51788396-51808091 GCA_035584095.1 Annona squamosa
CGTGTTTATAAAATTATTTTTCAAAAAAAATTTAAAAAAATATCATTTTCGACCGGTCGTAAATCACCGGTCGTAAATGATCAGTCGGCCCCAAAAGCGTTGATTTTCAACATCAAAATTTACAAAGTTAGTATATGAATTAATAAATTTCGAAAAATATTTTCATAAAAAATATAAAATATAAAATATACCTTTTAGGTCATACTAACATTTAATACATAAAAAATTAATCGCTCGCAAGAAATCATTCGTCGTTTACATTCACGAAGCCCAATGTAGTAATCTCACTCTTTCTTTTTAATTATATTTAAAAAACCACCTTAATTATAGTGTAGAAAGAGTGTTTAAAATTTTATTTCAATTTCATTCTGTAAAGATTAGAAAGGTGACGAAAGAATTGACTTTTATGAAATTTCAATAAAGGACACTATGCTCTTAAATATTAAAGGGATATTTTTATTTTTTGAATTCTTATAAAACTATTAATTTAAATACTTTTAATTTATAAGCCAAATTTTACCCTTTTTGGAGAATTGTATTTATATTTTTTGATTTTTTAAAAGAGATATTTTAATCATTTAAAAACGACTAAAATATACAATTTTTTAAAAATAAAAAAATGCACAATTCTATAAAAAGGTAAAACTTAATACACATGTTAAATATATTTAAGTAAAAAGTTTATTAAAAATTTTAAAAAAATAAAAAAGGTTTTTGCATTGAAGTTCCATGCACCCGGATGCATAGGATTGAACTTTGACTTTTGTTAGATAAAAGCGTTTATCTTGCTTTGTAAAGATAGTAAAGATCTATGTATTTTTACAAATGCTTTCTATCAGTGGCTTTCTATTAGTGGCTACTGGTTTTCTAAAAAAAGCTATTTTAAATATATTTATTGTTTAGTTATTTTAATCAAGTTGTGCATTAGCTCTATTTACAAATATATAAAATAATATAATAAAATAGTTTAATACTAAATATTAATTTTAAAGTTATATTTTGAACATCTAAACTATCTAAAATATAATATTATTTATATGGATAAATATTTGATATTATAACATACATGTAAATGGATGAGAATGCTTAAATCCATTTAACATACAATTTTAAACATCTAAACTATATAAAATATAGTTACTATGCAGATAAATATTCTATAAAGTAGGATAAAATGCTTAAATCCATTTAACATATAGTTTTAAAGTTATATTTTAAATATCTAAAATATATAAAATATCATTACTATATGGATAAATATTCTATAAAATAGGATAAAAACACTTAAATCTATTTAACAAAAAATTTTAAAGGTATATTTTGAACATCTAAAATATACAAAATATCATTACTATGTGGATAAATATTCTATAAAGTATGATAAAAATGCTTAAATCCATTTAACATACAATTTTAAAGTTATATTTTGAATATCTAAACTATCTAAAATATCATTACTATGTGGATAAATATTTTATAAAGTATTATTATATTTTAATGTATATGTAAATGGATTTAAGCATTTTTATAATTTATATATGTTGAAAAAATATGGCCATGCATACATTTAATTTAAATGAAATTTTGTCTTTTAATTAAATAACTCAAACATAAAAATATTAAAAAATGAGAAAGGTTACATGGGGCGGCTTAAAAGAAGTACCATTCAAATAAATATATAGTATATTTTTGTGAGGGTTAGTACATTATCAGGGACTATTTTGCCTCAGGTTAATGTTTATAGGTTAATTAAATGAACAGTTATATTCTTTACCATAATTTAAGATTGGTGCATTGCGCATATATATATATATATATATATATAACCTCTCTAGCTTCCTACCTTTTAATTTTCGCAGAACTCTTATGAGTTGGCTCACCAATAATGCACATGAGTGGGCTCAATAAATTATGTGATCCCAAATCATTAATTCATTATATAGCATACGACGACCTTAAGCGAATGTTTCCCATTTTAAAGCCATTGCCAGAGCCACCGGCATTGTACTCGTGGGCTCGTGCCACATAGATATCCACTTATCATTTTTTTCCCACTTTTCTTTTGCCGCAGAATTTATCATCTTTAACGTTAGAAAACCGTTGTGGCCACAAGCGTATATCTCATGTAAGTCCACCTACAAATTCAAGTCAAAGAGGAACGTCTGCCACTGTATTTTTTTAAAAATTATATCTAAACAAATAATCTTAAATAAAGGATTTCGATTTTGTTAGCGTGGACTAACATAGCCCCGGCTATATTAAGTTTTAGCATTTAAAAGTTTTTCATGAAATATTTTGTAAGTTAACTTACATTTTAAAATTGAAGAATCATACTATTAGCTCTTGCATTGTTTAGCCTACCTTAAAAAATTCATTTACAACAATTTTCTTTGATTTTTTTTATAAATTTGTTTATCTAAGTGTATTTAACATACAAACCAAGTTTTACTATTTTTTGATATGTGTATATAATTTTTTTAGATTTTTAAAGATAAAGTTATTTTAAATACATATATACATATAAATGTTTAAAAATCTCAAAAAATATATAAATATATCTGAAAATGTCAAAACTTGGTTTATATATTAAATATACTTAGATAAACAGGTGTATAAAGAAAAAAGTATTATAAATGAATTTTTTGAGATAGACTAAATAGGGTATGTATTTTGTCCTAGCTGACGGAATCACTCCTCATCAAAATTTATATATATATTTGGAATGTAATTTCATGTGCTTGGGTACACTAAGCTTTATTGCACACTGGTGTAGTTTTTATATTTTTCTAAAATTTTTTACAAGACTTTTAATTTAAGTGTATTTAACATGTATATTAATTTTTACCATTTTTGGAGTTTTTAGATTTTTCTGAATTTTTAAAAAATAGGTGCATTTTAGTAATTTAAAAATAGTAAAAATTGATGTATATATTAAATACACTTAGATTAATATTCGTGTAAAAATTTTCAAAACATTACAAGAAGACGGGTAATTGCACTCGAGTGTACTAAAGCTAAGTGCACTCGAGTGAATGAAATCATGTTGCTATATTTTTTTGAATCACGTTTCTGTGCATTTAGCTTCGGTGCACTCAGGTGCGAATGACCTTTTTTAACTTTTTTTTGACATTTTTTCATAAAACAGACAATCTAAGCGTATTTAACATATGTGTCGATTTTAACTAATTCCGAAAATTTTTAAATTTTTTTGAATTTTAAAAATTAGTGGCATTTTAGTAATTTTAAATTATTAAAATTGCTATAGATTTTTTAAATTTTTAAAAAATATCTAAAAATTTCCATAATTAGTAAAAATTGTTATATATGTTTAATCTACATGTTAAAGACACTTAGATTAATAGTTTTATGAAAAATTTTCAAAAAAATACTAAAAAATATATTAAATATACCTGAGTGCACCGAAGCTAATTGTAATATGCATTGAACAAAACTTCATATTTTTTCTCTTTAAAATCAACCATTCGAGGTATTTAAGTCATTTTACTAGAAAATATTGATTTTTGAAAATGAAAGAATCGATGGCAAGGATGGAGATCCAGCTCTCGTGGCCTACCACCATGTTCTCCACCTCCTCTTCCTCCGCTCTAACACCATCCACTCCCAAACTCCCAAGTCTACTACGACGAAAACCTCAACAACCACCGCAACAGCAGCAACAGCAATACTGCCAATTCAATATGGTTGTGGTGGGAATCCATTTCCAAAGCCCGAGCCCAAATCCAAGCCCTATCCTCCATACTCGCGCCTTTCTCTTCCCCCGCACTCTCCGCCCTTGCAGACTCCGATCACGCTGCCCGCTCACCCGTTGACTCTGCAGAAGCCTTCCAAGTACACTCTCCATCCCCCACGCCAGAAGCACTCACCATCTTCACTCATCCAGCGATTTGCCCAACATTGGAGAACCCAAATTCCATCCGTGGCCTTCAAACCAACAATCTTTTCATGGAAATATGGTTGAAATCAAGCTGCACCCAACTCTAGTTCACCGTTAGTTGGAGCGGCTCCTAGCTCTAGCAGCGCCCGCTGGTGGTGGTGAAGATGGCATTTCCGGAATTGCCAGGGAAAAAAAAAAAAAAAGGCATGCTTGGTAATGGCACGGGTTCCAGACGAGTTCGAGGTGAAATGTCGCAGGTGTCTAAAATTTTTTTAAAATACTGTGGGTACAAGAGAAATAATTGTCAACTGTTATGGGTAAGTAGAAAATTTTCCCTCGTAAAATACCCTTGAAAAATATTTTATAAAAAATTAAAAAATAAAAATGCCTTCTAACCGGCACTAACATAACATAAGCTTATATTAGCCAAGCTAATAATATCCTAATCATAAATAAATACATAGAGGAAATGTTAATTAATTATCGTGGATTTAAATTTAATAAAAAATTAACCGTTTGCATGAAAAATTCCTCATTTACTTTCGCGAAGTTCAATATAGTAATTGCATTCTTTCTTTTTTATTTTATTCAAAAAATATCGTCACTATAATGTGGAATGAGTTTTTTAAAAATTATTTCAAATTTCATTTTGCACCATTAGATGGGTGAAGAAAGAATTGACTTCTAGGGAAGGTGATCAGGTGCACCTGGAAGTATTGAGCTTCAATGCTCCTGGGCGCATATTTTTTTTATTTTTTTTCAAAATTTTTTTATGACCTTATTAATCTAAGTATATTTAACATATATATAAATTTTTATCATTTTTGGAGATTTTTAGATATTTATTTCAGATTTTTAAAAATCCAAAATAAATATTTAAAAATATCCAAAAATGGTAAAAATTGATATACATGTTAAATACAATTAGATTAATATTTGTGTAAAAAAATTTTGAAAAAAAATAAAAAAATAGGTGTATGTACCCGGGAGCACTGAGGCTCAATACTCCCAAGCGCACTTGATCACCCTCCAACTTCTACTCGGTAAAGGCATTTATCTTACTCTAAGAATTTCTATATATTTTTTTTATTTTTTTATCATTAGTGAATGTTCTTTGAGAAATCTATTTTAAAATATTTGTATAGGGTTAAGATCAAATATTATTTTTTTCATGCTTCTATGAAACTCTTTCTCTATGTAACTCTATTCATATTTAAAATTTTGATTGTTGTTAAAAAATCCACGTTATCTATTATATTTAATATCATTTATAGTATTTTAGAAACTCTTTTATTTGTTTAGTTTCACCGTATATGAGTCTCATATCTAAATGTACAAAATTAACGTAATAAAATAATTTAATGTTAAAATATCGATTTTAAAGTAATTTTTTTTAATCTAAATCATCTAAAATGTAACTACTAAGTAAGTAAATGATTTTATAAAGTATTATTACATTCTAATATATATGTAAATGAATTTAAGTATTTTTCATAATTTATACATGAATTTTTATATTTTGAGCAAATGTGGCCCGTGCTTACACTTGATGTGGATGAAATATGATCTCTTTGATAAACAAATAATATTAAATACAATGAATGAATTAAATTTTAATTCAATCATCAATATCTTAAATAAAATTAAGAAACTTATATGGAGCCTTTTTTTTAATAGAAGAATCATTCCCCTGAATCTACTTCCCATGAAATTTGACTTTGTTAACAAATTTTTAGTTTTTTAAATTTCTGAAATGAAAAAGGGATGGATACACGTGCCGGCCGTAACTTTTAAAAAAAATTCTTAACCATCCGCGTATATAATATATTAAATAAAAGTATATTATAAAGAAATCAAATTAAAATATTAAATTTGAATATATTTAATAAAATAAATTTTTATATTTAAAGTATTTTTATTTTTATTCTAATTTAGAAAATTATATTTTAATACTATTTATGGTGATATTTACGAAATATTAAAATAACAAATTTAGTTATTTAATGAGATTAGTTCTATGATAATATGCGATTGTTTAACTCAATATTATGTTATTGTATATTAAAATAAAGTCAGAGAGAGTTTCCTCACCAGTAAAATGAACTGCTCAAGTGAGCATTTAACAGTCTTAGATGGTTGCTGATATAGTTAGTAAAGATATAAAATATTTAAAAACTCATTAGCATAATGTAAAAAAATAAAAAGTAATTGCTGTAGATACAAATATTTTATATCTGAGTTGGTTAATCTCGTAAATTATATTCTAATTCCAACTTTTCTTCTTCCAAAATTATCTATTTTGTCTTTGTTTGCTATTTATATTAACTTTCTAATCCAAGAAAGTGATTTTGCTCAATTCAAATAAATAGTATGAAGTTTTGCTAGGGTTAGCACATGATGCATGTTGACTAGTTAACAGGACCTGTGTTGTAATCTTTTCCGACTAGTACAAAATTTGGTGATTTCAGACTAGTCCAACTATATATATATATATATTTTAAATGTTTTTTTATAAACATGTTAATTTAATTATATTTAATTACAAACTATGTTTTACTATTTTTAGATAAGTATTTAAAAATTTAAAATAAATATATACACATATTCAAAAATGGTAAAACTTGGTTTATAAATTAAAATAACTAGATTAACATGTTTATAAAAAAAATTTCAAAAAAACAAAAAATATATTTCGACCGGATCTCAGTCCGGTTGAAAATGATCAGCTGGCATTTTGCCTCAGGTCGATGTTTATCGTTTATATGGATGATTGCAACCGTTATCATAATTTATTGAGTTGCTCAAAAAGGTTCATTTTTTTATCAAGCTTAAAACCTTAAAATTCTCATTTTATTAAAAACAAAGCACAAAAAACAGTCAATATCAACCAAACAAGCTTTTTAATGAACCTCCACTTGTGTGCCTGTGGCTGGAAAATTTGTATAAATAGCATATAATATCAATTAAGAATGGGTTAGAAAAAAAGAAGAAAAGAAGAAATATTTGCTTTGCTCATCTGAACAAAACGGTGAGCCACAGTGATTTTATTGCCATCCACAGCTTTGAATCACTGACTCAAATTAAATCAACGCACTCCAATAGTAATTAGATAAGATAAAAAAAAATTAGCTCCCTTCGCATCATGCATCTGATCCCACGGTTGCAAGTTTCAACCCACTAACTGTTGTGCTACTTTCTTCCTCAAAATCGGAGTCCTTCTGCAACCCTAACAACTCTTGCTTTTTGAAATTATCTTCATAGGCTCATGGATATTAAATGGACAAAGGACAAACAATGAAAAAAAAAAAACCACCACATTCAGCAAAGCAACACCGAGTGGAATTTTCATCTTTTTTTTAAATTCAAAGGCTGCCTAAGTTTGGCAAAAGGCATAATGGCAGGAAACTTTAAAGAATTTTCCCAATATGAGCACGTCAAACATGTCATATCTTTGCTTAAATCTATTGAAAAGACTAGATCTTAAATACGTCTCACTACAGCTGATAATCCGGGGTAGCCTAGTGGGTTTTCGAGAAGAGCTCATTTGGATCTTGATTGCTTTGCTGTTGAGGGAAAGCTGTTGCTGGTATTGGCCCTTTTTTTTTCAACACAAATATTTTCCTTCAGGTAGTTAGACGAAGAAGAGCTTAATTTTGTTATTTGGTTTTGCATGTTATCTATTTTGAAATTTCCGGTTGATGGTTTTGACCTTGCTGGTACTGTTGGCTTGCAGTGGTGGTATTCTACGAGTAAATGGCATTGGTTTTTTTTTTCTCCACAAAAATTAGGATCTTCAACAAATATTAAGAGAAAATATCTTGTTTTTTTTTTTTTTCCCAGGCTTGACGCCACCTTTTTTTCCCCCTCGAGAATACTGGGAAGACATTGAAATGTGGCTGTTTCGTATTTGGCCCCTCGTTTGTCTTTTGTTAGAAATTAGTATGGATGAGTAATGAGTCTACTCGGTTTCTTTAGATTTGTGTTAAAGAAAACATTAGAAAGAGCACTGCACCCAATGCATGAAAGCTGTAAGCTTTGCTTGATCCACGCCTTCAAAACCGGCTTTTTTTAATGGTTTCTATGAGGTGGGAAAATGTATGAAAGAAGATGTGGAGTTTAGTCCATGTGAGCCTCCTCCTCTCATGCATTCCTCCCACGCTCCTGCTCCCGTCACTCGCATATATATGACGTTTTGGCACTGGATTCATGGCACTTTAATTCCAACCCCTCTCTTTTCTCCTTCCCTTATCTGGACCTACAGTTCTATTGGGCCTCTGTTATTGCAACCGTCTTGGCATTTCTCTGCTGCATTTTCTGCCGGTATTCCTTTTTCTTTTTTGTTCGGATTCATGGGATTCATTTCTTTTCAGTTCATTTCTTTCATGAATTGGACTGAAAAGCCGTTTTCAGTGGCTTATACCTCCTTTATAAGTCATCTGTTCTAGTTCTACTTTCTACCGCATACAGAACTGTTATCCTTGAGACTTTGGTCACATGATTCGCGTTCTTGTTTCAATTCAGTCTTTGAAGTCCTTTGTTTGGTTGATAAAAGATTTGTCGGTTAAGAAACCGTGTACTTGATTGCATCACTAATTAATTTTGAGCTTGGGATCTAGTCTCTTTTAGGCTCACAAATTGTTTGCTCATTGTTAAGCGGCACACTCAAAAGTACTTCCGGTGAAATTTCTCTGTTTTCGTGCTCTTCGTTCTAGTCTCGTATTTGGGCTCTTTATTATATTTGAAGGCTTGTTTGGAATTTCTTTGTTCAAGGAACATTTCCCTATTCGAGACATCATTTCCCACGCAAAACACTTGTTTAGATTTCTTCTGAGAGATTTATTAATGAATGGATGTGTATGTCAAGAACTTCTCAGTGTAAGAACTCTGGAATGGTTTGGGTTCTAACAAGATACTGAATTTTTGCAGATCAACCTGTGCTAAAACACATTGGTGAATGTCTCAAATGGGATTCTTTCGCACTCCAACTGTAAGAAGTTCAGACTACTTGGAAGGTATGATCAATGACTACATGGGAGGGAAAGCAAAGATAAGAGCCCCCAAGAGATCTTCTGCTCGCCTTGTTGCCTTCCTCACATGCCTTCAATTTGCCTTTGCGATATATGCTACTTTTCTCCTCTACTTCATGGGTCCGTCCGTTGATCTGAGAACAAAGCCGGATTTCACATGGGCTACACGCATAGCTAAACAATGGAAACAGTTCATCATTCAGCCTCGTGTCCTCAGCAGCTACCAAGAAAATCTTGTTCTTAGTGCTGAGCCTTTGATCCCATCCGAAGTTTGCGAGCATGAGAAAATCGATTTCACGCAGAAGAAGTCCAATGATGTTCAGATGATCAAGTTCAAGAGGGAGCTCTACAATGAAGTGTTGGAATTTCAGAACAGGACCACTGGAACTGAGACGCTCTCTGAACTGATGCAGATGACCTCAAAGTGGGATTCTCACGCTCGAAACATCCCCAAAATTACTGTGATTTTGAACCATTTCAAGAGAAAAACACTCTGTGCTCAGCTTGATTCTCTGCTCCATCAGACAATTCCTTTTCACCACATTTGGGTTCTCGCGTTCGGGAGCCCGAACGAGGTATCCTTGAAACGAATAGTGGACAGTTATAACGATTCGAGGATCAGCTTCGTTAGTTCCAGCTATGATTTCAAGTACTATGGAAGGTTTCAGATGGCCCTACAGACTGATGCAGATTTCATTTACATTCTTGATGATGATATGATCCCTGGTAGCAAAATGCTGGAGATCTTGTCACATGTGGCAGGGACAGACAAGTACAAGAACTCAGTTCTTGGCAGCATAGGGAGGATTTTGCCATTCAGGCAGAAAGACTATATATTTCCAAGTTACAGAAAGTTCCGATCGAAAGAGGCTGGACTGTATTTGCCAGATCCTGCCTACGATATTACTGTCGACAGGATTGTGCAGGTGGATTTTCTGTCCAGCTCATGGTTTTTATCAGCTGATCTTGTTAAGACACTGTTTATAGAGGCCCCCTTCACTTTCATGACTGGAGAGGATCTGCATCTCAGGTAAGCTGGGTAGCTGACATGCTATGTTTTCTTTTTGCAACTTCTTATTGCGGGAGGGAAGGGAAACTGTCATTTTGACTGTCTGATTAGGAAATTCTAGGAAAGTGTTTCGCTTAAAGGTAAACAAAACAGTATTATTTTTGTGTTGCTGATATGTTTTGGTTTTGCATTGAAAACATGCAGTTACCAGCTCCAGAAGTACAGGAATGCAGGCTCCTTTGTGCTCCCTGTAGATCCCAAGGACAAGGAAACTTGGGGGGACAGTGAACACAGGCTCGCTTACGTCTCCGAGACAACAGTAATTTTCAAAGACATTGTCCAAGTCCGAGATGAGCAATGGTGGCGAGCTCTCTCAACTGGTTACATTACTCAATGGGCTGCAATGTATCCTCAGAAAATCGATGCGCTTTTCTATGCTCACTCTCCCGAAGAAGCGAGAGCACTTGCTCCCCTCCTCGAGAAATTCAGATCAACTGTTGGCAAGAAGGCCTATATTGCTGTTTCAGGAGGCAATTACTGTCCTTGTGAAGAAGCAGCATCAGTTCTCAATTGGCCTAGATTGGTCTGTAAGGAGCGGCGATTCAAGATCTTCGATTTGGGTGTTGGAGCAATCTTGGGGGTGTCCAATTCAGAGGTGCCAATCCTACAGTCCGTGTACTCCAGTATGAAAGGGCTTATCAAAATCCACAATCCCAGCTTGGTGGTTACAGTAGCTGATATTGATCCAAATGTGAAGAATGCTTTAAAAATGGCAGTGGAGAGTAACTCCAATTCTTCAACACTGGTTCTGCTGCCAAAATCTGCAGTGCCAAAGGTGCTGTGGATGGCTGACCTCCGGTCGACAGCACTGCCAAGTGAGTTCACTGCTGCTCTCTTGATATTTTCAACTCGTAAGTAGCTTCAAGCCACAAATGCTGATGCATGTCATTGTTGTTGCTATTTGCAGACTGGAACCGGATGCGAATCTCCATCAACATTATCACCCAAAACCGCGCTTCCTCTCTGTTGAGGCTTCTCAAATCTCTCAGTGAGGCCTACTATGTTGGAGATGAGATCCCTATCAGTTTCAATGTGGATAGTAAGGTCGATGAAGAGACCATTCGGGTAATTAGCACCTTCAACTGGCCACATGGCCCCAAAACTCTCCGGCGGCGAATCGTACAGGGAGGCCTTATCCGCGCCGTCAGCGAGAGCTGGTATCCTGCTTCTGACGATGACTTCGGTCTACTCCTTGAAGACGACATTGAAGTTTCACCATACTACTACCTCTGGATCAAATATGCTCTCTTAGCCTACCACTATGATCCACAGGTCTCGCTACCTGAGCTCTCATCAATCTCCCTTTACACACCTCGATTAGTAGAAGTAGTAAAAGAGCGACCTAGATGGAATGCCACTGATTTCTTCAAAAGAATCCATCCAAACACACCTTATCTCCATCAGCTGCCTTGCAGTTGGGGTGCTGTGTTCTTCCCCAAGCACTGGAGAGAGTTCTATGTGTACATGAACATGAGGTTTACTGAAGATGCAAAGCAAAACCCAGTTCAGATTCCCAAGTCCAGAACAAACGGTTGGCAGGCATCATGGAAGAAGTTCCTCATTGACATGATGTATCTCAGAGGCTACGTGAGCCTGTATCCAAACTTCCCAAATCAGCACAGCTTCTCGACCAACCACATGGAGCCTGGAGCTCACATCAGTGCAAAAGACAATGTGGTTAGGCACAACAAAGCAGATTTCGAAGTTCCTTTGCTGAAAGAGGACTTCAGGCAGTTCTTGCCATCTGCCAAGCTGCCTCCGAGTTCCAGGCTGCCGGTAATCAATCTTTTCAACCAGGCATTGTCTTTGAAAGGGCTGAAGGCTGCTGGAGCGAAGCTGGGGCAAGATGTGATGGAATGCAATGCGACTGAGGTGGTGGTTGTGGATCATCTCACAGGATTGCCTCGGCAGTGCGCCAAGTTCTGATTCTCTTGAATTCCATTTGTTAAATTCTTTGTTTTAGAGACTGTTCTATTCTTTTGGATCTTGTTTTCGAAATTGGGAAGTGGGGGATTTATTTTGGCTTTGCTGATAAACGGCAAGTGGGAAAAGGGTGCTCCTGTTGAATAGCCCCTCAAATAAGAAAGAGGGTCTGTTTTGTTCTAATTGTAAGTTGCCAAGATTGGCCGTCTCTGTACATGGATGAGGCTTCGTTTGGCCAAGCTTTTAAATGTGAGCTTTTCCGAACAGTCCGATTATAAAATGGAAATTTTATAGCAAGTACAACAATAAAAAGTTGAGAAGTGTTTGACTTTATAATTTGAAAAACATTTTTAACAATATTTTAGTGTTTGGTCTGAAAAACGAAAGGGCTTTTAGACATAAAAAATTACTAAAAAGGATAAAGAAATATTTCTAAATTCGATTATTTATTAATAAAATACATTTATAAAAAATAGGTAAATATTTTATAAAAAGGGAAAAGAACTATTTTTAAATCTGATAAAAGATTTTTATTCCTCTAATAGATAATTAAATTGCAATCCATTTTAAAATTTAGGCCCTATTCGGCTTAGCGATTACATTCAAGCTTTTTGCAAAAGTTCAATCAGTCCTGTGACTTTTATAAAAACAAATATGATGCTAACAAGTTGTGAAGTATCTAGCTTTATAATTTAAAAACACTTCTAATAATAATTTTTATTTACCTTGAAAAAGAAAAGTATTTTTTTAGTCTTGTGAATTAACAAAAAGAACATCAAAATATTTTCAAAATTGAATGTTTTATTAATAGAAGATACTTTTTATTTGCCAATAAAGTAAATATTTTTATTAAAATAAATTATTGATTACATCATGGTATATTTATTTTAGAAAGTTTTAGAATGCTGAGAGGTACGATTTTTTAATTTCATCTAATACAATATTTATTATTTAGGGAAATTTATTTTAAATTATTTTTATTGTATGGTAAGAATTATAATAATTACAAATGCCTATTTTACCAATGGGTATAAATTATAATAATTATTATATGCATTCTATCTAGATACATCATTTTACCATTTTAAAAGCACCTAATAAATTTTTATAAAAATTTTAAAAAATTTAATTGAGATAGCTTAAAAGATTATCACGATTTTCAAAATTTTAAATCAACATCTAGTATAAAATCTTACTTCACTATTATGTCCAAAATGTCTCTTATCTAGGTTGTACTTGGTAATAAATAAAATTTTTTATGAAAAGTTTTGAAGAGTAAAAGTTGTCAAATGATGTGATACGATAGGGGTAATGATGAGTAGTAAAAAATATAAAGTTAAAATAGATAGGTTAGTTATGTAGAAATGATCGTAAAGTATAATAGTTGTATAAGAAAATGTGAAAAAATAATTAAAAAATAAATAATTGTGAAGAGTGAAAAGTTTTAGACTGAAAAGTTTTAAATTTACATTTTCTATCAATTGCCAAACACACCCCTAATTTATAATATTCAAGTTTACGGGGATAATTCTGTCTTTTCCTAAATACCTAGTAGCGATTTGGCGCTTAAGTGGAATCGTAATTTTCTCACGATTATAGTTGCGTACCGTGATTTTAAGTTTTATCCAAACAACAATAAAACTGCTTTCCTGTAGAAAAAAGTTCGACTAAGCATTACAAAAAAAAAAAAAAAGGTCTGGCCAAAGAGCATGAGTCAGTTTACTGAAATTATCAAAGAGTTCTAACTGTGGGTCAACAAAGAATAGGACGGAAAATAAATCTATTTGAAAATCAGTTTAGTTATCAATAATTAAATGCATAATGTCAAAAACTTAGGTTCTTTATTTTTTGCTTGCTAATTTCTCCGGGCAAGGGTATTCATTGAAAACAAAACCATATGAACTAGAAGTTAGAAGCTTATGGTGTATTTGTGAAATAATAAAAATTTGGGATGAAAAGCTTTTGATGTAAAAAATTTTAAAGTAGAAGAAAATAATATAATATGATATGGATAATGACGTAGAGTAAAGAAAATAAAGTTAAAATAAATAGATTTATTGTATGGATAATTTTGTAGAATTAATTGAAAAGTAATGTGGTTATATAGAAAGATGTAAAAAAATTAAAAATAAAACAATTGTAAAGAGTAAAAAAATTTTCAATTAAAAAATTTTGAACATAAATAAATGTAGTAATTAGAATTTGTTAAATTCATCCTAATAAAATTTAGACATAGGTCGAAAAATTAGGCCGTTCACAATACACACATATTAATAACTTAAAAGGTGATTCAACATAGACTAAAACAAAAAATAATGTTTCATAAAATTTAGTTTAGTTATCAATAGTTGAAGGGCATGTTCCAAGCCATATAAAATTTTTAAATTGAATTTGTATCATCATTCCTGAAAGAGTTTTTTTATTTTCAGTACTACTTTACTAATTCCCAATGTATATCATTATATTCCCATCCCATATATAAATTCGATTCAAAATCTTATATGATTTGAAACAGACCCTAAAAATATTAGTAGGGTGTTTGGATAGATAGAAAACTTATGACTTCTTTTTAGAACAAAAAACTCCATGTATTAAATGTGCGCGCATCCGGCTAAGAATGGCTGAACTGCTGCGTGCTATTGATCGTAGCATGCATTAATTTGCACCAAGTTTTTTCACCCACATCTTCCCCATTTCTCCTCTACATCAGTACAAATACCAAATTTCTACATATACGTTGTTGTTGTCTGTCATTCTCCTGATTTGAAAAACAATCCCAAAGTGACAACTTCACTATTTTTAAACCTTAGGTTGATAAGTTTTTACACTTTTATGCAAGTTTTTGCTATTATTGAACAACCATATATTCAAAACTTAAGTTTTTTTGTCTTTTGCTCTGTTAGTTTTTCTTTTTTCCTTAGGAGGTAGCTTTAACTTGTTAAGCACACTCTATTTATTCACCGAAAACAAAATAGTATAGGTTAAAAACTCAACAAGTAAATAAATTTTGCTCAATTCGTTTTAACAAATTTTAGTCACAGGTCAAAAACATCAGCTCAATTCACACTATGCACGTATTAATAACTCTAAAGCATGAAGTACATGCTTAAAGAAATATCATGCGCACTTAATGCTTCTCAAGGATATTACTTAACTTCTCAATTTTGCGTATAGATTCGCGAGCTAAAACAACTACTAATTGTCACCCCAACATAGACACATCACTCTCAACTGCATCCTCGAGCTGCTATTCGAACCCCGCCTCCACAAAGGCGGAGTGTACAAGCACATTTTATTCTCATGCACCATGTGATGGTAAATACATGCTCATATACCATTATTAGCTCTCATTATTATAATCACGCTAAGATAAAATTTCGACATCATTTTTTTATGTTTACACATCTAATACCAATATTTTCCTGCTTTTATATTTTTCATGAATTTTCCACTACAAAAAAATGGTATTTTTGCATTATTTGCACCATATAACATATTTTTATAATTTTATATTTTCTATAGATCCGTTCATTTATGAGTTTTCCCATAATTATTATTTTAATTCTGGGCTTGGGCGACCTACCTTAGCTGAAAACTTGAGTGGTTCTTTAGGCTGGGCCGAATGCATGGATGGGTGGCATGCTATGTTCACTTCTACAAAGTTCTGGGCTCTGGGCTGGGCTACCAACTTATATGCAGATTTTTCAACGGCCGAGATCGGCTAATCCGATGGTCCGGTTTTCAGGAAGATTTATATGTTTCTGGGATTATTTACTTAATAAGAACTGTCACTTTTAAAATGATTTCTCAATATTCTGGAATAAATTTAAAATGCTTATTTATGAGTTTAAATTGAATTTTCATTATTTAAATTATTTAAACCGCGTGGCCTCCTAAAATGAAGCTGTGAACACTTCTAATGGGTTGAACTACATTATTATTTTCTAATTTTCCTATGTTTTCTTCTCATCTTTTAAAAATCTTAAATGAGGCTCCTTTTATTCAATTTCTAATTCTTGAATGGGCCAATATTTGGCTCAAATTGAGTTGAAATTTTGCAATTCTATTTCACTTTTTTTTTGTTAGTCTTTTTATACATCATGACAGACGATATTACAATCAGGCACATTTACAATTCTCATACCATAAATAGAGTTATTTATAAATACCCCACACTAGGAGAATTAGTAAATAGTAAATACCACACACACTGGAGGAAATTTTTAAAACTACCCCTACCCGGGTGGACTTAAATGCTGGCCAGGTAGCATCCATGCCACCAATGTTAACCCTAGATTATATATGGCTAAATTTTTAAAGGATACTTAGAAATCAGTTTATTTTTAAAAAATATATATTTTTTATAAGTTTTGAATGGCCGAAACTTGTTCTTGCTTAAATAAATCAATAATATCCATGTATTACTCGAATTTTTCATGACATTTTTCCATGCTAGAAGTATGATGAATGTCCTATATCTATTATGCATATTGACATTTACCATATATTGATGAGGTATCTATTTATAATTTTCCCGAGCATTTATTTCCAATTTTTTTCAAGATCCACCTCGTGAAGCGTAGGTTTTGAATGAAACTTTAGATGAAGAGCTAAAATATAATTTTCTTCTTAGTCAATGGCTGAAATTACAAATAGAAACTACAATGTTGAAGAGATGTTGGATATCTACCTCTTTAAGCTTAGATTTTGTTTGAGATTAGAAGCATGAAAATTGAAAATAATGAATGTAATAAATTTGATAGGAAAAAAAGGAATAAAGAAAAAATAGATATGATAGTTGTATGTAAATATATGAGAAAATCATCAAAATATAAGAATAAAATAGAAAAAAGTAAAATAGTTAAGTGTTGGCATTTGCATTCAGTATTCCTCATTCCCATTCTCTTCATCTGAAATAGACTATTTTCCTTTTTTAACATAAGGTCGTAACTCTTTTTAGTGACAATATGAGTGTGGGAAGTGAGAAAAAATGATAGAAATTTTTTTGTTAAATGAGAGAGTAATGTAATGTTGGTAATGATGATGAATAAAATGAATAAAGCTAAAATAGATATGACAATTTTATGAAAATTGTTTAAAAATTTTGAAAAGGATATTGGTATGAAAAGTTAGGAAGAAATTATTAAAAATAGCAAAAGTGGAGGGCAAAAGTTTTTGTTGAAATTACTTAATTTTATTTTGTTAATTAATGCATTCTAAATTTTGCAATTTTTTATGAATGGTAAAAATTATGTTTTATTAAATAACTTGATTATTTTTCAAAATAAATAAAATATATTTTTTGGGATTGCTATTGTATTTAAGCCGCTATCTTAGCTAATTCTTTTCACTTTTTTCTTTTCTTTTTGTTTCTCTCTATTCTTCATATATTTGTACTTATCTAGAAGTCACATTAAGGGTATGGTGGAGAAATTATAAAATTTTTGGATAAAAAGTTTTTAATATTAAAGCTTTTCAAATAGTAGAAAATGATGTAATATGATGGAGGAGTAAGGAAGGATAAAGATAATAAAATTAAAATAAATAGGTTAGTTGTTTGGGTAATTGTATATAAGTAATCAAAAAATAAGATAGTTGTATAAGAAAATATAAACAAATAATTAAGAAATAAATAGTTATAAAGAGTAAAAAGTTTTAGATTAAAGGTGCGTTTGGATATACCTAAAACTTTTAAATAAAAATTTTTTTATTTAAAATTTTTTACTTTCCACAACTATTCTATTTTTTAATCATTTATTCACGTCTTCTTATATAATTATCTTTTTTCTTTATAAAAAAATTACTCTTTTTTCCATCATTTCAACACAACTACTCGTACAATTAATCTATTTATTTAATTTTATTTGTTTTATTTCTTATCATTATCCCTATCATATTACAATAATTTCTTTCATTTCAAAAAATTTTACCCTAAAAATTTTTTAAAAGGTTTTATCATTTTCTAAACACACCTTAAGAAGTTTTAGTTTAAAAATTTTTATATGTAGCCGAACATACTCTAAAAAAGATTGAGTTGGATGTTACAGATGACTTTACAAGATCATTTATTGGCATCCCACTCACAAATGATGAAGGATGCATGGATTACCCATCTTACCCTTTATTATGTATTTATATCATATATAATTGTGTGTTTAAATGTATGCTCTACGCTTCTATGAAACCCCTATTTTATGTAATCTTGTTAGTCTAGATTGAGGGTGTGTTTGGTAATGAATAAAATTTTTGATGAAAAGTTTTGAGGAGTAAAAGTTGTCAAATGATGTGATATGATAGGGGTAATGATAAGTAGTAAAGAGGATAAAGTTAAAATAGATAGGTTAGTTGTGTGGATAGTTGTGTAGAAATGATTGAAAAGTAGGATAGTTGTATAGGAAAATGTGAAAAAATAATTAAAAAATATGTTAGTGATGGAGAGTGAAAAGTTTTAAATCGAAAAGTTTTAAGTTGACATTTTTTATGGATTGCCAAACGCACCCTGAATGTTAAACCCAATAGGGGAGGAATTAATTCGATTATTAAAATTTTTTATTTGAATATCATCTCCTGTTAAATTTACTTCCTCATGAATTTGATGTTGCTAAAAAAATGACAACTAATGAATTGAAGAGAATATATAAAATAAAGAGCATAAGATAATATATAATAAGATTTATAATGGTCCTAGCAACTCTCTACTTCACTTTTCTAAGCACACATCCTTTGTGCCTTAGATTTTATTATTGTATTTGATAATACAATTAGAGTACATGTTCTTTTTTAGATTCTAGCTCTAGGAGTATAAATAATAACTACTTGTTAGGGAGACTAACTCCAAACAACGAAGCCTAATTTGTGATGAGACAAACTGAAATTAATTAAGAAAACTCATTGGCAAGACAAACTCAAACTAATTAAGTAAAACTTATTGGTGAGACAAATTCAAGATGCCAACCCCCATGTTATTCTTGAATTCTATCTCCAACATTGATCCAAAGAAATACCCTAAAATAAAATAAATAAAAAGTAAATTTACACTGTACATAACTACATATAATTAATTTTTTTTTGTGAGCTCTTTGTTGTGCGAAGAAGATAATCATGTAAGCTTAGTTGAAATAACAATAATTTGAAGTTTTGATAATTGTTCAAATAATTTTAATATTCTTAAATATTAGAAGGTAAAAGCTCAATTTGTATTTCAATAACACCTCATGTTCATATTCCAATGCTATTTTTAAAAGAGAGAAATATCTAACCATTGGAGTGGTAGTTGACGTGTATTTAATACTTCAAATTTGAAATTTCAACAATTACAATTGAAGTTGCATATGAGTTGACTTTAGGTATGACTTTATCTTGAAGTCTGCATAGTGAGGTTGACTTCAGCTTAGAACTTCATTTGGCAAAAATTCTAAAAATTTTGATATGCTTGTTCTTCTTTAAGTTACAAATAGAGTTGATTTAGAGTACGACTTTACTCAAGTCTCATGTGAATTCAACTTGAAGCGAGACTTTAATTTAGTAAAATTGGTCATTTAATTTTCTTTCTCCCAAGTTGCAAATGAGGTCCACCGGAGATTAAAAAGATTTACTAAAGTCGTAGGCAGAGTAAACATTGGGTGAGACTTTACTTTGCTAAGGTATGTTCTGCTTTATTATCTCCCAAGTTACAGTTGAGGTCCACCTAGAGTGAGACTTCACTAGGGGTGTAAATCGGGTCGGGTTGACTCGGGTTGGGACAAATACAACCCTAACCCACCTTGTAAAATTCCAACCCA
>JAXCLR010000001.1:51818800-51840813 GCA_035584095.1 Annona squamosa
GTAAAAAGCTCGGTAATTTGGATGGCACGTAAGCGTCCGGACAAGCGACCCCATGAAAGCCATTTTTATTTCACATAACACAGCCTTATTTTCGTTTCGGGCACAGCAAACCAAAATGAACGGCCGAAAACGATGGGATGAGCGGATGCGATGAACGCATCGCCGTAAGTCCGCAGGTCCCTTTATCGTACCAGAATCTGCATCTTGCTGCGCCCTTCACGTGGCAAGAAAGGACGAAAAGTAGATCCGGACCGAACACCTGACCCCGTCGACATCCTACCACCAAAGGCGATTTGGAAAGGGGCCCAAAAAAAAAAAAAAGAAAAAAAAGCAATGAAAACGTAAAGTTCGTCTAACGGTCCATCTTTCGGAGCGTAAGCGCGTCTTTAAATCCGCAAACCGCCTTTTCTTTCTTTCCTGCTAAGTTCCAATAGCGCGAGGCAATCGGTTGGTGTAACACCGCTGAGGGTTTTTCTCTGTAATTTGGGACGCGGCCGAGGGTAGTTTTGGCGATTTCTTTCCCCGAAATTTTCGACTAGTACAGGCGAGAAGAAAGCCGATCGCATTTCGGAGATTTGTTTGTTTCTCTGTCGTTCCTCGTCGGTTCGAAGAACAGTGGCAAATCTGGTGAGAGCTCGAACCCTAGTTCTGTGGACTTTTCTACTGCTTTTTCGCTGCTGCTTTTTTTCCCCCTGCTCCTGAAAGTGTCAAAAGTGCGGTAATCCAGCTGGAACCTGTGCTTTTCAGTGTCTTTAATGGTGGATTATTGGTATGCATATTTTTTGGCGTTTTGAATTTCTAGGGTTTTCGAAGTAGCGATTTTTCTATTTTGTTTTGAATTGTTATTGTTTGAGCATTTCTGCGGCTACCAGTTTCGCGGAATTTGAAGCTTTTTCATTTTTTGAGCATGTGCTTGAAGCGTTTTCGACCGGCCTCTGGATTTTTTTTAATATTATTTAATGTACCGAAGTTATCTACGTATATATATATATAGATATTTTCTTTTTTGCTGATCCATGTCATCTCTTGCAGCCCGCCTGATCAATCACATTTCTGTGATTCTTGTTGATCATGACCCTGTACAAAATATAGGCTTTTTTTTTATTCTGCATTTAGTTTCTGCTGGAATCAAACCAGCGTTAATATGAAACCAAGTGTTGGACGAACCATTATTGAGGCTGGTTCATTTACACGGCTTTGACACGGTGTAATGTCGAGCTTGTTTATTTCAATCATCTTAGCCAGAAAGATGCAAAAGCTTTCTTTATTGGGAAGTTTTCTAGTATTCATGGGAGTCAATTTGAATTTTCGGGTTGGTCTCTGTTCTTTCTTTTCTTTGTTGTCAATATATTATTATCGAAGATCATCTATGCCCACTTTTGGAGCTTGGATTTATTTATGTTGGTATCTGAATTTCGTCGGTAATACTTTTTTTATCATGACTTTGTTAATGTTCTTATTTGGATGAATATTTTCCCAAGCAATTATGTTTTCCCATTTTCTTTTACAGTATAGTGCACTCTGTATAAAGTCGCATCAGCATAGCAGTTTCTCTTCACCATCCTAATCTTTGAAGACTGGTTATTGGAAGTGAAGAATGCAGCATTTGCTTGACATTATTTCAAAGGTGTTTCATGGTATTTGAAATTCTCAACCGATGCGTGATTTCTAAGCTTGAGGAGCTACTAGAATATGGGGACCATCCATCATCGCAAGTTTGTAACTATCATGCTTGCCTATGTCTGTTGCTCAATCTAATTGTCCATGATTGTTGTATTTTGTCAAACATTCCTATGCTTACCTTCTCAGATCCTGATGTTCTATTTAGATTTTATTCTTTCTTGCCTTCTTTTTCTTCTTCTTCTTCTTTCAAATACTGAAATTTTCATTAATATTCTGAAAAGACTCATTGACATAACAGTGGTATTCCAAGAAGATCAAGTGAAGCTGCCAGAGTTGTTGTTACAACCATCATTGGACTCATCTTTGGATTCTTCATTGGGATTACATTTCGAAGTTTCTCAGTAACCAAGGTATTTCTATGTAATTTCTAATTATTAAGCGCATGTTGTGTTGTTGATTCATATATTTCTTGTGAAATCTGGATTGAAATATGGAAATTTTGCAGATTAACTTGCCTTCCAACATCTTTTCCTCCATTGATGCTTCGACTTTCTATGGCCATAGACTGGAGGGCGATGATGACCAACTTGTATCTAATCCTGGTTCAGATGAAGGCAAAATTTATTACTCAGGAAATACTCCAAGGGTATTTAACCATTGCCTTATTTTTTAGAATCTTTCATATCCCAATTCGGCACTTATTCTTTGAATACGGTTTTGAAAAAGGTCCTTCATTTTAGCAGATACCCTGCCTCATGTAGGCTACACACTTATGTTTCGAGTGGTCACTTACCATCAAATAATGCATCATGAACTTCAATTGAACTGTTAAAATGCAACTATATGATTAATTGGATATTTGTTTTTATTTTTGGACCAGAAAAGTTCTCGTCTTTGTTTATTTCAAATTGCCAATAAATATTAAATTACTAAAATTTCTGCAGCAGATTTTCATGTACAATTCTAATAATTTTTTTTATTCCTCTGTACATTGGACCTGCACACTATGTGTTTATCTGTAAATAATCAGTCTGCTAACATTTGGAAATGCTTGCAACTTTGCGCTGCCCCCCATAGCTTCTAATCTGTTTTGCAAGGGAGTGCACTGTGTCCAAGCTTTTTAAACACACAGATGGTTGAATATTCAACCCCTGACATCCACCAGGTTTCTTCCTATGAATTGTGTCAAAATAGAATCCGCCAAATTCGGAGGTCAAAGAGTTTCGTAAAATATTCTTGATGGAAAAAAATGCAAGTGAAAGGTCTCACTGAATCAAATTTGGTTCATGAATCAAAGAGAGTGAGAATTCTTATTCTTGATCTCTCTCAATCTCTTTTAATTTTTAGGATCCAGAATTCAAATTGAAGTACTTGTGCTCCTTCTTTCATAGATTCAATCCCTCTTAATTTTTACTTCTTTGTTCATAGACGTCCTTCCTCTTATCAACTTTTTTAAAAGAGTAATTTGCATAGATATACATATAGTTTGACGCTAATTGCAGATATACTTATGTAGTTTCACGAATTGCATATTACCCTTATATAGTTTCACCAAAATTGCGTATTACTCCCATGCCATTAACTACCATTAATATCTGCCGTTACATTTTCAAAAATGACGAAAATGCCTTCATCGATAGTTTCACGAATTGCATATCACCGCCATATAGTTTGACCAAAATTGCATATTACCCCATGAAGATGAGGGCATTTTCATCATTTTTTGAAAATATAATGGCAGATATTAACAGCAGTTAACAACGTGGGGTAATACTCAATTTTGGTAAAACTATGTGGTGGTAATATGCAATTTGTGAAACTACGTGGGTATATTTGCAATATCGGTAAAACTATGTGGGTATATATGCAAATTACCCTTTTTAAAATTGGAATTAATTTTTATTTCACAAAAGATTGGATGTCAATTGGAATTTTGTTATTTGTGATAGTTCCTTTTAAGAATTCTGAGAATTTGGCTATTTAAAATAATTCCCATTAGGCATCTTGAGAATTTGGTTATTTATGATAGTGCCTATTAAGCATCCTGAGAATTTGGTTATGTCAAATTCCTGTTAAGCATCCTGAGAATTTGGTTATTTTTGATAATTCCTGTTAAGCATTGTGAGGCTTCTTGATCTCTCTCAAGGCAAAGAAACAGGATTGGAATTGATGTCCTTCCATGGATTTGACCCTTCTTTCGCAACAGCTAGAAAATGCTGGCAACTTTGTGCCACTCCCCATGGATTCTAATCTATTTTGCTCCGTAAGGGTGTGCACTGTTGTCTGAGCTTTTTAGACACAGATGTTGGATCTTCAACCCCTGACATCGACCAGGCTTCTTCTTAGGTCATACTCTCATGGACTGCTAAAACATCAAATATTAGAAGATTTATTTACTCCAAATTGCTGGTCTAGATTGCACCTACAGCAATGGATCTTCTAATAAAATAGAGATAACTTGAAACTGAAAAATGCATTTTTATCAGATGAGTGTAAACCTTCTGTCCATATTTCGTAAAACCAATAGTTACAGAATTGCAGGGGGGTGGTAATATGATTCTTTTTTTTCATTGAACTATTTTGTCAGTTGAGATTGGTTGGAATTTGATCCCAATTGATGATCAATTGGATTGAATATTATCTTTATCTTTGTTCATATTATTTTATTCTTCAGTCCGATTATTCATGGGTAAACCTGCACTGTGTTACTGATATTCCGGCCCGTTGCTCAGCTGTTCGGTATCAAGGAATAATGCTGGTTTTAGTTTTCAAGCATGCTGCATCTCCTCTGTCTGCACAATTAAGCTTTCTATACATTTTAATTCCATGCAGATATATGTTCCTACAAATCCCCGAGGTGCAGAATTGTTGCCTCCTGGAATAGTTGTGACAGAAACTGATTTCTATTTGCGCAGATTGTGGGGTAATCCCAATGAGGTCAGTATGCTTTGATCTTTAGAAACAATTGTTTAATGTTTTTTTTTTCCTTAAAAAAAAAAATTAGAGCAAGATCTCTTTTCCATGTGTGTTGCATGTTAGTGAATGATGGTTTGAAGGCATTTAAGCTGTGTGAGATTTCAGCTGTGAAGTGCTTGACAACCATGTATCTAAGATCTCTAGGCAGCAATGATCCTAAAAATGGAAAAATGGTATTTGAGGCAATCCATACATGTTTTGAGACCTTAATTTTCCTTTCCCTGTGCCTTTCATATTTTTAGGTAGTTGGTTGATCTTTGTATTGCCTCTTTAAAAAATGCAGGATTTGACAAACAGGCCGAAGTACTTAGTAACATTCACTGTCGGGATTAATCAGCGGAATAATATAGATGCAGCAGTTAGAAAGGTGGATCTTGACTGCAAATCTTACATAATGAAAATTCCAGTTATGTAAGTTCATTTTTTACTGAGAATTCCCCCCAATTTCCCTGTTAGTTTTCTGGCGATGACTTCCAAATTTTGCTCTTCCACTATGATGGCCGGACAAGTGAATGGGATCAATTTGAGTGGTCCAAGCGTGCAGTTCATGTCAGTGCAAGGAGACAGACAAAGTGGTAAGGATTTTGAAGATTCTATAGCATTTTCTGATTCAGCGATGATATTAGTCTCTATTTTCTTCCACTACCTTTCTTTGTACAAATGTTTGATCTTCATTGTACCGTGCTAAAAAAACTTTATGGCCTGTTTTTAAAGTCTCAGAATGTGGTTTTGTTCACTCTCTAATTACAGAAATTATTTTTGATCCCCACAATAAGGAATATGACATTATTGTGATCAGGTGCATCTAGTCTTTACTGCAACTGCAGATGAATCCATTCTTTCCTCACTCTTTTTCCAAGAAATGAAAGAGGAATATGATCTCTAATGTAGAGATGTGATTAACTAATGAGGCATGTAGGCATCCACCTGATAGGCTTTTGATTGTAGAGCCTTGAAATGAAACTGAACTGGATAGGTGAAATAAAAATGCTTATGAAATTTCATCAGTGCTATGTGGTAGATCCTCAATCAAGGATCATCATGTAAACAAACAATGCTAAAGAGTTGATCCATGTACATAATTCATTCCGTAAAGATCAGTGGAGCTCATAAAGCATTCTGTCGAGGGCCATCTCTATAGTTGTGTTTGTTACTTCTTGGCTTGCATGCCTACATTGATTTTCAGCAATATGTGTTCTTTTTCTGGATGAGGAGTTCAACTGTGATTGGTAGTTCACCATTTCATTGTGAATTTATAGGTGGTATGCAAAACGATTTTTACACCCAGATATTGTAGCAGCCTATGACTATATATTTATCTGGGATGAAGATCTAGGAGTGGAGCACTTCAACGCAGAAAAGTGAGTGTTCCTTTATTAGTTTTAATTTTTTGATGATAAATGGCCAAGTATGGTCCTTAGTAGCTCTGCTTTCTCTTTGTTAAGTTTTCATATTATACCAGGTACCTTCAATTGGTAAAGAAACATGGTTTGGAAATCTCACAGCCAGGTCTGGAGCCAAATAAAGGCTTGACATGGGAAATGACAAAAAGGAGAGGTGAAAGCGAAGTGCACAAGTAGGATTTCTATAATTTATCTGTCATTCTTTTTTTGGTTGGTGAAATATTTTTTACTCAGTTTTATCGTCTGTTTATATTAGTAGCATTGTCAGTTGTCCTGATTTCAAGGCTTCTCTGTCATGCCTGTGTACAGAAATACAACTGAGAAGCCAGGTTGGTGCAGTGATCCTTTCGTGCCACCATGTGCAGCGTAGGTTTCATCCCTCTGCTCTAATCTCATCTCAATTGCCATTGTTTGCCTTTTTAAATGCTGCCAATGTTGTCCCCGACTCTCATAATATCCACTTAAGGAATCATGAAAGATCATCTTGCTCAAGCAAAATAAGGGGAAGAATGAGAAATTGGACAGGTTGCATTTCACCACATGAAGTCCTGGAGCAGTCCTTTTTCCCTTAGACTGTATGCTGCCATGAGAATCAACCAGCTTGCACAAATTGTGTGTTGTGGGCCTGTGGCAGAACTATGGCCAAACATTCACCAGCTGACCACTCCTTGTATGGCAAATGACAATAATTGCTTTTGGTGGTTGAACAACTAGCAGCATCCGCTTGCAATCTTGGTTGACTAGTTACAACAATGCCTATTCGCTTACTAAGATTTGGTTTTTTGATGTAGTCTTTCCCATTCCTTTGCGCTCATTTGGCCAGGCCTTGTGATGAGTTTTTAGCTTTGACTAATTAGACCATGTTCATGACTTCATGATGTCTTTTTATCTTCGGGAAGTTTATAGACTAGAAGATCCCATTTCTCCCACTGTTTATTAGCTCAGCTTTTTTTCCCTCTCCTTTGCAATCATGACATTCTTCACAAGCTTGCTCCCTTTACAATTGGCTTGTAGCATCCAACTTTGCTTTCCATCTCTTTACATTCTATTCTATTTGCCGGTCTGGTTCATTTCTACTCACTTTTATCCTGGGTCCTTTGTCTGTCTGTCCAAGATGATGAAGGGACGAAAACACCATAGAATGAGCCTGAAGATTTTCCTTCTGTAGTTCACCATTTAAAAAACGAACAGATGTAACTCTCCATTATACATACATGTAATCACATATTGGTTTATGGTTTTAGTTGTGATCACTGTGAATCCCCATTACAATTACCATCGGGGACAGCTATGAGGTTATATGGAACCTTGAAAGTGCAGATTGTACCCCAGCACACACACACACACAGCAGTATTTTTGCAATTCATAGTTCTGTTGTCAATTCCTCCAATTGTAGAAGGCAATCATAGAGACTTATGTCATTGAAAGCACCATGCATGAGCTTGTTGTAGTAGAAAGAAATTTTTTGCTGCTATAGGAATCCATGACTTTGATTTTCTGCACGAAGATGTAGATGGCAGGACTCTTAACCATTTAAAGGATTCAGCTTTCCAGAGGTGGATTGCTGGAAAATTTTTTCCTGTTGTTTGTTCTGTCATGTGTCAACGTGTAACTTATGCTATACAAGTACCAAAAGTGACACTGAAGGACTTAGCAACAATTCTGTCTCACCTGAAGAGTGAATGCCAAGCAAGAAAACCAAAGTTATAGGTCCCTGAGCGTTGGTCTATGTAACTCATGTGGTTTTTTTTCTATTGTCTGACTGTTTCCTTTTGGGTTGTTTCAGTTTTGTAGAAATTATGGCCCCCGTCTTTTCCCGGAATGCTTGGCGTTGTGTATGGCATTTAATTCAGGTGCTGCTAAACTCTGTAGCAGAATACTTTGTTGGTGATTCTCCAATGAAGCCAGTTGCAACTAGCAAGTTTTGGATTTTCAATTTTTTGACATTTTCATTTAGATCTGTGCCATTCGTTGCATTTAAAACTATTTATTTAGTCTCTAAAAAATCAAATTGGATGAGAATTTTTTTTTACAACCTATAGCATTAACAATATGATTTTAAGGATTCTTGTGCATTTGCATTTCTGTGAATTATATATAGTTCCAAATAAACAAATTTTCGTATCATGAAAATATTTATGGAAAAGAATATGATGCATACCTTTGATGTAAACAAAAACACAGAAGGAAGCTGTTTTCTGATGCTATTTTCACAACTTGGCATATATACTTATTCAATTTTTTTCTTTAAAATAATGCTTAATTGCTGCAGAACGATTTGGTACATGGATGGGGGTTGGACTTCGCCCTTAGGAGATGTGTAGAGGTCAGCTCTCTCTCTCTCTCTCTCTCTTGTTTTCACAATGTGCATGACTAAAAAGCTGTGGATGGAATGTTCATTTCTCTTGGTGACCACGGGAATTCCTTCCCTCACTTTCCACATGCAGAACAAGTCACCAACAAGAATTCTTTCCCTGATTTTCCTCATCCACAATAAGTCATCGCTTGAAGATTATTTCATAAAACATTTTGCCTTAAGATAATGGTCCTCCTTTCTAATAAGTAATTCTGATGGAATAAGGGAAGCAAATTTTAAAGAAATTTCATTTTATCCATCATGTTACCAACTGATAAACCTAATGATTTTTAACTCAAATAAAATTTTGCACAGAATTGGCTTCCGGTTTCAAATCTAAAATGAACAGCTAGTCGTGTATTTGGATCATAATTTTTCAGCTTTGCTGAATATGCTGAACTGTTGTTTTGTTTTCGAATCTAACAGCCTGCGCATGAGAAGATTGGTGTGGTTGATTCGCAGTGGATAATTCATCAAGTTATCCCATCCCTTGGAAATCAGGTACCAAGCTTAACATTTTGAGCACTTGCAAGCCACCTTTTTTTCCTGTTTTGTGTCTATCTTTAAGATGAGGTGCGTGCGCGCTCACCTACCCACTTCCCTTTCTCTCTCGGAGACCAAGTTTTTTCTCAATCAAGCATGTTTATGGGCTACATTTGTTGGAAAACAGTATTATTTATGTGTAAATTTTGAAAAATGCTTAGATCTATTTCCACATGTATTAGAATGTAATAACACTTTATAGGATCATTTATTTATATATAAATGATATTTTAGACGGTTTAGATATTTATACATATACATATATATATATATATGTATATATGTATGTATGTATGTATGTATGTAATGCACGCATACCCAGAGCAGAGGCATGCTCTGGCTTGTGTTTCCCATCCTGCCCAGGGTTAATTTTCATAGGCTGGAGAACAATGATAGCCCATTCAATGTGTTCTATTTGTTATTATTATTTTTTGTGTTCTTGCATATACCTAGTTTATCATTTTTACACTAGCAGAAAGATCTCTGGAGAGTCCTATGCTATTCTACATCTTTGACCAGCTACTGTCACAGAATCAGTGGACCGCTTCTGGTCATCTTTACAGGTCTTGTGCAAAGGATGTTGGTGGTAAAAGACAACTTTGCAGTTCACCTAATGCCTACACAGTACCGATATCATTTTTAGTGATATGTTATCTTCTCATGGTTTCTGTCATCTCAAATCTTACAGGGTGAAGCTGATAAGGGAAAAGCACCATGGGAGGGGGTATGTCTTCTAATCCACTTCTAATTGCCTTTTGCCTGCTGATACACTTACTGATTTTGGTTGAAATGTATTGATCAACAGTTTCATCTTTTCAACCTGGAGACTTAAGTCTAATGTATCTTAGCTTTATTCCACTGGATGTATACTGCTACTATCCAATTCATGCCAATCATGAAAAAGATGGATCTATAACATGGAAATGGTGGATCCATTTTCCCTTGTGGGGATGAGTTCAGCTCTGCATCAGCATCAGTTACCAATTAGGCGTGGAATCAACCACAATCTGAATGACATGATATGTATCGTATTGCTGAAATCCATTGCAGTCATGAATTTCCATAGTGACCCGACCTGCTTTGTTAGAAATGGAGTGGGGAACTTCAATACCTGCTTTTTCCCTTTTAAACCTTTTCTTCTTTTCAATTGACAGGTAAGAGACAGGTGCAAGAAAGAGTGGACCATGTTTAAAAACCGTCTTGCTGATGCTGACCGAACATACCTCGAACAGAGAGGAGGGAATAGCTGATCTCTTATGCGGCAATTATTGTTGCCTGCCACTGACTGCTCTCGTGGTATTGAGAATCCAATGATGCATGCCGCCACTCTATGGTCGGCTGCACTGGTGAAAATTCTCCCTGTTGGAATGGAGCTCACGATGTATCGTTAGGGCTCATCGGTGGCCTGAGGGAGGTTAACGAGAGTGGAGCTTCACTTTCCTTGTTTATAGTTTCATTAGCTTTGAGTTGTGAGCACGTAGTCTTTTATCCAATTTTGTCAATCTATTGCCATTGATGGACGTGTATACATGCTCTTGTTTTTACCTTTGGTGTGAATGGGTGTGGGTGTACATGCTATTTTTTCACCTTATTGCGCGATGCCGTGCTTTGCTTATTACGACGACTTCTGTACGGTTATAAAAAGTTACCTTCTCAGTTCTCATCCTTTCATCCAATGTTCTGAAAACCAGACGTTCCGTACTATAATAACATGGTTGAAATATGGAAGTCAGAATCCAAGCTAAATTAGAATTTAGCATAAACATTTGCGTTAGTTCTGCCGTGCAATTAAGACTTACGCATGCGGCTGTGGCGAGTGGGAATAATGTTGGTTCTACACTTATTTTCTCAAAACCGGCCTCAAGAGATCAAACCATCAATCTAGTTTTAATTGTAAAATTTTTCCACAAGTTGGATAGTTCATGCCGAGATGTATCTATTTTTCCTGAACGCCCTAGCAATCCAGGTATTGACTGGTAGAGATGTATCTAACAACTCCTAGAATGCGGTTGAGAATGTAAATTCAGATTTTTAACATCTATGTATCCGCGATATTTAATAAATCATGGGAAATGCTAATACGTTTGAACATAATTAAAATTTTCAGTGTTGTTGCCTCATCTTGATCATGATATCAAAATTCATTGTATCCATTGATGCATTTGGAAATCAGGCTTCATTTCATTCAAATATTTACGTGGATCCTATCCGTTAAAATGGAAAAAAGTGAAAAGTTACCGCAATAAATTTGCTTGGTTTTCATATCTATTTTTAAAAAGTATTATTTACGTATCTATTTTAAAGATCTTAGTTCAACATTTGTACCTTATGTCTCTTTCAAAGATGTCTATTCAACATCTATATCGTTTAAAACATTCTTATATATTCTGGAAATTATTGTGTTGTGATAACTGGATGGGCTATCCCATCACAAAGCCAGCTGGTCTTATGTTCAATCGACTAGTTTACGGGTTGAATCACCCTACCAGGAGTGTAATAGGTTCCCAATCAGCTGCTCACCTGGCCGGTTGGATCCGTTCTCGCAACATTGCTTATTATAAGATTTTTAATGCGTTGTGAATGAATCTAAGTGATTTTATATGTCAAATATAATTGCAAAGATTTTTAAACAGGTATGGTCTAGCAAGGCCAATTGAAATAATTTTCGAAAACGCAATAAAACAAACGATGTTAGAGAAAATAAGTGACTCAGATTTGATTTAATCATTGAAGTGGGCCCAAAATAGGTTATATTATTAAAACATTTCATGGTAATGACACCACAAAAATATTTTCCATCATTCATATCCAACAACTATATAGAGAAGATGTATTTGGATGTATGTTAATCAATGTCGAAAAATAAAAATATATTGGTTGGCGGATCAAAAGAGGATCATATGGTGGGTATTTTGAACGGCATGAGATGGATATATTAAGAGTTAGCCGGGGGTCCTTTTGGTTATTAAAAAATTAAAAAGTGGGTTAGGTCTGGTGAATGTGTGGCAACTTTGAACCATGCCAACACAACTTCTGAAACGAGTTTCATTTTCTGAAGAAAACTAACCCAAAAAGCATGAAAGGGTTCCAACACACTTTGAAACTCTGATTGGATTCTGGGGTCCCCAAAAATAGTTTTGGACTTTAGGCGCTCATCCAATGGTCTTTTTTTTTTTAATTATTGATTGATTGACTCATCCAATGGTCTTGACTAGCAAATCAAATCAAATAAAAAAAAATGTCTTGGCTTGGGTACGTAATTAGGCGCAGAAAAGTTTATTATTTCATAAGCGAGCATGCCATGCCTTTGGCATTTTTGGCGTAGTGTTATTTGAGTAAAGCCAGCGGGCTGGCGTTGCTAGTATCGCATGCAAGGTGAGCCTCATCCTATGATCCTAGCGACATTGAGGTTTTGCATGCATCTATTTTTTAAAATTGTTTTGAAACTTTTTTACACAAATATTAATATAAGTGTACTTAATATGTATATCAATTTTTACAATTTGTAGAGGTTTTTAGATATTTTTTCGGATTTTTAAAAATCAAATGTCGTTGATTTTTAAAAATAAAAAATATTTAAAAACTACAAAAAGAGTAAAAATTGATACACAAATTGAATACACTTAGATTAATAGTTTTATGAAAAATTTCAAAAAACTTTTAAAAAATAAGTATATACAAAGCCTCAATGCTCTTGAAAGCGTAGGATCAAGTTCCGAAGCTCATACATTCAGGCAAATGAAAAAGGAAACCCGAAAAAAGCCAAGATTCCCGTTATGCTCATAAGCACGCTTTGGTGGCGACATCTAAGCGATTCTGACCTCTCTCCACCTTCACTTTTAAATCACTCATGGACCTAATAGTCTTACATGATTTCAGTGGACCATCCATCCATGTTAACTTCTTATGATTGTAATTGTTGCTGCATGAAGTTGGTGAAAAAAGTGTAAGAAAGAATTTTTATGGGAGTACGTACGTACCATTTTAACAATTTGCTGCGTTCATATATGCATGCATTTGATGTTGAATGGATCTTAAATAGTTCCATTGAGTAAGTCCAAAGTTGCACCTAACTAGAACAGGTTTCAGTTTGGAAGTTAGAAGCTCTTGCTTGCATTGGGAGGAAATTTAACAAAAGAAATGGCTAATATTATATTATCTCACCGGCCTAACTTACTTCTCAAGATTCATGCATTTCCATCTCACAAAACAATTCATATTGCTCAATGTTAACCATACACATCGATCAGCTCTTAACTAGCTATAGGATGCCCAAACAAGTTCCGATCCAGTAATGGATGAAATAAAACCAAATTAAAATGTCATCACAAATGAGAAGACAATAGTAACCATATGATTTTTTTTATTTTTTATTTTTGGGATAAAGTGACCATATGATTTTGATGTCATGGTTGACCCAAAATTCTTTTATACAGCTATTTGGAGACCCTACTAAAAATTTCGAAAATTATTTTAAAACAGAATTAATTTTCGTAGTTATAAATAATAATTATTCCCTCCAACAATTTGCCCCCGAGAAAAATTATCCCTTTGGCCAAAGGTTGCAGTAGATCCAACGTTGCTTATGACGACTTTCATCATTTTGCTAATGACGATGAACTACGCTACTATATATTATAATTACCATCCTTAATTAAATGACGCAAATTGGAAAATTTATGATTGCGTTTCTCCTCAGTCTTGGAATCTTACTTGGGTATATAAAATAGAGGCTTTTATCATGTTTAAAAATGAAATAACTTAAAATTACAAGGGCAACTGCATATATAAACCACTTGTGCCATTTCTTCTAATTAAGGCATGCTTGTTACATGCAAAAACTTTTCAAATAAAAAAAATATTTCAATTTAAAATTTTCAACTTTTTATAATTATTTTATTTTTTTAATTATTTTTCACATCTTTCTATATAACTATCTTGCATTTTAATTATTTCTACATAATTATCTATACAAATAACTTGTCTATTTTAACTTTATTTTTTTACTCCGTATCATTATTTCTATTATATCACGTTATTTTCTTTTAATTTAAATACTTTTACACAAAATATTTTTGATCCAAAACTTTTTATAACTTACAAACCCGAACTAATCCACCCACCAATTAAAGAGACATCTTGCTTGGCTTAGAAATGCAGCCAGCGTTGTTCTTGGAACTTTTCAGCCACATGGATTGAAGCAACTATCATGGCCATGTCCGATCTCGCCGGTCAAATAAAATGGGGAGAAAAGCAAGCTGAAATTCACGAAAAAGCTAACCTGTCTGATAAGAAAGCCAGGTTCTTCCTCCATCCAGCTGAGGGGCCTGGAATTCTTGCTTTCCCTCTCCAACGTAGGGCAGGTGGGCTGCGCGAATTCTCGCATCCCACCGTTTACGAGCACCGGATCGTCTGACATTGCATGCATGGATTGATTGGATTTGAGAGGTTGATCAGAAAGGAGAGCTTTTTGAAGAGAGTTCCAATATCCTAGGAGTGAGTTTCATACCTTTTTCCTGTCCATTACATATTTTAGCGACGGTGATCCATATTCATCGGAGTTCCTTCTGATTTATTTATTTTTCATTTGATGGATTTGATTTGTGTGATTTAATTTTCATATGCATATTTGTTAGAGTTACTAGGTAATTAGATGTCCTCGGGAATTAAAAAAAAAGCGTACGTCTAGTATTATAAGGTTGGAAAACTGAAAAAAAAAATTAAATCAAGATTAAAAGGATAAAGATAAAATAAATTTTAGAAGTCAAAGAAAATTTTGAAAAAGAGAGAATGATATAATATAGTTGTGGTAGTTATTCGAAGTAGAGAAAATAATGATAAAATAGATAGGATAAATATACCGAAAATATGAAAAATGATTGAAATTTCAAAAGTAATATAGAGAAAATAGCGCTTTCAGGTACTTTTTTTTTTTTTTATGAAGCTTTCAGGTACTTAAATGAATGAAAAGGAGTGAAAAAGTTTTTTTTTTTAAACTTTATATCAAATGCCTAATGGAGAAAAGTTTAGGGAACAAAAAGGTGTAATAGAGATTGTTGAAAATCAATAAAATTAATAAAAACAAAATATATGCTTTTGAATAAAAAAGAAGAGAACAATTAGGGTGTGTTTGGGAATGGATAAAACTTTTGTTAAAAAGTTTTAGAGAGTAAAAGCTGTCAAATGATGTGATATGATAGGGGTAATGACAAGGAGTAAAGATGATAAAGTTAAAATAGATAGGTTAATTGTGTAGGTAGTTGTATAGAAATAATTGAAAAGTATGGTAGTTGTATCTGAAAATGTGAAAAAATAATTAAAAAATATTATAATTGTTGAGAGTGAAAAGTTTTAGATTGAAAAGTTTTAAGTTGATATTTTTTCTTCCTTACCAAACACACCCTTAGAAAATAATAGAATTACGATGTAAGAAAATAAAATTTCTAGCAGAAATTTATCATTATATGTTTACACTGTAATGTCGCTGTAGTTAAGTCATTATAGTCATTATATGGACAGGAGTGAAATTTTATTTTTTTAAACTTTATATCAAACGCCTAATGGAGAAAAGTTTAGGGAACAAAATGGTGTAATAAAGATTGTCGAAAATCAATAAAATTAATAAAATAGAATAGATGCTTTTGAATAAAAAATAAGAGAAAATTAGAAAATAGTAGGATTACAATGTAAGAAAATAAATTTTCTAGCAAACATTTATCACTATATGTTTACACTGTAATGTGGTTGTAGTTAAGCCATTATAAGTCAGTCCTAAAGACTTCAAAGACAATTTTTAAATTAAGTTGTAAGTAAAATGTCATTGTTTGCAACGTTTATTATATTATTAGCAGTACAACTTTTTTTTGATGTTGACCAATAAAACTTAACTTTAATTCGAAACAAAAATTATTTACATCCCCAAACAAAATCTTTTGCAAGAAAATTTGCTAAGCGTGCTAAAAACATATTACAAAATGTTGATTTTCTGTTAGTGTTATGAAGGCACTGAATAGCACATGAATTATGAGAAATTGGTAGAAAAAACTATGTATTTCATTCCTCTTTTAATGTACGAGAATATATTGCAAAAATGTTTTCTTATATTATCTTCTTCATCCATGCATGGTCATCCCACTAGTAAATATTGGACCTTAAGAGTAAATTATCAGAATTAATTGTTAATGTTTTATACTCGAGAGACCAAATTTTATATATTCAAATTAATTAGAGGTCGCCTCTATATCGTATTGTTTAGAACTTAAATGCAATTAACATCTTTATACCAATGTCAACGAATTCTGGGGTAAATCCATCCAGTTTCTCTTCTTTTATTTTATCCCTATCTTATACCTAGGATCTTTTTAATTGTTTGATTGGTCCATTGCTTGTCTCAGAAGAGAAATTAGTTTAACTTGGGGTCTAGTCAGATAAAATCATCAATTTACTCTATCTAGTTAGGAAATGAGACTAATGATCAATTAATTAATTTCTATCCGATCATTTAATATATTCTAAAATAATAAAATGCCATCACGTACATATAATTAAAGATGAGTTAAGCGTTGATGACAAAGTAGCTTGCTAGGTAGCAAGGTACTGGAATTAATTAATTAGTGACATTAATTAATTTTGCAGTGATTAGATAGGTGTGGCAGGAAATTAATTATTAAAGAAGAGCAATGGCCGAAGCATCAGGGTTTCCGCTGGGTGTAATCGGTGCATTGGCCCTTTCGGTGGCGTCGTCGGTGGCCATTGTCATCTGCAACAAAGCTCTCATCAGCACCCTCGAATTCCCGTTTGGTATACAACCCCTTGTTTTTATATTTGGAAAATATTCTTTTAAAAAATTTGAACAATTTACAAGATTCCTTTGAATGCGTGATGCCAAAATTCAACCGGAAACTTACCAATCAAAGTGAATTTTGGCATATCATATATATGCATGTGCGAGAATATTATAAATAGTTTAAATTTTTTAAAAAAATATTTAGTTGCTACTTTTAATTAACGACCGGATTGTATATGATCATTGCCTTATTTTTGGTCACATACATAGATATATCTTCCACATGCATCATTTATTTCAAACACGGTATATGTTGAAACTCACTTAGGTGATGATTGATGAGAAATTTGCTCTTTACATAATTTATTTAATTATGAATATTCTATCGTCTCTCTAATATTATTTTGCATGAGCCTTATCTACGAATATGTAAAATTAATTTATTAAAAATAATATTGATAACAAATATCAATTCTAAGGTTATATTTTCAATATCTAAAAGAATGTGGAAAATAATTTTATATAGTATTGTTATATTTTATTGTTAGTGCAAATGAATACAACTATTTTTATAATTCGTGTATAAATATAAATTTTTAAATAAACATGGTATAACTCGTGTTTTAGTGAAACCAATGATACTGAGTATATAATGGATGAAGTAAAATTTTCATTGATCATTTAAGATTATAACCAAAGACTCATATTAATTAATGACCAAATTAAAGTGTATTAAAAAATTCCATGAATGTTAGCTGGGTACTTAATTAATGATGAAAACAGTGCACAACTGGCAGTCACTTGGTCGTCCAAAACAATAATTCCAGATTGCATGCCGGGCCCGTCCCATGCATGCGTGCATCAATGGTGTTTGTGTACTGCTACAGCTACAACCCTGACAAGCTGGCATCTCATGGTCACCTTCTGCACTCTGCACGTGGCACAGCGGTTGAAGGTGTTCGAGCGGAAATCAACGGACATGAAGGTGGTCATGTTCTTTGGCCTCCTCAACGGCATCTCCATTGGCTTTCTCAACCTCAGCCTTGGATTCAACTCCATTGGCTTCTATCAGGTACGTACCTATCTCATCATTAACCTACATTTATTCATCACCAATAATTTCATAATATGTCAACGAGGGACATAATCCAATGCTGTTTTCACATTTATATTCGGAAGTAAGCATAAACTATGCAATGATATATGTTTGTTAGTTACCGTATCTATAAACATGGGTATAAACTGTCAAAGGATATTGTTTCGAAAAAAAAAAGAAAATAAAGTCAAACGTTTCCTTATGCATATTGTTCTATTCTTTCTCTCATTCACCTCTCCTATTCTCAAGAAATCAATTTTTAATTTTAATTTTATTCTTGTTCTTCCCCTCAGATGACCAAACTGGCAATCATACCTTTCACCGTGCTGCTGGAGACGGTTTTCCTCAAGAAGCAGTTCAGGTAATGAATTAAGCAACAGAAGAAACAGGCATACATACATACATATATAGGGCTACGTTTATTAATTTGACAGTCACTCCGACTATTGATTATGATGGGAGTTGCTTGCCTTAATTAAAGAAGCAGTTCAGGCAATCTAAACGTGTAATTATTAACTTTGGATTATTGCACAAGTTAAATGAGAAATGATATTGTTAGTTCGGGCTAAACAAATGTTCCGTTTAGTCCACTTCAAAAAAACTCATTTAAAAAGAATAATGATCTTATTAGCTCAAGCTAAGCAAATGTCTTGCTTAACTTATTTTAAAAAATTCATTTACAATAATTTTTTTATTTTTTTTACATTTATTTATCTAAGTGTATTTAACATATAAACCAAGTTTTACCATTTTTGGACATATATATATATATATATTTGATATTTTTAAATATTTATGTGTATAACTTGATTTATATGTTAAACATACTTAGATAAACAAGTATATGAAAAAAATAAAAAAAATTATTGTAGATAAGACTAAGTAGGACATTTACTTAACCTGGGCTAACTGAATCACTCCTCATTTAAAAATATTTTTTTATTTTTTCTTCATACACTTATTTATCTTAGTGTATTTAACATATTAATTAACATATTAAACAAGTTCTAATATTTTTGGATATATTTATATATTTTTTGAGAATTTTAATATCTATGTGTTTAAAAACCTTTATGTTTAAAAATCTTAAAAATATATATACACCTGTTTACATGATTATGTACAATGTATTGTACGTATGCTTAAATTACAATTTAATTTTACTTGTTTTTGATTTTTTCATCATCATGTTTTCCTAGGCATATTGATCCATATGCCAAGTTTTACCACTTTACAATATTTTTACATTTTTATTTTTTATTTTTTAAAATTAAATTTTTAAGGAGTGAAAAATGACTGATATGCACCTAAAATTGATGATTTTTAAAAATAAAAAATAAATACGTAAAAATATTTTTACATGTCAAAACTTGGTATACGGATTTAAATACATTTAAAAAACGTATTTATGAGTAAAAAATAATAAATAAATAAAATTAAAATTTTAAAAATGAACATTATAACTTAAACATATGTACAATATATTGCATATAATCATGTTTCTATCAAAAAATGGTAGAACTTGATTTATATGTTAAATACGCATAAATAAATAAATAAATACATAAAGAAAAAACAAAAAATTATTTCGAATAAGTCTTTTAAGGGGTAAGCAGGGCATTTGCTCAGTACTTCTTAAGTTAAATTTACGCATATATATGTATACATGCTTTATATCATATATTTTAAATATATGCTCATGTCATTATTATTTTCAGTTTGCAAATATTGTCATGTTTGGATTCTTCTCAAATATTAATTTGATCTGCAGCAAGAGGATAAAGCTGTCCCTCTTGGTTTTACTGCTCGGAGTGGGGATTGCTTCTGTAACCGACCTAAATCTCAATCTTTTCGGCTCCATTCTCTCTCTCTTTGCAATCGCAACCACCTGCGTCAGCCAGATTGTATCCTTCGTTTTCTTTTTCTTTGCTTTTCTCTAACCTTTAATTTCTTTTATTCGCCTCTAATTTTTAAATTTATATAGTCTTTCTTTCAGTAATGTATAATTAATTAATAATGTTGGAATGATTGGAATTTGGGCATCCTTAACTCAGCAATGAATTAATGACGTCATTGAATGAATTAGATGACAAATGCCATACAGAAGAAGCTCCAAGTGTCGTCTACACAGCTCCTCTATCAATCAGCACCCTTCCAAGCTGCTGTACTCTTCATGTGTGGCCCACTCGTTGATCAGTGCCTCACAAAGAAAAATGTCTTTGCCTACCAATACTCCTCCATTGTCCTGGTGAGTAAGTACGCATTAATTAGTTAATTTTTAATTACATTTAATTACAATGGGAACTGCACTCCTGCTAGTACTCAAAGTCAAGATCAACGCGCGCCTACGTGTTATACCAGCAGGCTCTGCCCTGGCTGATTACTAAGTGGTTAATTAGATAACGATGTTTTAAACTAGAAATTAACAAATAATATAACTTTATCGAGTGTCTTTTTAGTAATAAATTAGGATCGCGGTCTTGTGCGCCTCCGATGCATTTAGCTTAAGTCCACTTGCGTGCAAATACACACTATTTAAAAATTTTTTACACGACTATTAATCTAAGTGTATATAATATGTATATTAAATTTGAAATTTGTAGATATTTTTTGGATTTTTAAAAATCAGTAATATTTTAGTTATTTTAAATTAATAATATGCCATTGATTTTTAAAAATTCAAAAAATATTTAAAAAACTCCAAATTTGGTGAAAGTTGATACATGTGCTAAATACACTTAGATTAATAATTTTACAAAAAATTTAAAAAAATATTAAAAAAGGATTAAATACACTTGGGTATACTAAAGCTAAGTGCATCGGAGTGCATTGAATAAAACTCCAATAAATTAATCTCTCTTCTTTCTTTGACATACCTTCTTGTCTTAAGGATGACGCCTTTCTTATCTTAAGAATGACACCTGATCATGTATGACCAGCCATCTATGAATGGTCATAATATCCATTTTTTTAATTTTTTGGAAATTTATAATAAAACTATTACTCTAGCTATATATTAACTATAAATTAGGACAAAAAATTATAAATGTACTAATTTTGGAGATTAGTATATATTGGTCATTTTTTTATGGGTGAAAATGGCCACAAAACCTATGGGTTTAAAAATATAAAATAAATATTCACACATATTTAAAATTGTTAGAACTTGGTTTATAGATAATGTACATCTAGGTTAATCATTTTATTAAAAATTTTCAAAAAAATAAAAAATAAATTTTTAGACCTATTTGATGTGGCCACAGATTTGAGAAGACCTAAGGTCCTTAAGTACTGTAATGCCTAAATGCAACTAGGTGTATTTAACTCATTTTTCATATTTTTTAGAAATTTTTTTACACAACTATTAATCTAAGTGTATTTAACATATGTATTAATTTTTACCATTTTTGAAAATTTTTAGATTTTTTTGAATTTTTTAAAATCGGTGACATTTTTATTAATTTAAAATTACGAAAATGCAGGTGATTTTAAAAAATCCAAAAAAATCTAAAAAGTCCAAAATGGTAAAAATTAATACATATATTAAATACACTTAGATTAACAATTGCATAAAAAATTATCAAAAAAATAAAAAAAAATGAATACTTTCACATGGGTGCACCAAGCCTTGGTACACCTGGGTGCATAAAATCACAGCCCCATTAAGTACAGGTTTTTGATACATATTGATTGGTATGAATATGTGGCAGACGTTCATCATCCTGTCGTGTTTGATCTCGGTGTCTGTCAACTTCAGCACTTTCCTAGTGATCGGGAAGACATCTCCTGTGACGTATCAGGTGCTCGGCCATCTGAAGACGTGCCTCGTCCTCACCTTTGGCTACACGCTTCTGCATGATCCCGTCACCGTCAGGAACATCATCGGCATTTTCGTTGCCATCCTCGGCATGGGATTGTACTCCTACTTCTGCACTCGTGAGAACAGGAAAATCAATAAGCAATTGGACGATGTGCCCCAGATTATTATTCCACCCACTCTAATATCCACACACCAGGTACATTCTATTAATGTAATTCATCTTCAGCTTCCTCCCACGTCCCACCCACACTATTACGAACGTTAATTATAATACTAACCATACACTTTAAAAAAACTTTTTATAACACTAAAACTTCTTATTATATGTATTAATCTCCACTATGATTTCGCTATAAGTCTGTCACAATAAGCTCTAATGACTTTTTTTTTTTTAAATTTTATACTTTTA
>JAXCLR010000001.1:51840913-51852171 GCA_035584095.1 Annona squamosa
AAGCTCTAATGACTTTTTTTTTTTAAATTTTATACTTTTAGTGGTAATTTTTGCCGCTAAAAGCTTACTTTTTATATTGATCATTATTTTAGTTACAATAATTATTTATGTTATTAAATAAATTTTTTCCAACAAAAAATGCAAAGTGTCACTAAAAATATATTATAAAGTTTTAGTTTTCTTGTAGTTATAAGTTACATGACACAGTATTATGTTATATTATAAGATGGCCTTAATTAGGGCCTGTATATTACTAATGGGAACAAGTGCAATGATTCATTACAATGGTCTAGGCAGCTTTTTTTTTTTTTTTTTTTTTTCAAAATCTAAACATAACTTTTGTTTCAAAACCAGTTGTTTTATTATGTTATCAAAAATCGCTTACATTCGGTGAAAAACTAAAATTCTTTGAGAGTACGTACACAACTATTTTATCAAAAATATGTAATATGTAGAGTATATAAAAGTTTTCATTATATGTAATTCTTGAAATCATAACTAAATGCATATGGATAAACATGATGAATTATTTAAATTTGAAAAAAATTTAATACAAAAAAAAACTGTCCATGCAGCCAGATGTATTAAATCATTGCCTTAGGGACAAAATCACATTTATATTCGTAACCTTTTTTATAGCATATCAAGTAATTTAAAATTGTTCATTTTTCATACAAATGACTTGCCTGTTCTCTGTCTTAATGAACTTCGTGTTTAATAATTATCCACTATTACATTCCGTTATTCTCGTCTTCTTTATTATACTTATTTAGATGTTTTTTCCGCATCTTTTTCTCATTACCGAATGTTAGATGGAAATATATTAAATTTGTCAATAAAATGATGTGACTGATAATTAAAATTATACATTATAAAAAGAAATTTTTTTTACCATCATATTAATTAGAGGGACAGAAAAGAAAATATTCGGTTTCGGTTCTTTAAAAATTCATGTAAGGTGTGTTTGGCAAAGAAGAAAAAATATCAACTTAAAACTTTTCAAGCTAAAATTTTTTACTCTCTATCATTATAATATTTTTTAATCATTTTTCATATTTTTCCGTACAACTATCCTATTTTTCAATCATTTATACACAACTACCCACACAGTTAACTTATTTATTTTAACTTTATCATTTTTACTCCTCATTATTATCCTTATCATATCATATCATTTGACAACTTTTACTCTCTAAAACTTTTCATCAAAAGTTTTATCCATTCCCAGACACAGCCATAATATATGTGTAAAAACCAAATTCCCAACCCATAGAATAATTGAGCATTTTATTCTCTGCTCCTATTATTTATTTATTTATTTATGTTGCTTATTCAGGTGAAGGACACAGTAGTACCCTTGCTGGGGTCGATGACTATGTACCAACATGATGAGACGAAGAAAGAAGATGTAGTTTCAAACAAGGGCTCTCTTGTGTAAGTTAAAATAGGAGAGAGAGATATCGATCGATCAGCTGTTCAAAGCCATTGCTATTCTTTACTTTCTAATTTCTTTTCTTCTGTTTTCCCTGCTTCAAACTGCTTGATGACGCTCCAAATGGAATCAACCATGATCATTTCAAGAAAATAGAACAGGTGCTTTTAATTAAATCCAGCCGCAGCGTGGCTTGAATTAGAATATATATATAACTAATTTCTTATTCTCAATCAAAATTCAATTTAAAAACTCAAAAAGGCAGAGCCCTGCCTCTCAAATATATATAAGAGCCCAATTATATACATCATGATGTACTTTAGACTAAAATATAATATTCGTTCATTTTATTTTTATTCATAAACATGTTTTTCTAATTGTATTTAATTTACATACTAAAATTTTCCAATTTTTCTATTTTACAATAGTTTTATATATTCATTTCTTATTTTAAAAAAAATATTAATTTGAGGGATATTTAAGTCGTTTTTAACCTCTTAAAGAACTTTATTTTTAAAAAGCAAAAATAAATATGTAAAATATTATAAAACGAGAAATTTTAGTATATAGATTGAATAACTTAAGAAAACAGATTTATCAATAAAAAATTTAAAAAATATTACTACTTACAAAAATAAATTAATATTGTGCTTTATCTTAAAATACACCATGAAGTAATTAATCGGACTCCGGTTATTTTTTGAAGGTTTAAATATCCATCATAAGAGAGTTCCAAATCCAGTGAAAAAAGAATCATACGCACCATCCATATAATTATTGTTATGTGAACAGCTATAAATGAAATTGTCGTTAGTATCAAATCTAACTAAAATCATTAATGGGTGCATTATCTATCAACCACTATGTTTTGACAGATATGTGGATGGTCGATAAGATCAGCCCAATGTCAAGGCCTACATTTCGTAGTGGTTCGTCGTGACCTCTTTTTTTTTTTTTTTTTTGGTTTTTTCTTATGGTACGTAGCGGACCTATTTGCATAAGAATAATTATCTTTATATTTATTTTATTTTCTTCAATCATATCTAACATGGAAGGTCAATTACCAATCCATACATTACATTTACTTAAACAAAATTTAAAGGCAACGGGATAAGGTAAATAAGTTTTGTAAATCGTTCATATGTCATAAATTTTCGAAACCTTGATAAAAGTATAATTTCAGGGAAAATTAAAATTAGGTGTTAAAGGTGCAGAGAACCCAAAACTGTATACTTACTGTCATGGTTGTCAAAACCGGAATGGACTGATAGGGTCTAGCACCACTGGGCCTGCCAGCCTAGTTGTAACTCATTTGCCAGCCATATGGTTGGTATGAGTTGGAAACTCATACCAGTTTGGGCATTTTATTCTTTATTATTTGGGAGTTGTGTCTCTGTGTTTCTTTGGTGGAGTTTTGTCTTCAGGTTTTACTTAGACAAAGCTAAGCTGTATCTCCACATATATGCAAAATATATTTCAAAAAAAAAAAAAAAAAACACACACCCTATCAGAGATGAGTTGGGCTTAGTCTACGAGCCTCGTCATCACTGACCATAGTCATAAGTTGGGAGAGTTGTGAGGAGGTACGCTTGATCCGAAGTTTTTTGTAGTCGTAGATGTAACCATCAATTCTACAATATCAGTGTCCCAAGCGTCATTGATTGAATTGAATAATAGTAGAGATTTTATTCTAATAACTGTCCAATTTAATATTAAGAAAACCTTTTCAGCTGCATGAAAAGCAGCTAAGACTGCTCGAACTGGCCCATTCGGTTCAAGTTGAGGGACTTTTAGAAAAACAAAAATCTTATAGGTCTAATTGTAAATGAACCAAACTTGAACTGTGTGAATGCCATGTGACTGTGCGGCTAGAGTCGGTGAGTTGTCCGAGCCTCTTGCGTGTCTGTCTTCTCTTTGCTTTATCAACAAAGAGCAACCACTGATATTTTATTCACTAGTCTACAGGTCTCCAAATAACGTTAATTTCCTTTTTATTGGTGTTATATTATGTTTAGTTAATACAGTTTCGAAATGATTTTATGAATTTTTTTGCATGCATGTTGGATTCTAGGTTTAATTTATGGTGTTAGGAGTTATGAATATTAAAATAATTTTAAATAATCATGACATCATAACTAAATAATACCGAAATCACCGGCCCAGTCTGGCTTAATTAAAGGAAACAGATCAGTGCGTTGTCCCTTAAACACATTCGATCACCTGTGGATAAACTTGCTTACCTGTGCACAATCATACAAAGAAATTGGCAATGTTTCAATCAAACCCACCAAACACGAACGGCGAATCGTGGGAAGCACGGCAGAAGAGGTTTTGGAGCCCCACACGCAGCCGTCCCTCTCTCTGAAAAGAAAAAAATACATATGAAACTAGTCAAGCTACCCCAGCCTGTCCAATGTCCATGTGTTAAGGTCTACTAATTTAAGCAAAGCGACTCTGACATCTCGGCAGCAATCAACATAAAAAAAGCATATTGCCATTTTCTAATATATCTCAAAATGCCCATTTCATGAATAAGAAATTACCCCACTTGAGATCAAGTTGGGCCCCATTTCTTTTATGCTCAGATTTCCCACATTGTGTTGTTTCTTGACAAGGAGAACATGCCCCCGCAAACCTTTTAAATTCCAGCAAGGGGAGATGCATGTGAAAAGATATATTTTTTTTTTTTTAAAAAAAAAAAAGAAGAAGAAGAAGAAAAAGAAAATTTTCAAACCAGTCATAATTTCATATTGCTGAATGACAGGGCCCAAGGAATCCAAAATAAGCTAGGATGGGATTATTTATCGCATCGTCCCTTTTTGTTAGTGGACAATCTATCTTGCCATATTCGCATGTCTTTTCGTACTCATCTGCTTTGCTAGTGATAAAAAGCACTCCAATCAATCTTAAACCAAAGTTATTTGATTTCCCGTGCACCGGATGATGTGGTGCATCGTGTTTCGTTTATTTATTTCTCAGTATGATATTTAATTTGGTAAATTTAAAATTGGCAATTGCGCTTGATGTAATTTCTTTAATACCGGTGTTCAAATTTCAATATATCACGCTACGTTCAGCCTTTCAAACTAAATGGTTTCCGGTCTTCCACATGTTTTTTTATTTATTTATTTTGGGTGGGCAAAACAAAATTTGGAGGGAGAACATGGTGGTTGATTTAGATCTTATAAAGTATCATAACGCACAAGAATTTGAAGAGGAATATATATCATATATGCATGTATACAAATCCTCGAATCTTTAAAGTAACGTCTTTTCAGGCGTTTAACAAGATTATATTATTTACGCATTGGCCGAAAGCTTGCAATAATAATATAAGTAGAATAGAAGGAAACTACTATGATATTAAGAAACCTAGTCAATGTTAATACTTTGATGTCCAGGTGATTTATACTAGTTTGTATGAGCATGTGCGTGCGTAAAAGTCTGAGGTTCAAAACCGGGTGAGGCATTCTCTAGCTATTTTGCTAGGATTTAAATAATATAAATATTTTTATCATCACTCGGTAATCAAAAGGCTGAATGCCATAGATTACTATTATAATTATAAAACCAAGTCATTTTACAGTTTTTCAACTTAATGTGGGTGAACTTTAATCATCATTATCATTCCTATTTTTTCCTCATTTTTTCTGTTTTCTAATATCTAGAGGAAAGCTTATTTTATCTTCTTTTATCATACTTATTACACTATCCTTTTATTATGTATTCGGGCTCTATCGAAATAGAATCTGAAAGTACTCCAAAACCAGGTTTCGAGGAAAAAGGATTTCAAGACTCAAGATTAATCAATGTCAAAAAAAAAAGATAAAAACGATATATTGGTAAAAATGTTAACTAGTAAAGATAATTTAAACGATTGAAACCACCACATTCAAACCTCTCTAAACACACAAGTTCCACGGAGAAGTCTTTCCCTCTCTCTCACATACAAGTTCCACGGAGAAGTCTCTCTCTCTCTCTCGTGTTGAATTCAGTTATAACAACTCTGTCCAATTTTTTAGTGACAATGTGGCACTGAATTGCAAACCAATCACTGTAGCATCGGTAATTAAAGATAAACAATATTAATTAAGAAGCTGGCCAAGATGCACAGAGTCATAACACTGAAAGAGCAGGTGCATTTGCATTCTTTAATCCATATACAGCCGACATGCATGGGCTTACGTGCCAAAAAAATAGCCCATTTGGTTGTTATAACTGAATTAAATATATGTTGTATGCTTTTGTTGATCAAATGAAAAGGAAAAAAAAAAGGGGAGGATTGAACATCATTAGGTAAACATGGCTCCATATTCCAAAATCATTAAAAAGTTTGACTGGCTCTTCAACAACCTAATATTTTAGGACTTAAAAATTATTATAGAAAGAAAGTTCAGCTACCCACAATAATTATCCTTTGTCACGGACTCACGCTCGAAGTGAAACGAAAGGTAGATCTGGCTGGTCTTGACCATAACATGCAGTAGTAATGTTGCAAATTGACAAAGTCGTTGATTTTTATTTATTGATTTATTTTGGAAAAAAAAGGGAGAAGAACTATTTCCAATCTGATGATCTATTACCCCTGGTTCGAGTACCTACGCATTTGATACCCATCGCAAACCGGACATCATGCTCTATTTGACTCTTTCTTTCTGTCATTTTCTTTCATTCTTTCATTTGCATCCAATATAGGTTTTTATCCCATATATAAGAATCATGTTGAAATTATTTCATTTTTAGATGAGTCCATACGTATACTCCATTGAGATGAAAATTGATATGATAATAAAATACATAATTCTAAATGTAATGGATGGAACAAATTTTAATTTTGTAATCATATGATGCCTATTTTAAAATAACTATATTGTAATTATTGTGTAGTGAAGCTATCCCTGAATATCTCTATACACATATATATACATATATAAAGAGAGTTGTTCTGGTACAATGTTATAACATTGGAATAATGCTATATTTGCCCAAAAATGGACCCCATACATGTTAGAATATAATGAAATTTTATACAATTATTTATCTATATATAAATTTTATAGTAAATAGTTTACATGTTGAAAAAATCACTTTAAAGTTGTTGTTTATATCAAACTATTTTATTATGTTGAATTTGTACCATTTTCAGATGAGGTCTATATATATATATCCAATTATGATGAAAATTGATATGGTAATAGAATATATTATTTTAAATACAATAGGTAAAGTAGATTATAATCGTAAGTGGCGTCAAAATGGGCCCCACGTGATGATAAAATTATAATCTACCCTACTTATTATATTTAAAAAAATGTATTCTGTTACCATATCAATTTTCATCCAAATTGGATGTGTATGGATCCTATTTGAAAATTATACATATTCAATGTAATAAAATAATTTGATGTAAATAATAACTTTAAAGTAATTTTTTTAACATATAAACCATGTGCTATAAAATTTATATATAAATAAATGATGTTATAAAGTTTTATTACATTCTAATATGTATAGGGCCTATTTTTTAGCAAATGTACCGATATTTCAGTGCAGTAGAGCTGCATCGAAACATATATACATATATATATATATAGAAATATTCAAATGCGGCTTCATTACACTACAATTACGGTGCAGTTACCTCAAAATAGGTCTCACGTAATCATAAAATTATAACCTAATTCACTCATTGTATTTAAAATTATATATTCTGTTACTATACCAATTTTCATTCCAATTAGATAAGTGTATGAACCCCATTTGAAAATGGTATAAATTCAACATAATAAAATAGTTTTATGTAAATAACAACTTTAAAGTTATTTTTTCAATATGTAAATCATTTGCTATAAAATTTATATATGGATAAATTATTTTATAAAGTATCAATACATTTAAGTACACGTGGAACCTATTTTGAGTCAAATGCACTGTTAATTATAGTGAAGCTTCACTGCACAGGAAAGATTCTCATATATATATATATATTCAGGTGCAACTTTACTGCATCATAATTATGATGCAGTTACCTAAAATAGGTTTTATATTATCATAAAATTATAATCTACTTCACCCATTGTATTTAGAATTATGTATTTTATTATTATACAACTTTTCATCCCAATTTGGATTTGTAAATGGATCTCATTCAAAAATGGTACAAATGCAACATATTAAAATAGTTTGATATAAATAATAATTTCAAATTTTTTTTCAACATGTAAACCATTTGCTATAAACTTTATATGGCTAAACGATTGTATAAAATATCAATGCATTTAATCCGTTCATATACAGACAGATTACACCGTAATTACAGTGCAATTTGCTGTAAAATGGCTCAACACATATTAGAATACAATAAAACTTTATACGATTATTTATCCATATAAGAATCATATTTTAGACGATTTAGATGTTGCAAATACAACTTTAAACTTGATATTTATGTTAAACTATTTTATTACTTTGATTTGACATAATTTTAAAATAAAGACCACACACATGTTGTATTTGGATGAAAACTAGTACGGAAATAAAGTGAATAATTCTAAATACAATAGATGAGATAGATTTTTCATCCATGATCATGTGAGGCTCACAATGAATGGACTGCACCACAATTATGGTGTAGTCAGAATGCATTTGATAATTTTCATATATATACATATTAGTTTTTTGATGCTTAGACCAAGTCTTGTGTGGGCTAAATCTGTCCCATTAACGGCCAACTGGCCTTTTCCCATTTGGTTGGGATTAGCGATAACATCTAATCTCCTCTTTTTTATGTTATGTTGGGATTCCTCTTTAGTAGAAGAGATTTTTTTACAATTGTCCCTCTTAAAAGTAGGGGTTTTACAATTTCCCCAGGAGTGTGTTTTTTATGGATTTTCCTCCTGATATAAGGGTGTTTATAAAAAATTTCCTCAATTGTGTGAGGGTTCTGAATGTTCTAGGTTCTAATATTAAGTTGTCACTTGTATAAATACTAATAAAAGATCCATCCCATTAAAGTCCCTGCCCGTCAATTTAAAATATAAGGGAAAATTAAAATATTTTAATTTCAAGTTCAATAAGAACTCATAGGTCAGATAGATGCCTAAGAAAAAGTAAAATAGTTTTTAAATGTCTACTTAATTTGGAAGTCAAGGGCAGGAAACAATTGTACGTGAAGGAACCTCCCTTAAATAATAACTAGCTGATTAACCTCCCTAAAATAAAACTACACTAATTAATTGCAATTGCTTTTCAAGCCACTGTTCTGACTTGCTGATGGTGATATCAAAAATCATAAATTAGAAATATTGCATTAAGAAACACTAGAGAGACCAATGAGACTCTCTAAAGGTGATATCATTTTTCTAAGCATGTGACTTTGAAGAAAAATTCTAAAGAAAATGACCTTTCTTAAGGTGAAAGAATATTGGGCTTCCATGTTAAGGCTTAACTGTTGAAAATGGGAAAAATTGGTGAAAGTTTTCTTCCCTTTCTCATCATACACTGCTTCCCTAGTCAATTTGTGGAAAATCTTTTACTCTTAAGGTATTAAAACATAAAAATAAAAATAAAAATAATATCATTTACAAAGTAACCACGTTGTGTCCGTCCCAAGTAATTTTCCACTTTGCAAAGGGGGGACTGTAATTCTGTACATACAACACGAGAGCCTTTTCATTAGTGCTTTTGCATCTGTCTAATAAAAAAAAAAATATAGTGCTTTGACATCCAAACATGTATATAGCTTAGGTAAAATTGCAGTTGTACTTTAGTTTTTAAGAATTGCGAATTGCATCCCTACCTCTATAGTTTGTCTTAAATTATATTTATATCGCTTTGTTAAAATTTTTTTAATAATAGTCAAAATAAATACGCCTAAAAAGAAATAAAAATTATAAAACGCAAGAAGTTACCTTTAAAATATAAAAAAATTATTTGGAAACATATTTTTCAAATTAAAAGGTCTACTTAATGTGAGAAATATTGGATCTATTCAATATGAGTAACATTTTTAAAAGATAAAAATGTAATATGTCTTAAATTTAATTTCTTGCATTTTTTATAATTGTATTGGTTTGCAGGGGAATTTTCGTTATTTTTAAAAATTTTGACTGTAGTGATACAATTACAACTACAAGCCAAGTGTATTAACTAGGGCTACGATTTTTAGAATACTGCCAGTACATTTGCAATTTCGTGCCAACTATGCATGTAAAAATTTGAAAACCCCTTTTTAATTTGAATGTAGCCACTAGTAGCTTGGGGAAAAAGACGAGAGTGAGACACTTCCACCGGTCTAAAAAGGTGCAGGTGGCCTTTAACGGCCGGCCGCACTGCTAAATTGCCAGTAATGCTACTTGTTGGAAGAAGAAGTGGGAGTGACTTACGCCTTCCGAAAGGCGAGAAGAAAGGGAAAGTGTTTGCTGCCCATGCAATGTAGAATTGCAGACAGTTCATAGATGGGATGAAAAGCAAGCCACATCGCTGTCACTCCAAAAGAACCGAAGAAGCATGTTACCTGGGTAGAGCAGAAGAATCAATGACAACACACGCAGGAGCTAGCTTCCTTATCACTAAGCCTGCTTAGCCAAGCTGTTTTTGTTTCAGACCATGAGACAGCTATAAAGAAATAAAATAGTAATAATAATAATAATAATCATAATAAGTTTCGAATTCCAAAGAAGAAAGTGAAACAATCATTGGCTTGCCTTTTTTGGGAAAATAGGAGGAAAAAGTAAATTAAAAAATAAAACATAGAACATTTAATAAGATACAAAATGATAATTCAAATTATTTTTTGATGGGAATTGAAATTATTATTATTATTTCAATAGTTACACAATGTAATATTTTTATATTATAATGACGGACATTCACAGAACACCCCAATTCCTGAGAAAGTTTCTAAAAACCTTACTTTCATGGAGGAAATTATAAACTTGAAATAAAGACTAAAATACAAACTCATACCCATGCAAGTGGGTATAGTGCTTGCTCGTGAACTGACCCTTATCCATTTGCAACCAATAGCCCAAGTGGCCAACAAGGAAAACTTGTTAGGGAAAGCTTAGATGAGGGGTGTTAATGGATTGTGTTAGATGAGTTGGAGCTTAATCCATTTATTAAACTATTTAAAAATTTTCAACTCTAACCCTATTTACAATCCATTTAATAAATGGATTGGCGAGTTGATAACGGATGATATGAAAACCTAGACTTTAGTATATGATAACCTTGTAGCGAGGGACGAGATGCTGTTTTTGACATAAGGAAAAATAGAAACAGAGTAGTAGCAATAAAATAAAATTGAGGTAGCAACAATAAAATAAAAATTAGATAACAAGAGGAAAACTTAAAAAAGGAAAATAATTACGAAGTTTACATTTATATATATAATCTTAATAAGTTAAATAAGTTAGACAAATTAAACGAGTAAAATAGATTAAACAGATTATATTGGTTAAACTTATTACTAAACGGGTTAACTGGTAAATTAAATGATTACGTAAATTAGCAGATCATAGCTCATTGTTTTAAAATTTTCAATCAAGCTCATTTATGTATCGGTTGGATCAACCAGTTGGATCAAGGGTTGACGGGCTGATGATTAACATCCGTCCACGTGGATGCTGCTGACAGAGCCGAAAGTACCATCATTAGCCAAGAAAAGCCAACCCGTCCCAAGCTGGAAAAGAAACGGCAACGGCTAGAGACAACAAAGCGGACCACCGCCCAAAGCAACGTGACTCACCCAGTGTTTTAAAAACCGGACCGGACCGTCCGGTCCGACCGGTCCGACCGTGAACCGGTCGTTTAACGGTTCGGTTCG
>JAXCLR010000001.1:51852271-51886495 GCA_035584095.1 Annona squamosa
ATGTCATGCTGACGTCACGGTTCAAAACGGTTCGAACCGCGGTTGAACCGGTTGGACCTGAACCGGACATAAAAACGGTTCACTTCCCGGTTCGGTTTTTAAAACATTGGACTCACCTCGTTCTTCGCCCTCTCTCTCACCCACCGCTAAGCGTCGCTATTTTCAGATGGTCATTTGGTGCCTGTTAATCCAACGATTGCAATTTGCAGCCCATCAACACGTCTCCGTCTCCCCCAACCCCTAATCTACGGTCTTAAAAGACAAATGGACAGTCAGGATTTCTGTTTGACCATAAACATTTCCCTAGCCCCATCATGATGGCGGCTTAGGCACGATAAGTCCATGTGAGCATTCCACTTTTTAGCCGTTGTAAGATGTGCCCACTAGATGAACGGCTCGGATTGCATAATCTTTCTGTCTGTTCAAACGGGAATTGCATTGACGTGCAAATCAGGCGATGCGTCGCACTCCATGGAGGGTAAGAGCGACGACCAATCGTTGACTGCTCATGAATCTCGATCGATGGACCCAAAGTCACCCCGCAATCAAGGCAATTTCTTACGCGAATTACGAGATTTTTCCCATGATCCAAGCCATTCATCAGTGCGATTCCCACTAGCTTGTTATTATTACGTCTCGGACAATCACGAGTCCTTGTCTTCGAATCCATCTGGCGAAGCAAACCGGTTCGTGCTCCAGCGGAGTGTCCAGACTGATGGAATCCCGCACCCTTTTCGCCCGTGTTTGGAATCATTTGCGTCCTCGGGAATGACGATCGACTGTTAAAATGGCAATACTGACCCCTTGACTCGATGGATTTTTCACGCGCATCGCAGATTGATGCCGTCATCAGATTCGTTGGGGCCCACTTGCCGCTGGGTTGGGTATTTGTCCAGCTGCCGTGCACAGGGGCCAACTTCGGTAGTACCTAAAATCCCACTGGTAACGCCTTTGCCGCAAATGGGAGCGTGCACCCTCACTCGCGGAGAGGGTTTTTACCGTTTAGTCCTCCTGATGTGTAAGTTTTATAACTTTCTTATTGAGGTAGGAATTATTACAATCTCCCCTGTGGTGGGGGATTTATAGAAATTTTTCCTGTATGGCGTGCGAAGATACTCCATTATGGTGGATCTAGGACCTTAGGTAAGTGGCGGGTAAAGTTTACATTATATTTTTAAAATTTTCAAAAATATTTTTTGTCGCACTTTATCATAGAAAAAAATTAAATATATTTTTTAAAATTTTCTAAATATAAGACCATCTTCATTCTAGATTTAGAGTAATGATATGATAACACTAAAATCAAAAATGAAAAAGATAATTTCTATTTCCATTAATTTAAAAGCAAATATAAAAATCTTTATTGTTCATCTATTGTTGTCAGATTAAATCGCTATTATTTTATAATCAAACTAGTTAATATTAATTATTTATAAACGGATGACCCCAACAATATCATGAATAAAAAATCATTAAACAAAAATATATGATAAATACAACTTTTAAATTAAGGGTGTGTTTGGTTGGAGGTAAAACTTTTGATGAAAAGTTTTTGGAATAGAAGTTGTCAAATTAATAAAAAATAATGTGATATAATAGGAGTAATGATGAGGAGTAAAGAGAATAAAGTTAAAATAGATAGGTTAGTTGTATAGGTAGTTGTGTAGAAATGATTGAAAAGTAGGGTAGTTTGTATAGAAAAATATAAAAAAATAATTAAAAAATAAAGTAATTATGGAGAGTGAAAAGTTTTAGTTGACATTTTTTCATGCTAAACAAACACACCCTAAAGAGGATATATGATTAGATGTCACTGAATTTTTTAAATGTATTTATATTTTTTATATGCTAGCAATATTTATACCACAACAATTCATATTTATATTCTACACTGGCAATATTTAAGAATATATTTATATTTTTATTGCATCTACAAGTTAAAAATCATGTCTCTCATCAACCACATGTAAAAATCTCATATTCAGAAAATAAAATAAGCCAAATAGCTAATGAAAATTAACAAAAGTAATGTCAAATGTCTAAATAAGATTTAGACAAAGATAACTATTGATTTATTATTTTAAAAAAATGTAAACTCAAAAAAAGATATTTACATAAAAAAGAAGAGATATCAAATATGCAAATACGAAAGGAAAGAGAGCAAACTAAAAAAAATTCTATCGAGTGGCCAAGTATCAAATAAATTTTTAAAATAAAAAATTGTAGATAAAGTCATGAAAGCTATAACAACAATAAAAGAAAGAGGATAAGTAGAAAGAAGAATGATAAAAATTCATCATCAAAATGCAATAATAAAAATTTTGAGTTCTAATAATTCATTCTAGAAATTAAAAGCATGCAATTTTTATTTATTGGATATCAACTATTTCGATTATAAATAAGATTATATTTAAGTAGCAATTAAAATTTTTCAGATTTAAAAAGAATATCAATCTAAATTCTAATTAAGAAAACATGACCTTGCATATAAATTTTGTAGTGGTTAAAATAAATTCTATTTTTAGCATTAAATTTTCTTCATTGGGGGTAACAAATTTTCATTAGTGGAGGCAACCTAAGAAAAATAAAATACCTTGTATATATATAAACTAATTTTTTTAAATTTTAGTGGGGGCAATTATTTGTGGATCCACAGCTGATGTTAAGATGCTGTTGTATAAATATATCCAAAAAATTCTCAATGTGAACTCCAAAAATTTAATTTTTTATTTTGTTTTAAAATCTAAACACATGTATTATTTAAAATACAATTTTAACAGTTCATAATGAAAATTAAAAAATAAATATTAGTGTGACCTTAAATAGGTAAAAATCATAAAATTTAGATATTAACAAATAAAAATTAGTATACAATGCTTTATACCCAAACAAAAAAAAATTTAGACTCGTCTAAATCAAATACATTTACATAACATTTCAAATCATACAAATCTTATTTTATATATTATTTATAATCTAAAACTATATGCACCGGTAATATCTTTAAATCATAAAATTTTAATTGTCACCATTATATGTGTATTATTTTCATTATGAATGGTCAAAATCATATTTTGAATGGTATAGGAGGTTAGATTTTTTAAATAAAATTAAAAAATTAATTTTTTAAAAAAGTTTTCATTGAACGTTCTCCGTAAAATAGGTGGGTAGGTTCTTATTTTCTACTCGTAAATTACGACAGGTTCTAAATAAAAAATATCTAGCTAAATTAAAGTAAGGTAAGTTTCAAGGTATTCAATACTCGAAACTGGCCAGAATTTAATAATATATGTTCAATATATATCGTATACGACAGATTATATATTTAAAGGTAGAAACTATTTCTTTTATAAATATAAAACTTGTTTAATTTATTTATCATTTAGCACATTTAATCAATGTATTTTAAGGGTATGTTTGTTTAAAACTTTTTAGTCTTCTCATCAAATTTTTTTTAGGGTTTCTATCAAGTAATAAAATTTTTAAATGAAAAATGTTAGTATAAAAGTTTTTGAAGTTGTGAAAAATAATATAATATGATAAGGGCAATAATAAAGAGTAAATAAAATAAAGTTAAAATAAACAAGTTATTTGTATTGATTGTTGTGTAAAAATGATTGAAAAGTATGATAGTTATATATTAAGATGAAAAGAAATAATTAAAAATAAGGTAGTTATAGAGATTAAAAAAGTTTTAATTTGAAAAGTTTTGCTGTATTTGTTTTGTTAAACAAACACACTCTTAGGGTGTGTTTGTTTAACATAAAAAAGTGTCAATTGAAACTTTGCAATCTAAAACTTTTCACTATTCATAATTACTCTATTTTTTAATTATATTTTCATATTTTTCTACACAAACTACCCTACTTTTCAATCATTTCTACACAACTATCCATACAACTAACTTATATATTTTAACTTTATTCTCTTTAATCCTCATCATTACTCCTATTATATCACATCACTTTTTATTGATTTGACAACTTCTACTCCAAAAACTTTTCATCAAAAGTTTTACCTCCAACCAAACACACCCTTAATTTAAAACATTTTGTTATCCATGACTATCAGAATTTTTAATTATTTTTCACATATTTTTATACGATTACATATTTTTAATCATTTCTATATAATTACCTATACAACTAACATATCTATTTTAACTTCATATCACATCACATTATTTTTCACCCATTCAAAATCTTTTATACTAAAAAATTTTTATCTAAAAGTTTTATCACTTCCTAAATATAATTAAAAATAATATTATTACCATATTACTTATAGGTATTAACTAAAGTTTATAGTAGATTATAAACAAAGTAAATTTTATAGTAGAATTATAATGTTTTTATATAGTATAAACTATAAAGATCATTTTAAAGAACTAATTTGAAATTAAAATAGGATAAGCCTCCAACAATTCTAACCAAAAATATGACAGGATAAGAATTTTTTAAAATAAAATAAAAAGAAAGCCTGCTCGGAACGGAAGTTACGCTACTTAAGTTGCACTCCGACGTACACCAATGGACCCTCCACTCTCTGAATGTAGATCATCCTCCAAAGCCGACATCTTCGATGTCCTGAAACACTTATGCGGGCCCACCATCGGACGGCGCTAGTGGAGGATTGAAAGCACCGTTTCCGTTAGTGGTAATCGAAAATGACTGACGCGGATCATCTCCGCCTCAGAAAAGCTCGGACTTGCGTCCGCCTTAGAGTAGCTAGTGGTCATGGCCCTCCGGAGTCCTGGGCGGCGGGGATAGAAACAGAATCAACGGTTGGGATGCAACTTGGAATTTCCCTTGGCCTCCATACCTCCAGCAGCTGCATATATCTCTGTCCAAGACCAGCTAGATGGGAGCCAACTGGTTACGTTTCAACTTTCAGCCATATATTTTATGAAGATGTGTCAGGATTTCAGTCCAGTTCTAGGTAGTGCGGGTGCGGGTCCGGTTAGGGTTTGTGGTCAAGGAAAGAGAGTGAAATTCTATTTTTAATGAAAAATGATTCCGCTAACCGGCTGAATAAATGGCTTACTAATGGCTTACTAAGCTCATCTCAAAGAACTTATTTAAATTTTTTTATTTTTTCATAAACTTGTTAATATAAATATATTAATATATAAACTAAGTTTTACCATTTTAAGTATGCATATATTTTTGAGATTTTTAAAATAGTGATATTTTAAAATGGCTAAAATAATCTTATATTTAAAAAACTCAAAAAAATGCACATGTACAGCAATGGTCAAACATAATTTATATATTAAATATACATAGATAAAACTGTGTATAAAAAAATTTTGAAATGATCTTAAACTGATTTTTTGAGGTAAATTAAATAAGTTATTTACTTAACGGACTAGTAGAGTCATTTCTTATTTTTAATCAGTGTGGCATCCATTTAAAAATATTTGATTTTGTTTTCTAGAGCTGCTTTCTTTTGCATGGTCCCACTTTGGTGACGCCCACGCTTGCACCGAAATTTCTCAGACGAGGCGTTTGGTGTTTAAATCACAGTACAGCCGTTGTATTGTTTGATGTTATTGATTTTAAAACATAAACCCGTTCAATCGTAACCTTGGGTGTGCTGTACATGCTTTTAAAAAATATATGCATAATCGTGTAAATTATAAATAACAATTAAATTTATTTCATAAATACACTAAAATATTATAATAATACTTAAAATCATTCGTCTACATAAAGAGTATCTTCAAAGCTTAGATGTTGAATTAGCAGCTTTTAATTGATATACAAATTAAGTAATTTCATTTTGTTTATTTTACATATATTTTAGATATAGCCATCCATATTTTTTATTTGTATAAACTTATTTCCTGTTAAATAAATTATTTTAGATAGAATAAGTAGAGTAGGTTTAATATCGTTGTCATGGTGGGCCAAAATAATGAGCTTTCTCACTAACCGTAGCCAATTGAATTGGGTTGACTTGTGACTTATCTCGACCTAAATTTGTTTTCAGTCGGGTTTTAATCACTTGGTTAAACTGTGACTAAAGTGGTTTTGAAAGTGTATAATATAAATATCATATATGTAAGTTTGAAATACATCTAACTTTTGGATTAAGAAATAAATACATATAGGTAAACATGATAAATGATTTAGATTTTTTAAAAATATTTTTTGATTAGTGAAATATTTTAAAATTATTAAAAAAAGATTAAGCACGGAGATTTCCATATTTGCATTAGTATTGAATCATTATCTTAATTATCTAAGATATTAACCGAACTCGCTTGTTTTCCTTAATTAATAGTTTCTAGTAAAATTATCTATAACACTTAAAAGTATATGTTATAACTAGGAATGTTAATGGTCATGGTCAACACATAATCTTGCTGTCCAACTTGTTTATAAATGAGTCTAAGTTAATATTTTTGAACAAATGGTTTATGACCCGTCAACATGTTCAATTATTTAATTAAATAAATAAATAAGAGTTGAAGTTTTATAATTTGTTAACCTATTTAGTAAACTATTTAACTCATTTAACATATTTAACTCATGTAACTAGTTTAGTCCATTAAAGTCATACACATATATATATGTGGTCCTATTTCTATAAAACTTTTTTTTATGTAACTTTTTTCTATTTTTAAAATCTTGATGCCTAATAAAAAATTCACTCAACCTATTACACTTAATATCACTTCTAGTACCTTGCAAACCATTTTATTTGTCCAATATTATTGTGGATGGGCCCTATTGAAAATTAATATAATAAAATAGTTTAATATTAAATATCAATTATAAAGTTGTATTTCAACATCTAAACCATCTAAATTATCATTTATACATGGATAAATGATCCTATAAAATATTATCACATTCTAATACATGTGTAAATAAATCTAAGCGTTTTTCATAGTTTACACATGAATAACACTATCTTTCAACAAATGTGGCCTGTAAACATACTTAATTGAGATAAAACTCAGTCTTTTAGATAAAAATAGTGTTAAATACAATGAATAGATTGGATTTTACATAAAGGATAAAAATTTAAAAATTTGAAGAGATTACATGGATCTAGTTTTATGTAACCTAAGACTGCAACTTGTGTAGAGTACTCATGGATGTCTACCGATTGGACTCTAAATTGGGTATGGTATGATAGAAAATTTTATCAATGAGTATGGGTAGGGTATAAATTATTGCCTAACCGCCTAAATAAGGTAAAGGTAAAGGTAAGGTATACATACTGGATACTTGGAACTAACTCGGGCAGGTACTCACATGGGTATCCTAATAGTAAATAATTGTAAATATGTGTATATAAATAAATACATAATAATTTATATCCCTTATTCATTAATAAATTCTTGCTGGTTTGATTTTTGTATAGGATTTGTATTTGTAATGATGGATGATTATAACATGAATGTGAATAATAATGTTAATATAAATAATAATATGGATAATGAGGCTACAAAAAATGTAGAAATAGATGCGAACACCAACAACATGAAACTAATTACAGACTATAAAATTTAAAATGTAAATGAGTATTATTTTATATTATTAAAAATAACATGAAAGATATTTTTTTACACTTCGTCATTGCTTATTATCAAAACTGATTTCAAATTGGAACTAGAACCGACCCTACGAATAATGGATAGAGTAGGATATTAGGAACCAACAAGTGTGGTAGACTACTATCCAAGCCGAATCGATTTGAGTTGCACTCCTAATGTAACCATGTTACATAAAAGTGGAGTTCCTTTATATGTATATATAAATGTAAGCCCCTTGTGGTTATTTTCTCGCGTTAAGCCTCCATTACACCATCTAATTTTCATTTTCCTCTTCTATCCTAATTCATTTTCCCATTCTATCTTAATTCGTTTTCCCGTTGCTAACCTATTTTCATTTTTCTATACGTCGAAAATACTTTTTTCACCTCTCATTGTAACAGAATCCAGGCCTTTAAGTTATCTAATATACAACCTGTTAACAGTTTACTAACCTGTTTATTAAATATGTAGTAAATGAGTATGATTGAGATTTTTAAATAAGTTAATAGACAAATTACGATTGTGATATTTTAAATAGGTTAGGATTAAAATTAAACTTCAACTCATCTAACCCGATCGATTAACACAGCTAGTTATACCCATTATATCTCAAAGATATAATGTACTTTTACACCATCTTTTTTTTGTTGTAAAGAAAGTTAAAACCCTAAAGCTTTGTTTAATAAGAATTATAAAAATGCAAGTCTGGGCCAGCTAATACCTACTAGGACCTGTAAAAGTCTATAACGCCTCAGGGGCCTAAGACAAATAAAATTTGCTATTTTGAACAAAAATAAAAATTACTAACCAATCCGCGGCTCGACTCAACAATAGCTTATACCAATACGAGACTACAACTTCTTGTCTCGAGCCTTGAACCATCAATTGCAAGCCAATTCCATTTACTTTCATGTTAAGATATATATATATATATTTACCAACGTCGTATTATAGCTGCCTCCATTACCACTACCTTGTTTTATATCTTTCAAATCCAAAATTTTAACATCTGCACTTTCAAACTTTTTTTTTTTTTTTTTTTTACTTCTTATCCACCATGTTAACTAGTTAGATGGAAATATGTTAATTTGTTAGAATTTTTGCAAATGTAAAGCCAAAATTTTTAGTTAATATTATATTTTTATTTGTATCATTCGGGGTTATGATCTAATTAGCCTGGGCTAAAATATGTTTTAGTTTTTCATAAATATTTTTATTTAATTTATATAATAAATGTTATATTTTTTAGATGTGAGTGTATTTTCTAATTATCTCAAAAATCAACATCTTGGGGAGTATATGAACATATAACTTGCAAAAAATATTTTCATAAAAATTAAATTTATGTATATATAAATTAGCCCGGGCTAACAGCATTATAACCCATTTATTTAATGTATGGGCAGGCGTACCATGCCATCATTTTCTACCCTAATCGTCTGAAAACAAAATTTTAGAATCTAAAATATCCTTAATCTTTATTTTTCAACTAAACGATATGCATATCAACAGCAATTTCAAGTTTTCAACCTGTATATAAGCCGGACTTTAATTAATTATTCTGCTAAATATTAATGTTAGTAGCAATTTTGATTATGCATAAGTGGGTTTCTCATTCTCAGTTCCGTGGAACTTTGATCAAAATCAATCACACACAATGGATGTGGCATCAGGAAATGCTCATGGCGTTTGAACGTTTGGTGCAACCAAACGCATGCTTTATTGCCTCCTGGATCAATTCTTATGCTATGCTTTCCTCCTACAGCTGCAACTCTTTTAATAATCCGGCAACCGCCACCAAAGCTCAATTTCAGCCGAAAGTGAAGTTAATTGCAGTTGGAGTCGATTCCTTCCGAATTAATTTGACTGTTAGTAATGATTCTAACTTGCCGGCCACTAAATTATGTCCCATATCAATATACACTTACCCACTTCCTATGGACATAAAATAAATACAAATTAACTTAATATAGCTCGGTTGGTAGTAAGCATGACAAGCCTTCCTACTTGTTTGGGTTCGAAACTCAATGGAAGCAGCGTCTTCCGGGTATAAGCCGTGTCTCCCATTTCAGAAACTTTAATTTCTTCCTTAATTATGTAAGTTGAATATAGAATGTTTATAAAGTTTTATGGGTTTAACGTATAATATAAGATGGAAAAATGTGAGACTGTACATAAAATTCTACTTGGAATAATCAAAAAATTAAATACACCATTTTTGCACAAATATACTTCACACATCTACAGTAGTAGGATGAAGTAAAAATTAGCCGGGGTTGGTGGGAGAGTCTATACAACCTGGCAATCACGGGTCCCACTCTCTTAGGTGTTTGATTGTTGTTGGCTGTTCAATTATTCCCCCTTACCTAAAAAGTTTTGAAAAAGGACGAGTCTCTGAACGTACCTGAACAGCTATTTATGAGTCAAAATCACAAACCAAAACCAACCTTCTAGTTTTAAGCATTTCTGGCCCATCTCTGTCTGCTTGGACAGCTGTTTGAATGAGATTCACATGCATTGGTGAAATGTAATTCTCAGCGATGGGGATCGGTGGAATACGCCTACGATGCCTAAAAATACTGAAATATGTTATTGGAATTTGGAGCAGATTCTAAAACTATCTTACCATCTACACCCAAAAATATTCGAGTATATATTTTGGGTTTTCTAAGAAATTATTACAAAAACTGGATTGACTTTATATTTTATTATTTTTGGAATTAAGTAAAATAAAAAAAGACATTTTACTTATTGACCTTTAATAAATTAATAATAAACGGAAGTTCTAAAACATTTTGGGCTAGATGGTACTGGTTGGAGGTTTTGTCTGCCATTTCACTAGAGTAAAGTTGTGAGATAAAAAAATAATAATAAAATAAATCTAACCATATATATCTGCCGTTGACATCGTAGCCCAATCGACATGAAGGCCGCTTGTGATGGCTCCTTCGAGCGACGTCGTAACCGACGCTCCCATCAACAGGCAAATATGTTCAAACATAAAATTTCGTCCTTTTTTTTAAAAAAAAAAAAAAAGCTTGCACTACAACTTATGGTCTGTTTGGCCAAAAATGAGCCCTAAATAGATTTAAATGTAATGATATTTTCTATAATTATTTATCTATATATAGAAAGTATGATTATATACATCATTGTATTTTAGGCTAAAATACAATGTTCATTTATTTCATTTTGTTTTTACTTTTATCTGATTTTATCTTCGTAAATATGTTTTTCTAATTGTATTTAATCTATCTATCAAAATTTTCTATTTTATAATACTTTTATATATTTATTTTTTATTTTAAAAAAATATCTGTATATAATCATGCTCCATATATAAATTATGTAAAAAATAGTTTATATGTTGAAAAATAATTTTAAAATAATTTTAAACTATTTTATTATGTTGAATTTGTACCATTTTCAGACAAGATCCATATACATATCCAATTTGCATGAAAATTGGTATAGTAATAGACTACATAATTCTAAATGCAAAGGGTGCAGTACATCATAATTTTATGATCACATGCGGCCCATTTTAAAGTAATTGCATGGTAACTTATGTGCAAGTGACTGAATTGGAATATTTCTTATATATATAGGGGCTCCATAGAAGCAGTCTTATGTAACTAAGTTAATTTTTAAGCTATTGATTATTGATTTAAAATTCAATTCATTCATTATATTTATATCACTTATTTATCTACAAGACTAAGTTTCATCAAAATCAAGTATGTGCATAGGCCACATTTGCTCATATATATATATATTCATGTGTAAATCATAAAAAAATTAGATCCATTCGCGTATGTATTAAAATGTATTAATATTTTATATAATCATTTATTTACACAGTAGTAACATTTTAGATGGTTTAAATGTTATAAAATCACTTTAAAATTAACATTTTAACATCAAACTATTTTATTATGTCGATTTTACATATTTATAGATGAGACCCATATACAGTGAAATTTAAAAAATAAAGGGGTTTTCAAGATATTATGAATGATGCTAAATAAAATAGATGAAGTAGATTTTTATCAACCATCAAGACTTTAAAAATAGAGTGAGTTACATAGAAAAAGGGTTTCATAGAAGTGAGACTATATATATTATATAAATGTGTAAAATTGACTTAATAAAATGGTTCAAAGTTTAAATATCAATTTTAAAGTGATTTTTTCTGATTTTTTCAATCTAAAATGTCACTACTATGTAAATAAATAATTTTATAAAGTATTATTATATTATACTATATGTGTAAATTGATCTAAGCGTTTTTCATAATTTACACATGAATATATATTTTTCAACAAATGTGGATCATACACATACTTGATCGGGATGAAACTTGGTCTTTTAAATAACAAAAGATGTTAAATGTGATGAATAAATTAGATTTTCTATCAATAACTAAAATTTTAAAAATTAAGGGGGTTATGTGACTTCCCTTCTATGTAATATGGTTACACAGAAGCGAAACCATATATATAGAATTTATTCAAGTGCATTTAGATTGTAAAATAATTACAGTGCAATCTATGCACTGTAGGGCTCACTTGATCATGAATAAGAAATCTACTCTACCAATTGTATTTAAAATTATTCACTTTATTAGCATATCAATTTTCATCCAAATCCAACGTGTATGCGCTTCATCTTAAAATAGTACAAAATTAATGTAATCAAATAATTTAATATAAATGTTAAGTTTAAAGTCATATTTTTAACATTTAAACTGTCTAAAATATGATTTTTGTATAGATAAATGATTATATAAAATAATTCTTATAATTTAATATGTGTGGGGGCCCATTTTGTAGTGGATTACATCGTAATTATGGTGCAGTCCATCTACACATTATGAGTTTTCTATATATCTATATGAGATATGTTATTGTGTATTTACATGCATCGTAACTTATGACGCATTTAATTGAAAATAAGGCTTACATGTACTTAAATATCTTCATATTTTATACAATCACTTATCCATATATAAATTATATAAGAACTAGTTTATATGTTGAAAAAATAACTTTGAAATTGTTATTTACATCAAACTATTTTATTATATTGATTTTATATCATTTTTAGATGAGATCTATACACATATCCAATTTAGATGAGAATCGGTATGTTAATAAAAAAAAATAATTTTAAATATAATAGACAAAATAGATATACATTTTATAATCATTTCGGCTCATTTTGATGTAAATACTTATTGTGCGTTTACATGCACCGGAATCTCTCACTCACTCACTTTCTTTCTCTCTCTGTATGTATATAGAGGAATGTGTATATATATGGGCTGCACTTCTATGTAACTAGGCACGGTCCTACCTAACCCCCTCAAATTTTAAGATATTGATCTTTAGTGGAAAATTCAATCTATTCATTGTATTTAACATCATTTGTTTAGCTAAGAAATTAAGTTTAATCCAAATTAAGTATGTGCTTGGGCTACATTTACACAAAAATATATATGTATATATATATATTCATGTATAGATTATGAAAAATGCTTAAATCCATTCACACATGTATTAGAATATAATAATATTTTATAAAATTATTTATCCATATAGGGTGTGTTTGGGAATAGATAAAACTTTTGATGAAAGTTATAAAAAGTATAAAAGTTGTCAAATGATGCGATATAATAGAGGTAATGATGGGGAATAAATAAAATAAAGTTGAAATAGATAGGTTAGTTGTATAGAAATGATTGAAAAATAGGGTAGTTGTATAGAAAAATGTGAAGAAATAATTAAAAAATATAGTAGTTACAGAGAGTGAAAAGTTTTATATTGAAAAGTTTTAACTTGACAACTTTTATTTATTACGAAACATACCCATAGTATTGATATTTTAGATGATTTAGATATTAAAAAATTACTTTAAAATTGATATTTTAGTGTTGGATCATTTTATTATGTTGATTTTATACATTTGTAGATAGAACTTATCTATAGTAAAATTGAAAAAATAAAAGGATTTCTAAGATACTACAAATGATGCTAAATACAATGGATGAAGTAGATTTTAGAGCAATTATCAAGATTTTAAAAATAGAAAAGATTCCACAGAAAGAGGGTTTTATAAAAGCAAGACCATATATGTGTGTGTGTGAAGAATGATTTTATCAGTTTAATTCAGTAAGAGAAGTAGGACTCGAAAATTTTAGTTATCCCACTGTCTTTTGTGTCATGGTCTCATGGAAGCATTTCAAGGAACCACGGAGAGAAGTGCATCGTGGAGGGGTTTTAGGGGATCTTCATTAGTTCTTTTAATTGCTTTCAGTTGTTTTGCAATTTGGATTTTCTTTTAGCTACATCAGTTGCTTCGTAGTTTTTAGATTTGATTTGCTTTCAGTCACAATTTAATTTTAAAGTCGTAGTTTGTTATCTCATCAATTCAAACTTTTATCGTTTTCTAAGGATTTATCAGAAATTTGCAATTATTTTTCTTTATCACCTGAGTAATTGTTAGTTTTTAGTGCAAATCGTTAAATAAATTAGTAGTTATAATTACAAACATTATTCGCTCACAACAACCGGCCACTATGATGGGGCCTCCGCACTCATTGCTGAAAAGGCAATGACAATGATATTTGCCTCGCTACTCATGGTATGAGGGTTGGCTCTCCCTTTCTTTAATAAGATAGAGTGACCTAAAAAGGGTTCCACCTTTGCTCCAACTAAACAAAGATAAATAATATTTTTTCCCCCTCTCAACTCAAATTTTTCTCTTACTTGTAATGCCATGTCAAAACCTTTTAAAAACATTTAGAACACTTTTATATCTATTTTCCCAAATTAGTTAAATTTTTCTCATGATTTTTCCAACAATCCTTAGATCTACCGAATCTTTCCTTTCTACTTTAAATTTATTATTATTATTATTATTATTATTATTATTATTATTGCTTTACTTCCACCTTTCTCTTATTGTCAAGGTATGTTTAACTTGACGTCCATCAAAAATATATTAAAATAAACATGTTAATGATAAAATAATATTATTATTAAGAATCAAATTAAAATGTTGACAAGAGAAATTTGGATCACTTAAAAAAATTAACAAAATTTTTTTTATAAAAAAGTACTATTACAATTTTTTTTTTCCAAATAATGAAGTCTTTTGCAATTCTTTTAAATTAGAAGATACATGAGCACCATCGCTAAAATTATATAAATACGCCTACAAATCCTGCTATTTTTATATGGTTTCTGATTCAGTACACTTAGGTGCATTAAGTTTCAGTGCATTTGGATGTAAAATTTTATTTATTTTGATTTCAAATTTTTTATAAAACTAATGATCTAAGTATATTTAATATATATATATTAACTTTTATTATTTTTGAAAATTTGTACATTTTTAAAAATAATAAAAGTATTTTAGCCATTTTGCGTAAACTAGATAACGTCTCTTTATATATAGGGTATGATCTTGTTATTTTTAATTTTTTCATGAAATATTTTCTTAATTATATTTAATTCATACACTAAATTCTATAATTTTTGAATACTTATACATATATTTGATTTTCAAAATTAATATTTTTCAAGGGAGAGAAGGATTAAGTACTCCTACAGTATTAATTCTTGAAATAAAAAAATACACATTCGAAAATAATAAAATTTGGTATTTAAGAGTTTATAGATTAAATAACATTGAAACATTCTCCAAAATAATAAGAGTTTTGATACAATGCACTTAGGTGCACTTAACTTTAGTGTGACCCTCTTTTTGAAAGTAACTTTTTGGTTTTTTGAAATTCATATGTAGGTTTAAACATGAATATCTCATATATATGCTTTTTATATTTTCAATTAGTTTTAATTTAAAAATAAAAACAAGCCATTACATGAGAAATGCCTTTTTTTATTTTAAAATAAAATATTTAAAAGCATTAAAAATAAAAATTATGTATGAGACATTCATGCTTCGGCCCATATAAATATATTCAAAATTTTTAAAATAAAAATAAATTGTGTAGTGCACTAGATCTAGTTCCAAATAATAATAATTTTATTGAATGTTATATTATTATGAAAAAAATATATTTCTTGACTACATATTTCTACTTTTTAACAAAATTCCGAATGAATCATTACCCATTAAATATAAGTGGTTATAGATCCATAGTTTCCTTCTATTCTGCATGCTCTTACAAGGTGCAATCTCAATTTATGACCTGCAAGATCAGGTGGTATTCCGACTCAAAATTGGAAATTTACTTACACAAATACAAATATAAAAAAATCGGAATTTTATTTACACAAATACAAATATCAGACGAATTTGCTATGCTTTAGGTGACATCAAGTGGTATTATTGATGTAACATGCGGAATGTCTCGGTAGCGTGCATTTCATGTTGCTCAGTTAACGTGGACGGTTATGAAGAAAAAGTCCGGCCAAGATTATTGGCTGCATTCGAGCTTGGAAATTAATCCCATGCGGGATGGCTACTGTTCGAATCGAATTTCAAATTTCAACAATGGGCGGCTGACAGGAAGAATATTGCAGGCCATGCCGGCCCCACCTTTGGTAGGCTCCAAGTTCCGCATATGGCTGTTGCTTTTAACCCGGGCTAACTTCAATACTGCATGCAAATGGGTGAGATTACCAAAACTAATCCTCAATTAGTGGCTTTGAAAATGGAAGGATTGGTGGGTATTTCTCGGGTGCTTTTCTCGATTTCAACAAAAGTTACAAAATGCCCCATCTTGATATATATGCCTAAGTTTTCAGAAATTGGAAAAATGGATGTGACCCAGTCCAAGTTCCAGCGGTCAGAGAAAATTCAGGGGAATGTGGCACGTACATGTATGTGGTTGCACTGGCCAAACATTCCAGACAAGGATTTTTCCACCTGCCTGGAGGTGCGTTCGCATTTGGAAGAAGGCCTGGTATTCTCCCTAACGGATCCTGTTATATATTTTTCCAAGATACCTCAGGTGGTCCCAAGAGATATTGTGGATATTTCCCATCCAGTTGAAAATCACTAACATGCACACATCAAAGACATTTTGTGAAGTGCTAAAATCCATATATTACAACTTTAGGGGGTGAGAATTGAGGCAGAGTGATACTTGATCAGATCCAATCCGTTTTTAATGGATTAAACAAATATTTTTATGATTCAATACCGAAATAAGTCAGAAATTTGAATCCAAGATTAAAAATAAATTGGGGTGGATTAATAATAATCATGTCTCAACGTGAAGAATCTCAGCCTACCCCACTTATATTCATTTGTAAAAGATTATAAGCATATTTTTAATCTTATTCTCAAATTATCTATGAGTAGCTATACTCTAATTTAATTTTTAAAGTTATGTCTTATAGTAATGAACATGTAATTTGACATAAATGAGTCTTTAGATGGAATAAATATTTAAAAATTAAAAGAATTCAAAATTAACCTTGATTTTCAACTTAGAATATTAATTCAAATTTCAAATTAACTTTTCAATAAGATATATTTTGTTAATTTATTTTAATTAGTTTGTTATATATTATAGTATCTATGTTTAATAATATTTTTTGTTATAGCCAAAAGTGTTTTAATCTCACTAATTAGGAAAGTATTGAAGCATTTCATTTTTAAATTTAATGTAAATATGATTTCATATTCAATAAGTATATAAAAATTTAGAACTATTATACTCGACTCACATTTTTTTATCTACCCTACTACTTAATATCAATTCGAAGTTTGTTCTGAAACCTACTAAAGAAAAATAAAGTTAAACCAACTTTAACCTAAACTAGTATAAAAAATAAAAACAATCATGATATTTAAAATGTAGGGTTAGAATTGTACAAATTCTATCCCGGTATGATTCACCTTGATTTTCATCTAGCTACAATGCAATTGTGCAATTTATAAAGCCTACTTTGCAAAATCCTATTTATTACATTTGTTTGTTTGTTTGTTTTTGTGTGTTAAAACAATAAATTTTATATTGTACGCAACGAGTTTATCAGCTTCATAAACTGTTTTCTTGTAGTGTACAGTGAAAGTAATAAAAGATACTATTAAAAAAAAGCATGTATATTTCTTTATAAAGAAAAGCATGTATAAATGTACTCCAGAGAAGATATATTTCTTTTATAAGAACCAAGAAGATATAATTGAAACGAAAAATAATGGTACATTCACTAAACATAGTTAAAATATTATATTAGTCTAAAAAAAGGCTTGAAAAGTAAAGAGTTACGTAACCATTTCCTAGAGATGCGAAACTCCTTAGCCTGGCCCCACTTTGGTGATTAATTAAAATCAAATCCAAACCTCTGTATTCAACATCAATAATTAACTATGATTCACTAAACAAATCATTTGAATATGAGCTTTGTTCATATTATAACTTCTAAAAATGAGATCTACTTTTATGCAACCTCTTAGACGGTGCCTAACGAAATCAAAATTCAATCCGAATATTGTTTAAAATAATTTATTTTACTACAATGTCAAATGATTTTACACGTTTTATATTTTTGATTTGGATGAAAATGTGTTCCGTTGCTAAATAATAACCGTAGTGAGTTCTGCATCATCATGCATCGAGGTGGGTGACGTGCCATGCTTGAAAAACTACCTTCACTAGAGTTAAACTCTTTGAAAATATGAAGTGACGGGTAAAATAACTTAGCTAAGATAAGCTCTTCAAAACCAGCTTCTGATCTTGTACCTCGCTCGTCACTTATTATTATTTTTTATTAGTTACATTTCATGTGGCTATTGCAACCAATCAACCAGAACCCCTCTTAGAGACCAGAACTCAAGATCTCATGGCCATTGGGCCAAAGTCTTGACAAATCGATTAACCCCAGTTGGCTTGGTCGTCACTTAATTAATGTATAACAGGTTGTGGTTGTGTGCTCCCGAGAGCATTGAGCGCATATATCCATTCTTTATATTTTTTTTTGAATTCTTTTTACATAACTATTAATCGAAATGTATTTAACATGTGAAATTACTAAAATGCTACTAATTTTTAAAAATCCGAAAAAAATCTAAAAATCTTCAAAATTAGTAAAAATTGCTATGCATGTTAAATACACTTAGTTTAATAATTTAATGAAAAATATTCAAAAAAATAAAAAAAAATGAGTATATGCATCCCTCTCAAGAGCATAAAATAAAATCCCAAGTATAACAACTTCGTGCATTTTTATATTTTTCATTTTCATTTGTACTACCTTGAGGGTATTTAGTTAATATAACAAAAGTTATCATTGTTTGAATTTTATTATATTTTTATAAAATCTCAAAAATAAAACTTTTATTTTTAAAATTTTATGAAAAATGTATACAATAATTCAAAAAATTGAAAAAATTGATATACATGTATAAATGGGTTTTGATTCTATGAAACTCCTATTTTATGTAATTTGATAAATGATTGCCCTTTGAAAAATGTGATCCCATACCATCCCATGAATTGCCAATGCTAAACATTATTTAAAACTTTTCATTTTTCATAATTACTATATTTTAAAATTATTTCTTCACATCTTCTTATATAACTACCATATTGTTTAATCATTTCTATACAATTATTTATTCAACTAATTTATTTATTTTAACTTTATTTTTTAAAACTTCTTCATTACCTCTATCATATCATATCATTTTCTATCAATTTAACAACTTTTATATCAAAAATTTTTCATTCAAAAGTTTTATCACTTCCCAAAAACACCATCAATCAAAATTTTAAAATTCATATAATAATCAATAAGAAGTGATCTAGTTAACTCGAGCTAAGTGAATACGCCGCTTAGCCTACTTCTAAAAACCCGTTTAAAAATATTTTTTTTACTTTTTTCTCCATACACTTGTTTATCTAAGCGTATTTTGTTGAATTTTAGGACATACATAATTAAAATTATATATATGCTATAGTAAATAACAGTTCAAATTACGAAGTGATCTTATAAGATTTATAATCCCAAATTATCAAGTAAAGTATAAGTCTCCTATGTGTAATAGAAACTCTATTGCCTGATTTCTAATTTTTATTTTTATGATGGGCTAAATTAGAAATAAGAAAGATAAGTGCTTTATATAAACAGTTGTGGCCTCTAGCTTATGCACCTTTTATAGTTTCTTTTTTAACATCTCATCATCAGAAAAAAGGAAAAATCCTAGGGCACTAACTTGAAAAACTATAAACCTTAAGATTCAAAAACAACATTTACTCCTATAGATTCAGGTATGCTTCTGCTTTTGCTTTAGTTTTCTTGATGATTTAGTATGGAGGATACTGGGATGATTATGATATTAATCAATAAGATTTTCCCAACTTATTTAACATACAAATTAAATTTTACAATTTTTGAATATGTGTATATATAACTTTTTTAAACATAGGAGTATTTAAATATGTATTTGTGTATATGTATTTAAAATACTTTTATATTAAATTTTTAAAAAATATATATATACACATATCTAAAAATGGTAAAACTTTATTTTATATCTTAAACATATTTAGATAAAAAATATATAAAAAATAAAAAAGTATTTTTAAACGAGTTTTTTGAGTTGAACTAAGCAGAACATTTGCTCAGCCCGCATCAATAGAATCTTTCCTCATAATTTATAAGATAAGGATTTGATTAGAGTCCACACCCAGGAAGTGCTACCCGTTTATTTTTGCGTAACCGTCAAGATTGAATTGAATTGGATCCCTCGAGAAAGAAAAAAGATGGCGTGTAGTTAGATAGGGATGTAAGATTTGGCTAGCCATGCGCGGAAGTCCTAACTCCTAACAGGCTAACAGGTACTAGCCGAATTCCTTCAAACACCGCAAGCACTTTTGCCGCTAGCCCATGCCGACTCTTCTTTGGCAACCGCCAATGGCCATTGAGTTCGGCGATAGCCAAAACATGGCCGACATATGCGTTTTCGTCTCGTGTTTCTAAGTTCCATTTCAATTTCCACATGAAATAAAAGCATAAACGCGGTATCATACACGAAAAGCTCAATAAGAAGAAACAAACATCATATTTATTTCTTTATCCAAAAATAAAATCATAGTTATTTTTGTAGACCAACAGCGTAAGCTAGTAATAAATAAAAATCAAAGAAATTAAAAAGGTACACCAAGAAATAAATATCTTGTTACAAAAAAGATGGTGGCTCTTGCATGACCAATTTTGAAAAATTACAATATTTTTTAATTAAATCCAAACCGCTCATTGTACTAAGTTTCATATTCATACATACACAAACCCAAAATTATTTGATCAGAAATATTGCGGGTCCAAAACATAGTCAAGGAAAATTTTTTTAATGGTTAATTTCAAATACGACCGTAGTTTATACTGGTCATATTGAAGGACATCATCACACATTTATAAAAATGACACAAAGGATGACATATTGTATCCATAATTTCAAATATGATAATATCCTTAAAACTAATATTAAAAGTGATGTGAAGTTAAAATTTTCTTAATAAAAATAAAAAGAAGTTGTTCCAATCAGATATAATAAAAAAGCTAATGAAATGATATAAAAAATACAAAATAAAAGTACACCCAACCACTGCCATCCACAACATTGCCGCCTTTGAAAAAGGATAAAGTAAATTTACAATTTAAACAAATTTTACCACATTTCTAATAGAATCTAATGATGATAGTATATTTGAAATTAAAAATAAAATATGCCATAATTTATGCCATTTTGATAAAGGGCTAGTAAAATATATATAAGTTATGATCATATTTGAAACTAACCTTTTAAAATTAAGTAAGGAGATGTTTGATATAATGCAAAGTTTGGAAAAGTAGGAAGTGAACTTATCCACTCCTTTTATATGCCTTTTCATATAATTTAACATCTTAACTATTTAATTACCTTGTTACCTCATTTCTCAATTGTTATTTCTATATTTCAGTATTTTTTCACATTTTTCATACTTAAGGGCCATATATTTCAATTATTATTATTATTATCATCACATTACATTACTATTTCATTTTTTCACCAAAATCATCTCCCATATTTATTACATATCACACTTGCCCTCTTAAATTTTAAAAAAGTGATACATAAAAAAGTGCATGCTTCATACACCATCGAATAATTTTCTTATAAAATAACATTCCTAAAGTTTAGGTTTTTTTTTTATATAGAAGGATTTAAAAAGTTTGAATAGGATGAAGAAATGAGATGTGAATGTAAAGATCTGCATTGGAAATAAGAAAAATTATATTAGAAATATAAAAAATTATACTAAGGGTATGTTTGTAATAGTTAAAAAATGTCAAGTTAAAACTTTTCAATCTAAAACTTTTTACCCTCCACAACTATTGTATTTTTTAATTATTTTTTCACATTTTTTATACAATTATCCTACTTTTCAATCATTTCTACAAAACTACACATACAACTAACCTACTTATTTTAACTTTATCATCTTTACTACTAATCATTACCCCTGTTATGTCACATCATTTGATAACTTTTACTCTTCAAAACTTTTCATCAAAAATTTTTCTCATTCCCAAACACACCCTAAATAGGAATATGCCTCCTGTTTATGGATAAAGTGGAAAGAGAATAGTTTAAAAAGTACAATAATGATGTAATATGATAGAGATAAAGTTGTAATACATAAAATATTTGTATATAAAAATAATTAAAATACATGGATAAAGACGAAGACTAGTATAATTAGATACTTAAAATATTAAATTATTTGGATTAGAATGCCCAAAGATGGCCTCCCATGTTACGGGAAACTGATTTGTTGCACTCAAGTGCACTCGGGCGTAGTTAACTTATTTTTTTTATTTTTTTGAATATTTTTCATAATGATGTTAATTTAAGTGCATTTAAAATATATATCAATTGTATTATTTTTGAATATTTTTTGGATTTTTTTAAAAATTAATACTCATCTTTAAAAATTCAAAAAAATTAAAAAAATTCAAAAATAGTAAAAAATAATAGAAGTTAAATATACTTAGATTAACAAGAAGTCCTATATCATGCCGAGTCACGTGTACCATTAAAAGCGTGCAATTGCGAAAACAAAGAGGAGACACCTTGATCATATGCATTAATTCAAAGTCATTGATGAGAAGGAGGAATTAGTCAACGGACGGCTGAAGCAGCAAGTTGACGCTCCAAGCCTACTCGGGGAACTCGAGTCCTTGATAGACAGCTGAGATCTAAAAAAATACGAAATCGATGGTCCAAAAATCTCGCATGCAGAGTTTTTGGTCCCCAGAAGTGCAGCGCGGTATGAGAATGTCTTAGCACGAACAGCAGCGCGGCAACGTAACGCGGGGCCAGAGCAACGAAGCCTACCTCGGACAAGTTCGGCCACTTGCCGAGGAAAGTAATTCGGAATCTACCGGTCCCTCAAAGAACACATGCTATTGGACACACGTGTGGCACGTGGAGGGTGTTGGATTGTGGTCCACCGAAAAAAGATTTGTACAAATATTACTTTTTTTTAAAAAAAATTATATTCCTCCAACTGCCCTCCACCAGCAAACTGCTTGCAATGCAGGGCTATTTTCGTCATATTCGGCTGACAATCATTGTCTCATATATACTCGAGAATTCAGTTACTTTCAGTAGATAGAGAGGCAGACTGGGAGAGGGGGAGAGAGGAAGATTGTCTTCCCTTGCTTGGGATTGAAGATTCATCTCAATCTCAAATCTCTCAAGGCTTGCATTTCACAGCATAGACCCATTAAAATACATGCCTTGGCGTCTTTTCCTTGGCTTGCTTGGGAAAATCCGCAGCTGAAAATTCGAACTTTTGTAGAATTTTTTTGGCCTATGGCAAGCATTTTTTAGATTGTGGGGAGGAGGAGGAGGAGGAGATCTTGAGATGGGAATTTCGCAGAAGGATGGGAAAATGGAAGGTTGGCTGTACGTCATCCGATCGAACCGCATCGGATTGCAGTTCTCGCGGAAGCGGTATTTCGTCCTGGAAGGGAATTCGCTCGACTGCTTTCGTTCTGCGCCGCTGTCGAAGAACGAGGTAATTTGCGTGTTGCTTGTTTGGTTGTTCTGCGCGCTGTGAAGATGCAGCTCTGTTTTGGTTTCGAACTTTCTTGTTGAATTTTGAATGATTTGGCGGATTTGCGTCGAAGAACTGATGTTTGAGTTCTTCTTGTAGTATCAGATATTTGTGAAGAACGCTCGGCATTTATCTGTTTTACGGTTACCGTTTTTTGAAAAAACAGAGTCACTGGATTTTTTCCCCTTTCCGGTTTCGGTTTAGAGGATATTAATCGTTCAAGTGATGAAAAAGGTGGAGTTCTCGCTGTTTTTATCGAAGCTGCGTTCGACATGGGCAATTCGGATTTCCCGTCCCTGATGTATTCTAGAACTATAGGAATCAGCTGCTCTCAATTTGGCCTGTTAGGATCATGGTTATTGTGAGGAGAAGTTTCCTGGAAAGTGATGATATCTCTTATTCTCTCATACAAGAATGGTAAAAGGTGGGAAACAATGGATTTGAGCTACTCGGCTGAAAATTGCGGCTGACGCGGTGCATCTGTGCAATTCAGATCACAAAACTGGACAGATTCCCATGTGGGCACGATGTAAGCACAGGAATCAGCGGGTTCTTCTGTCTGCTTCCTAGAAATTTTAGCTGGAGAGGGTAGAAGTCTTTGGTTCTCTGTATCTTTTTCAAAGTTCCACCATTAATTCTGTGGCGGTAGAACCCAATTTGAATGTTTTGGCCTATCTTTCTTAGATAACAAATTTTACTCTAGAAATATTTAGCATGCAGTCTGCCTTCAATCACATGGAATTCAAAAAAACAAAAAAGGCTTAAAATCCTTGTTTTTAAAAATTTATATTCAGGTTTAATTTGTCTTCTATTAGAACCTGTCCTGCAAATAAATGCTTCGAATGTTGAAAAGTTGATATTTACTTGCTGTCCAATTAGGATCCTATAAGAAGTGCGGTAATAGATTCATGCATCCGAGTCACAGATAATGGAAGAGAGAGTATTCATAGGAAGGTATGGCTGTGCAAGTGGTAAAACTACTAAAGTTTTTTCTCGCATGCTGTCTTTGCATGAATTCTGGTTGCAAGGATAACCATTGTTGTGAAAATTTGCAGGTATTCTTCATTTTCACACTATACAATGCTTCCAATCATGATGATCGATTAAAGGTATGGAGACTTCTTAGAAAGTGAAAGTTTAAAATTTGCAATCATGGAGTTCTTTGTGTTTTATGAGCTAAGTGTGTGGATTTCGATTTTGCAGTTGGGTGCTAGGAGTTCAGAAGAAGCTGCCAAATGGATTCATTCCTTCAAGGAAGCTTCATCAAAGGTTCGAAACTGCAATTTTTAGCTCCTACTTCTGAGTTCATTCTGATGCTTCGTCTGAGTGCATTGTTTTTTTCTTTTTTCTTTTTCTTCTCTTCTCGAGGGGTTAAAGCATTGCTCTTCAAACTGCAGGAATGTTCAAACCAAGGAGACAATATTCTGGGTCGTTCCAAAAAGAAATGGCAGTCTTTTCGGTGAGTAAGTTGTTACATGTCTACTATGCCTCCCGCTCCTGAAAGTTTCAAATTACGAGCAGCCTTCTTCATTGCATTAAAATTTCCTGTCTTGAGACTGAATAGTAGCGTTATTGAAATTGGACCAAATTGGCCGGCAAGGCTGTTCTGACCAGGAATCAATTGCTGATCCGATTTATTCGGGTTCAGTTTATTGCTTGCCCAGTCAGACCATTAGGCTGTTTCAAATTGTTTTATAAATAAATGATTATAAAAATGCAAAAGGTTATTGTTTGTAGCATTGTGATTTATATACAAAATGCTAGTACCAAGATTCAATGCTGGTTCAAACAACCAGTCGAACTGATTTGAACCAAAGGAGGCAATTGAATGATTTACTTACTAGTTCAATTTTCATAACACTGCCAAATGGTTCGAAGTGCACATATAAAATTTGCTTCTTTATTCTGATGTTTTTGTCATGGAAGATGATTGACATATCAAATTCATGCTTAGCTTTTGCATTTGCCCCATTCATATGTTTGTCATGACAACATGACAAGTAATTCAATCATTGACCTCAACCTTCAAACAACAATGTAAGTCTCAGCTGAATTTGTTGAGTGACTAGCACGTCTTAATAGCATGAATCTCTCTCTCTCTCTCTCTCTCTCTCNNNAAAAACCTTTGTTTTGTACCTGGGCATCTCCACTTACGAGCATAAAATATAGCATCGTTCCTCCATAGTAATTGGAAGGCAACAGCCACATGTATCTTTTGTGCTATCAAATATAACTTCGTATTAATTTTCTCCTCATGATAGTTTCAACACTTACAAAATGTGTAATCATCATCGTCATAATAGCTTCCTCCGAGAACTTTAGCAATAATTTTTAGACTATAAATTAGAGCAACTTCTATGGATGATTCTGGACATGCTTTGATTGGAATTTACCTTAATTCATTTGGATACTGCTAGGAGGTATTGCACCTTGACACCACCTTCTGCTTTTTTAAATGGGCATTTGAAGAAAACAGGTTTCTAGAACAGGCAGGCAACTCTGTCCTAGCCACTGAGCATGAATAGGACTCTGTTGAAAATGAATGGTTTGATTGAATGTCTTATTCAGCTTCTTATATTTTTCTCCACTTTCTCCCCTTCTTAGCTTACCAAAACCTTGTTATAAGAGGCTGAGCCAGAGCAAGAGATCTGGTCGAACAAATTCTGAAGGTGAGTTTTCCGAATGTTATCTTTTCTTTTTACTTTATGCTGGTCCAACTGACACAAGACTCAAATATGGAAACACCGAAGAGGTTCCATCCATGGGTATGTCAAATAATTGTTATACAAGACTTGGATTTGTTCTACGTAATGGGGTTTGCAACAATTATTTTGCGTTTTCATTTTTATTTTCACAGAAAGCTAGCTTTTGTTTATTAAATTATTTTTCTAGCATTTATATCATGTTTTGTCCTGGCACAATTTTTTTTTTTTTTTTTTTGGGCAGATTTACTAGACTGGACTCTTTGCTCATCTTCTCACAACTATCAAACAACATCTGATGTTGTTGCGCCTTCTCCCTGGACAATATTTGGTTGTCAAAATGGTAAGCTTTTGTGGTGTTTTTACTTGGAAGCTTCCATTAACTTCTAAGACTAAGCTATTGAAGCCCAAAATTATGGCAGGATTAAGGCTATTCAAAGAGACAAAAGATGGTGATTTCCATGGCAAGGTAGGTACCTACTTAGCAGGTTTCTTGCTCAATTGCAGACCTACCTTTGATCATTGCTAATAACATGTGCAGCACTGAATTTCCCTGCCAAATTTGCATGTCGGTGTAGCCTTTTTTTTTTTTTTCCATTGCAAACCTGCAATTTGGTCTTTGCTGGTAGCATGCACGGTACTGAATCTCCATGCAAAATTTGTAAAAGAGTGTTTGAGCATTAGATAGGCTGGTCTCCTGTCAGTTTGAGCAGCAGATGGTGGAAGCAAAAGGGAAAAAGGTTCATGTTTTACTTATTTAAGAAAAGTAGCTGATGAACGGACATGGTTTGACGTCTTGCTTCAGTGTATGCACAAGGCAAGGTTTGCTTGATGACTGATGTGGATCTCATAGATTGCACAATTCGGATGAAGCTCAATTGTTGAATTTATGGGTAGTTGTTCGTTTTGCTAATGGATTTATCAATCCATGGACATTAATTGGAAATATGCTTCAATCACAGCAATGGGATGACCATCCAGCAACAATGGCTGTAGGTGTAGTTGATGCAACTTCAGAGGACATTTTCCAGACAGTTATGTCTCTAGGTCCATCAAGATCAGAGTAAGACTAATCATTCTTTTTTCTTGCTTGTGAATTCAATTAATTACATAGACTTGATGGTTCAGCTTCCCTTTCTCTTTCTTCTCTTCTTTAACAGATGGGACTTCTGTTTTCGCCGAGGAAGTGTGGTTGAGCACCTAGATGGCCATACTGATATTATTCACAAGCAATTGAACAATGATTGGTTACCATGGTAGTTACTGAGGCTAAAGTTTTTAACATTTTATACAAGTAATCTTCATGAGGAAGAGCAATTCCATTAATTTTTGAGTGTATATATTGCCCTTGGTCTCGCTTCCAAGCATAGGTACCCAGATTATCCTGGGTCTCACTGCTGACCAAATGATTGGGATCTTCCTTGTCAAAATATCGACCACTTCAGATCTTTCAGATCAATGGTCTGGAATCTGGAGTCTAGGCTATCAAACTGTGGGCATCACTTGTTGGAAGTTGGAATTCTCTTGGGGACACTTTGTGGATATGCAGGCTGTGAAACTTATTTTTTTCTCAAAAAATTGACATATGCATATGTATATTACTGTACTTTTGACAAAAGATGTTTCTACTTTTCAGGGGAATGAGAAAAAGAGATTTGCTCTTGAGACGTTATTGGAGGCGGGAAGATGATGGAACATACGGTAGTCAATTTGAACCAAACAACTTTTCTTTTCATCCATTCTGGATCTGAATTTGTTCTTCCCTTATTGCAGTTATTCTATATCATTCTGTGTTTCACAAAAAATGCCTACCTCAGAGGGGCTATGTACGGGCTTGCCTTAAAAGTAATGTATGCTTTGAATCTTTTTTCTTTACCTCCACTAATTAGGTCTCCAATGGCAAATAGGAGAGTGTGGAAGTTGATTTTGGAGATTGTGGTTTCTAATCTCTTGCAGGTGGAGGATATGTAATAACACCTGTGAATCAAGGGAGACAGTCAGTTGTTAAACACATGCTCGCTATTGACTGGAAATTTTGGAAGTCTTATCTTTTTACTTCATCTGCAAGATCTATAACCATCCGGATGCTTGGGAGAATTGCAGGTATATAAATTTCATATTAGAATTTAGATTGATGCAAATAACTTAACAAATAAATCCAAAGATTAAGAGCTGTTCAAAATTTTTCCTTCTTCATTCATACCTCTTATGTTTTAGTCAAAATATCATTGGATGTGACATAGATATTAATTAATTTATTTCAATGCTAATTTTGCAGCGTTGAGGGAATTTTTCAAAGCCAAACTAGGAAATTGCCCGTGCTCCAATTTCTCATCGGGTGAATTGATGGATGAGGTTAGGCTTCCAGACACTACAGACGAAGGCATCAAGACTGAAACTCAATCACAGAGAGAAAATGGGATGACAGACGATTTTACAGAAAGTGAGGTCGAAAAGTCACCGTCTAAACCAACCAGTCTGAGCGGATCATTCCTCCAATTCAGTGATGCCGCTGATGAGTTTTTTGATGTTCCAGAAGAATCAGAATATGATGAGCCAGAGACTTCTTGGTCTGAGGTAAATCTTTAGGATCTCAAACAATAGTTCGTCGTCAACATTTGCTTGCTTGCTTGTGTGCATGCATGTTTATTTTAAAGATTTTCCCATTTTGGGAGTAGAGGCAGTTTTCCCAGGGAACAACTTGTGTGGGCTCATTACTGAGTGTTGTCTCACCTGAGTCCAGAGATGGTCTGTACCGTCACGCACATTTTCTTGGCTTTGAACTGGTTATTGATAGCAGTCAGATGAGTTTTGCATTGTATATCATTGAGAAAATAGCAAAATACAACAACCAATAAATTTCTTCATTGTTATTAGGAAAACTGATCACACATACTTAAAGGACTTAAACATCAATATTATCTTTCCCAGAACAGCCACTCATTTTCAGTACACCACCAAGAAATTCTTTCATTGTTGTTAGGAAACTGATTGCAAAAATAAAGGACTTAAGAAAATTATCGAGATGTTTATGTGAGGAGCTATAAGTCCTCTAATCAGATGAACTGCGCCAATGACTAGCAATATCAACATTGTGGTTGTTCTCAAGAAACAAAGTGGTTTGCACAATGAGGGACCTCCCTGATTTTTATGCCATTATTTTTCATGATGATTCTAAATGATCCTTTGGTGCTCATATTCTATTCAAATGGCATGTAATCTACAAGGATTAGTGTGGTAAATCAGTACATTTTTGGCTTATCTTGTTAATTCTCATTCAGCTCTTGGATTTCAGCTGTAACGTCATTTTTCTTTATGTTTGAGTTGGCACATTGGTTAGAACCTATGTCACTCCTAATGTTGCCTCAGATTTCAATAGCCTTGTTGTGCCCCTGCAATGGAATTATAGGGAAAAAGAAGAAAGAAAAGATAGTAGTGCCTCCCAATTCCCCTTGGGACATGCATTGTTGTGGGACCTAGCTAATGGACATGGACCTAGCGAGAACCTTTAATGATCTGGTTTTGTCCCTCCCAAGTCCCATCTGAAAATATATTATCAAAATAATCAACACAAGTTTAATTCCAAACTAATTCGCAAAACATGTATGGACCTCCATTTTTAGTGTGTTTGTGTTTCATGTTGTGTGTTTATGCAGTGTCTTCCTGTGGAATAGGCCCAAATCTTAGGGAGATTTCCATGGATTTGCATTCTCTAATATGGTTCACTCTTAACAGGTGCTGGATACTCGACAGCCAAAGTGGGCAACAGCTTCTGTTTTTGTGAAGAAGCTGCATGATCTTGCAGGTTTGTTAGGTTTACTTCTAATTCCTTCAAAAGATAAGTTTGTCAAAAAAGCTTCACTATTGTGCTGATATTCACTTGCTGAAACTCCTGTACGGCAGTTCAGAAGAGAGGTTACGTGGATTTACAGGAAGCAGCTAGGGAAGATAGTACTTTCTGCAGCTATGGAACCACCCTTCCAAAAGACCCTACTTGTACATTATTGTGCAGTTGGACTGTGACTGATCCTTCTACATTTCTGATTCGAGGAGATAATTACCTACAAGACCAGCAGAAGGTATGCCTTGAATACCAGTTGTTGCTTCAAAAGTTAGACTACATAATAATCTGATGTAGGCTAATTTTCCTTCTCAAATTTTTTTAAATTTATATTAATAGAGCACGAACACATCGTTGCTGATATAAATGGACCTATGATGTGAGTAACTGCACCATAGCAATCAGACAATTCAAGTGAGTAAAACTTCTCCAGGAAATAAAATCTAACAAGCTTGTCAAAACATTTATTGTATATGATCAGGAAGGGAATCTCATATCTGGTATTGTCCAAATGAGAATGTGAGGCATTGTATTTAAGACATTTCATCTGCATGTGAATGCTTGCAATTCCGGGGTCAGAGACAGATGGTCAATTTTCATTCAGATGACCTAAAAGGCCATTCTTGAACATCAAACAGCATCATCACAAACTTCCAATTCTTGAACATCATGTTTATCAAAGATTGAGAGATTCAGTTAATTCATTGTATGTGCACCACTTCAGTCATCTCTCTCTCTCTCTCTCTCAAGCTTTTAGAGAAGTTCTACCCCTAGCAAAATCCTAGCAAGATTGGGGATTCTGGATTCTTCTTGTGTGTGTGTGTGTATAGAGGAGTTTATGTCATCTGAAAACCATGTGCTAAGATTTGTTCGCTCTAAATTATAATACATGCTTTCCGTTTAAGTGTTGGGTGTTCTCGTTTTACCTTTTTCATTGCTGCAAAATTTTGTGATCTGGTACTTGCCAACGCAAGTGGTAATTGAACTAGAATGAGTAGTAAATTCAACACCTTTTTGGACTGAGCAGGTCAATCAGTCTGATACTTTTAACTTAGGATTCAGGTGTACCTGTCTGAAGAGGAAGTTAAAGTGGCTGATTCAACGTAAATTTGTATGGGGCCTGCTTCTATGAAACTGGGTTGCATTAAGGTTTTTATGTAAACTCATGTAACTGGCCCCCCTTGATGATGCATTAAAATCCAACCAATGTTTTATGAGTCGAACCAGATCGGGTGGTTGGACTGTGAACCATTCTTACCATGGTTCAGTGGTTTAATCGGTTAAACCAGTTGAACTGCTGTCTAGACAAGAAAAGGGGGAACTGGTGGGCAGAACAGTTCAGTCCACGGTCCAGTTTTTAGAACACAGAATCCAACCCATCCAGTGCATTCAGAATCATTTATTTGAGTAGGAAACCAAGTTTTGTTTGAATCAAAGATGCGCATGGGCCCCATCTATAAAATGTGTAAAATCAATGTAATACAATTAAACAATTTTATATAAAAAATTATCAAAGCTGTATTTTCAACGTTTAAATAGTTTAAAACATTATTTCTATATAGATAAAGGATTCGGTAAAGCATTATTACATTCTAATATATCTATGAATGAATCAAAGCATTTTTCATAATTTACAAATGCATATGCATTTTTTGATGCAAATGTGGTCCACCTACAACTCTGATTGGGATGGTTTTGATCAATGATAAAAAATAAAAAAAACTGATGCTGAAGAGTATCAACAGTTGCTTTTTATTCCATCATAAAAAGGACCCCATCCATGGGATTACTCAAAATGCTTCAATGTAACTCGTATTTAACCAAAGTGGGACCATATTAGTATAATTGTTATAAACAAGTAACTTACCTGGGATGTGACAAGATGTTTCAGCGAGAGGATCTGTCTTGGGGAGAACTCGTAGGCATTCTATTATGTCATGAGCACTAGGAGAAGTTTGAATATGTTTCAGCCCATAAAATGCCCAAGTTCTGTTCTCTTTGTGAGACATTTTGGCAGTAGGCAATGTGCAATGATTCAGCAAAGTTGCAATATCTTATACATGTTCAAGGGGGCTTTGAATCCACCTTGTCACCGAAAGTGCATTTTGAATAGAGCAGCAACGTAATAAGAATGTTTTTTTATGTGTTTATATTTTGAAGTTTTAGTAATTAATCTTCGAGATTCTAAATTAGGTTCTGGTGTTAATTTTCTGTTAACCAGATCAAAGCAAAAGGAACTTTGATGCAAATGGTTGCTGCCGATTGGCTAAAATCTGACAAGCGAGAAGATGACCTTGGTGGTCGCCCTGAAAGCATTGTTCAGGTTAATTCATGACCCTCCACAAAGATCAGTCTTTCTTCTGCTGCTGGTTGTGTGGATCCTTTTTTTTTTTTTTTTTTTTTTTTTTTTTTTTTTTTTTTTAACGATTGTAGTTGGATTATGCAGAAATATGCTGCACATGGTGGCAATGAATTTTTCTTCATCGTTAACATACAAGTGAGTTCTATACTTCTTCTGGATATATGCTTTGAATTGTCCTCAAATTGAAAAGAGGAAATTGGATGAGAGAAAAAGGAGGGAAGGAAACCGAAAAAAAAAAATAAAAAGGGAAAAGGAAATTGGATGCAATTTTTGACATCCTTTTAAGTGTTACTTGAAGTGTATGCATTAGTCAGTTCAATTGGAGATTAATATCATGTTGTTGAATACCAGCAGCAAGATTTGTAATGCTACTAGTTTTCCTGCAAAGCTAATCATAATTCAATGATTAATTTCCTATGTTTACATGGTATACTAGTGGTTAACAATCTTGCCATCTGTGAATGCTGAGCATGCAAACCAATCTAGTTGGTGAATATGTTGGACATTCAGGTTGTGCTTAGGAGAGAATATGGAGTTTGGATGTTGCTCATCATTTTATACTCAATGTGCAGCCTAATGGTTAGCTGGAATTTTCGAGAACTCGCACCCAGGCAGAATCATCTTTCTGGCTGAGGTGCTCTTATCAGCGTATTTTGGTTTGCAAAATGTTTATTTTGGTCATTTCCCATGTGCATCCAATAATTCGCCATATTTATAAACTTGCATGCTCTGAGATCATCTCGGTCTCTGGTGTTTGTTGCTGTAATACTTTGATTTATTCCTGGAGAATTGGATCATGTAGTGGGTTGAACTTTCTTCCATTTCCAAATTGTTAATTCACTTTTAAGGTCTTGGTTTTGGATTTCTGCTACTGACAAAGGTTGCAGATCTGATACCAAAATTATCCTTGGACAGGTCCCAGGTTCAACAACGTATAGTCTTGCATTGTACTATATGATGAATACCCCTCTGGAGAGTGTTCCCCTACTCAATAACTTTGTGAATGGGGACGATGCATTTCGAAATGCAAGGTTTAAGCTCATACCATACATTTCCAAGGTGAGTTCCTATAATCAACACTTGACCACATTTCAATCTTGTAAAATTGATCTAATTTGACTTTCAAATCTTCTCAGGGATCTTGGATAGTAAAGCAGAGTGTAGGAAAGAAAGCATGCTTGGTGGGTCAAGCTCTTGAAATCAATTACTTCCGTGGGAAGAACTACCTGGAGGTATGTTCCTCCTGATTTAGAAAATGTGTGTCTGCATTCGTGCACTTCCATTTTCTTAAAGTTGTCTAGCCCTAGAAATATTCATGAAGGAAAAAGTCTGGAATTGATACTGGCAATGCTCATTTGATTGTTCATGACATGATGTAAGTGGATGGACTAAGAACTTGATTAGGATGCTTTGCATGGGCTCTCTGTATAGAATTTTAATAGAGGAACAAAATGGAAATTAGGGGTGCAACTTGGGCTGAGTTGAGCCTGAACCCGGCCCACCAAACCCGATTTCTAACGGTCTTAAAACTCGCTTTTCTATAACCCGAACTTGGTGAACCCGATTTGTAAATGTGATAAGGTTAGGGTTCGAGTGAACTCTAACTCGAAGAACCCGAGCCCGATTTCTATTTTATATGTATTATAAAATATATTTTATATATAATATCTAAACAATATTTCTTTATATTTT
>JAXCLR010000001.1:51894015-51913742 GCA_035584095.1 Annona squamosa
CATCTGTGGGTGTGTCTATATATATATATATATATATATATATTTCATTGCAGGGTAACTCTAGAGAGGAGCTTCCTGAATTCTTACTGGGAACATGCCGTCTAAACCACTTGGATGCCTCCAAAGCTATTCTAGTAAGACCGTAACAGCATCATCGAATACTGCGTTGACCAATATGTTGTTGCTATACATACATACATACCTATATACTCTGGACCCAAATGCAGAATGCTGTCAGGGTGTCAACACCCCCCGAAAAAGAAAAAAAAAAAAAAAAAAAAAAAAAAATTTCAAAATCCACGTGTTCCCTCTCACTCAATCCTGTAATTCTTTTATTTGATTCTATTGAATCAGATGAGGTTTTTCAGAGCAATTGATCTACATTGAGAAAGATTTGTCGTGTTTCAGTTGTCTAGCTCCATGTAATTCTTTAAGTTAAAGCAGAGATATGATCTGCAGCTCTTCAGTTGCATTGACTGCTGCTGCTACCTTAGTCTCCAGCCCATTGAGATCCCATATATACTTATAATATAAGAGTTTCGAATTTATGGAACCCACTTTTATGTAAACAGTATCCATTGTTCCTACTTTTAATGATTGATGGAAATTCAACTTGATCAATTGTCTTTAATGTCATTTGTATTGTCATGAAAACTACGTAATGTTTCTAACATCATCATCCATAAACCTCATCTATAAATAATGTGTAAAATGGACGTAATATAATGTCATGATTTTGAATATCAATTTTAAATTTGTATTTTTAACAATTAGACTTCAAAATATTGTTGCTTTGTGAATAAATGATTTTATGAAGTGATATTATACTAATGCATATAAAAATGAATCTAATGCATATAACGGTGACTCCATGCATTTTTTAGAATTGACACAATGAATATATATTTTTAAACAAATGCAGCAATTTATATATTTGATTGTGATAAAATGGAATGATGCTAAAAGTATATTAGGGAAATTATAAAATTTTAAAAGAAGAGTTTTTGGTATAAAAGTTTTTAAAATAAAAAAATAATGTGATGTGATATAAGTAATGATGAGGAGTAAAGAAAATAAAATTAAAATAAATAGGTTAACTATATAAGTAGTTATATAGAAATAATTAAAAAGTAAAATAATTGTATAGAAAAATGTAAAAAAAAATTAAAAATAGGATAATAATAGAGAGTAAAAAGTTTTGGTAAAAAGGTTTTGATGCTAACAAAATACAAATACAATGTATGAATTAAGTTTTTCATCAATTATCAAAATAGGAAAAATATATGAGTTATGTAAAATTACTTTTATATAATTACCGAAGTAGGATAACGAACAGCGTAACACGATAGATGCGCAAGAAAAAGCAAGAAAACAAAGAATATGCATGTATTTTATCATGCATTAATATTATTAATACTAATAGATAAGAAAAAATTATTTAGGTCTAATATTTGATGTTTACGTTGTACTCTTGATGAATCCACTTACTGGTTGGATATATATTAACATGAGTCACAAGCAAATTTGAGAGCAATCTCTTGAGGTTTTATTTATCTAGGTCCGTCAAAGTAGCCAACAATTAGGTGATTTTACAGCTTAACTAAATGCAATAATGTAAGAGAGCCGATCTTTTATGACCGGCCGATTATCCTGCCTGTTTTCTACCGCGAATCACTGCCATTGCGTTTGGCGAGCGTAACTACAAACATGCGATTTTAATTTTGGAACATAACATGTTGCGGCCCCCTGACGCTGCAATTAATATGGTGGAATTTTTGCACTGGCCTCCCCACAATCCGTAGATGTTCCATCTCCCGCATGTAATTCCCACCTTTCCCTTGCGGGTAGAAATTGTCGGTCGTCCCCTTTCTCTCCCTCCTCCGGAGTCGTCTCCTCTCTTCTCCCTCCATCTCCTCTAATCCAATTACACAAGCAACGCAATGGTTCAAACCAACGCTGAATTTATCTTCATTTCATCCATTCACTAGAAATTACATAGTGGATACAACAACATATTTAATGTTTTGTGTGTATTCATCTTTAAAATAAAAAGAAGAAGATGTATTGAAAGTATACAAAACCTGCGTAACAGCATCTATCAAACTAGGAGGATTTCTTCAGAAAAAAAAAACTTGGAGGGAGTTGTCCCTTCTTGCATGGCTCGGAGATCCAACAGTCTTGCTAGTCGGGAAACATCTTTTCATCAAAATGCCAGTTACGATTTGGACAATGATGCTTGGGTTTCCTAGCTCCAATATTCAATTGGGATGGTGCATCTGTTGAATTGCTTCTGAAATGTCCATAGAACCAATTATCTCTTAAATTACGAGCTGCAGAAGAAGACGATTGTTGGATCTAGAGCAACATCCCAACGCGCTATGGAGTATTATCATCCATCGCCATTATCCTGCAATCACTAGATCTACAGTTATTTCTCAAATCCAACTGCTTTAGAACCCCACTACTTGTTTCCGGAGACGGCATTTCCCTGAAGCGTTTGGTGCGCATCGCTCCATTCCCACTCCTAGTAACACCAACATTAGCCTGTCAGAAGCTCTGGTCGTTGGTCACCTGCATGATATGTATCGGGTAGCCTGGAAACAAGGCATACGTACATGTCAATAGATGGGTCTGTTATGCCAGTTGTATAGGGCAGTCAGTCGTAAAGAGGGTTGGGAATTAGAGTTGTAAGGTCGAGTCTAAAGGAAGGAGTCGATTGTAATCTCTGCTTTCTGCTGCAATGCAAGAGCGGGTAACTCCCCGTAAGAGTCCTTATGAGACTGGGAAGCTCGTCTTGCAAGAGAACCGGTGCCGATGTTTGAACTGCCCATAGGCAGGATCACATCAATTGGTATCAGAGCTTCAGGCATGACAACCATAAAGATCAAGGAAATAAAGCTAGAATGTGGGGGTAACAGTGGGCCACAGAGAATTCAAGAGCAGCAAGGGAGACTGGTGGTTCAGCTGGAATCCCTGTCAAACAAAATGACGGAGATCCAGGCCATGATGGACGAGACCCTCGTCCTCCTAGGCATTGACCCTGAGGAGGTTGTCTAAAGGAAGGAGTCGATTGTAATCTGCTTTCTGCTGCAATGCAAGAGCGGGTAACTCCCCGTGAGAGTCCTTATGAGATTGGAAAGCTCGTATTGCAAGAGAACCGGTGCCGATGTTTGATCTGCCCACAGGCAGGATCACATCAATTGGTATCAGAGCTTCAGGCATGACAACCATGAAGATCAAGGAAATAAAGCTAGAAAGTGGGGGTAACAGTGGGCTACAGAGAATTCAAGAGCAGCAAGGGAGCCTGGTGGCCTGTCAAACGAAGTAACGGAGATCCAGGCCATGATCGATGAGACCCTCGTCCTCCTAGGCATTGACCCTGAGGAGGTTAAAGAACGCAGTAGATGCAAGAAACACCAATCATGGAGAGTTTCTTGGTGGCTTCTTTGTTCTTGGATCCGTCCTCCACCCAGCATCCTACAGAATCCAATCTCCAAACCAAAGCATGGCGGGTTTTGGCTCCATCCTTAGGATCCAGGTGGAAGGAGGGAGACAGGGGAGACATGTATGTTCCGTTCGTATAGATTGGGCGACCTAGATCCATTTTTAGCGTGGCAGGTATGGGGCTCCGGAAGGACAGACAAAGCCCCATTGAGCTCGCTTAAAATTCGTTCTCCCATTTCATTCTTGTCCATTAGGTGATGACTTCTACAGTGCGAGGGTTGTCGACAGCGATGCAGTTGTGGCGACGACGGCCGACGAGGATAGTCAAGTTCGAGAGATGGGGCCCGGAAGCTTTCACACTCGGAGTGGCATGGGCGTGCACGTGTTTGGGGGCAAAGTTGGTAGTCGAGAGAGCATGTGTAGTGACGTGGTATCCATGGCTCGGAATTAAACCCATGTATAAAGCCTCAACCTACAGAACTAGGTTGATTTTTAAGGGGTTGGGAATGATGTTTACCAAGTAGCCTAGAAATTAAGTGCAAGTCAATAAATGGGTACGTTATGCCAGTTACATAGGGCAGTCAGTTGTAAACAGGGTTGGGAATTAGAGAAGTAAGGCCCCTATATGTCGGAATAAGAGAGAAACGATACACATTCACAGAAATTTGATGGTGTGTTTGTGATAGAAAATGTGAAAGTAAAATTTTTCAATTTAAAACTTTTCACTCTTTATATTTATTATATTTTTTAATTATTTTTTTACAATTTACTATATAATTATCTTATTTTTCAATCATTTTTACACAATTAATCTATCTATTTTAACTTTATTCTCTTTATTACTCATTTTTACCCCTATCATATCATATCATCTAAGAACTTTTATCTTCCAAAATTTTTTATTAAAAGTTTTATTTATTAGAGCAAAAATATAGAGGAGAATCGAAATCTATCTTTCAAACTAAATTTTTTTTTTTTTTTTGTTTTCTTTTCATTCCTCATTGCAAATGACAATCTTCATGTCTATTTATACTAGAAGTAATGATCCTTACCCGCACAACATTCATGAATATCATAATCATCTATGCAAAAACGATATCACTAGGTATATGTACTAACCATTTACTACATTAGGTATATGTACTAACCATTTACTACATTCATGAATTATATTAGATGCATGCTTACACGACTAACATGTACTAATCATTTACTACATTCATGAATTATACTGTATACATGAAAACATGATATCTTAGAAACATATCAAGTTTATCTTCCAACACTATAAAAGGACTCGTGTCTGAAAGGAGTCAATTGTAATCTTTGTTTTCTGCTACGCTGTAAGAGCGGGTGACTCCCCGTAAGAGTCCTTGTGAGATTGGGAAGCTTGTCTTGCAAGAGAACCGGTGCCAATGTTTGATTCGCCCATATGCAGGATCACATCACCTCGGCTTGTCGATTTTCTCTAGCCCCGACTCTTTTTTTTTTTTTTTGGAGTCTTTGCTTGGATCATGCCCACAGAGCCCCGATTGGAGCCTGACAAAGACAACGGAGGCTCATCTTCAGCAATGGGCAATTCATGCACAATTCAAGCCACAAATTGATGCGGTGGGCAAGGCTTGGAAGAAGTAGAGCAAGAGAGAAGCTTGAGATACCGATGGTAAGGATAAAGAATGGTGATTCAGATGAGAGGGGATAGGAAAAGAAGGAGATAGACTGAATGAAGGTGGGTGAAATAAATAGAAGCACTGGCGAGGGCATCTTAGAGGAAAGCATGTGGAACGATCTTTTAGGTTGGGGTCGAACATTTCTTGAAAGGAAGCTAGCTAATGCCTTATTAAAGCCACAACATAGCAGGCAGGAGGGAGAAGAGAGGAGACGAGGAAGCAAAAAGAGACTCAATGCAGAGAGTTGGAAGATGGGCATGGAGACACCTGAGGCTTGATTTTTCGTGTGAAAAGAGTCATCAGCTAGGAAGGAGATGCCACCAGGGAGCAGGAAGACATGCAAGATGGAGAAATGGCAAGATGAGAGATCGAGAAAGATGGAAGCTTGGACTGGGGCTTGAGAGAAAATGACTGAGGGGGTTGCTTGTAAAATTTCTACACTGACAGAGGGGTTTGCTAGTAAAATTTCTACACATTAATTGTTCCTATCAGGCCTCAACAGTGAAAATAATCCAACGGCACACAAAATTCCCATTCAATCCAATAGTTGGAACAACTGGTCGAAAGCGCCTCTTAGAACGACACAGAGCAGAAAATCAGAACTTAAAGTGAGAGATTTTTGAGGTGGCCGGACCAAAAGGACCCACCAAACCGTCCTCCGCTTCCCATAAATTCGACTAATCAAATAAGCATCGTCGTCCTATACGGCCGCAGATTTACAGGTGGGTATATTTATTTATTATTTTTATAGAAGTATAGGCCCTGCAAAAAATGCACTTCATGTGAAATTTAGCAATTTTTCAAATTGTTGGTTTTTAAGAAGCTCCAATTGATGGCATCACGTCTCAACAAGACAAGGGTAGTCAATGAGCAATTTTGCACTGATGTCTAGACGGCTGGACCGATTCTCTAATTTCAATCCTCTTCTTCTTCAACCAGCAATGTACACCAGAAGCAGATGCTATGGCTTTACTAAACGGAACCTCATGCGGCATGAAAATAGCATTCCACCTTAATGTTTGGCTAATTACCGTTTCCCAGACATCTAATAACTTTGGAAATTAGTGCGTTGTCCTAGTCTTACACTTCTACTGCAGTTAAAAATGCCAATTCTCATTTTAAAAAATGCTAACTAGTTTTTTTTTTTTTTTTTTTTCAAAGCTTCTCTGACTAATAGGGTAGCGGCATGACCTAGTCTTCCTTAGCAAAACATGTATTGCTGTGATTAAGGAACGTAAACCAACTCAAAATGGTTTAATTATCTTTCTAAACTAATCAATGAGATCACATCGTCTGTAAGCTTACCCCATGCAAAAGTTCGATTATCTTTCAATACCGAGCACTGAGATGACGTTGAGTAAAGGAAGTACATCATCTCGAAAATTGTTTTGATTATCCTTCAGCCCTCTACTCTGTCAAACCAACCCCATGCAGACATATCTGTCATCCAAGCCAATTAGAGTGGCTTCGTTTGACTCTCTCATATCAATAATAATGGCAGAAACATCCCTTGCAAACATTTGTGTGATGAGTACCGAAAGAAATTAATTATTTAAAGAAAAATCTAAGCAAGATCTTATTATACTGTAACATTATAATTGAAATAGCCTCTACAATCAGAAGAGAAGCCTCCACTAATTGCAGAAACTAAACACTACATTTTTATTACACGACTTCAAACTACAACTTTAGTCGTCATCAATCACCTGTCATGCAGGCAATCCTCGCTTTCCTGTTAGTTTAGTTCTTGGCTGGAAGTGGGTTTGAGCCATCTCCTAAATCAATGACGGTTTCATCATTCTCCTCTGGGAGGCAGGTTCCCCTGTCATCTGACTTGTTATCATCTTTTCTTTTAACCTTATCATCCCTCATTCTGCAATCTTCAGCTGAGCTAGACTCTTCCTCCTAGTCCATATCATTGTCTTCTGAAACAGATACAACAACTTCACTCTCAACGGTACTTTCTCTTTCTTCATTTCTGCCGACAGCAATGCAACCCCTTATCTCTTTCTTCATCTTCTACATGATACAGGCTCTTTGCAGGTCCATCATCTTCCTTGATGTCAATCTCAGTCCTTTCAAGGTAATCTTGCATCTCATCAGCAGCTCTCGCCATTGACAATTTCATCAAAGTATCTGAAAACTTTCATTGGAGCTGAATCACAACTCTCTGTCCCCATAAGAGAAATGTCCCCCACTGCCAAATTCTTCTCTTGGTTTGCATAGACCAGTCTCAATAAGAAAACCAGATGCACTACGAAAGCCATGGGATCTTCACATAAACCCATCTGCGTAGTGTCGATTTCTCGGTTTGGCTACCCAAGATGATGTTTTTTAGGTGAAGCAGGGTCCCTGAATTTCATGATCTTTTGGGTCTTAAGCAAATGCCGCCTCAGCCGACAAGAACCGCTCAGCATGAAGGAAGACTATTTCAAGAAGCAGTAAGTATAAGGGTAGACCCTCACATTAGAAGTGCCTTCTGCTTTTGTTCATCCTGGATTTAAGAGACACAAAAATAGTTACTTTGAATCGTTCGAAGTAGAATAGCAAGTAGCCTGACCAGCATTCATCTTGGTATGGCAGAGTAGCTCCACAGTCTTGATGGAAGGCCTCACTGATTTCAAGCTAGATGTCTTCTCCAAGATCTTCATGGGCTTATAAGCCTTTGAAAAATTCAATTTTTTTGGCTTCTGTTTCTATCTGGAGCATGAAAAAGTGACTTACCTGTTGCAGCTTCTCTTTCCTTGCATTAGGGATGATGGTGGGCTTCATGCAACTCTGCGAATTGCTTGTCAAAATCTTCTTCTTTTTCTGAGTTGAATCAGCTGAAGAAGGCATCATCTTGTTCATGTCAGAGGCCTTAGATGAAGGGGCACAGTTGTATGCACTCGGGTGCTAGTGATTTTTAAAAATCCGAAAAAAATATCTAAAAGTCTCAAAAATGGTAAAAATTGATACACATGTTTAAATACAGTTATATTATCAGTTTCATAAAAAAAGTATCAAAAAATTTTTAAAAATGGGTGAAATAGTGCGTACAATGGGCTCCTTTGGATGACGGCAACTTTTCCTTCCTTACATCAAAGCTAATGGTGGGCTTTATGTAATTCGGCCAAGTGCTTGCCGGCGATACCTTCTTATCTTCTTCTTCTGAGCTGAATCAGCTGAAGAAGGCATCATCTTCTTTGTGTCAGAGGCCTTGAATGACTGCAGCTTCTCCCTCCTTGCATTAGAGCTGATTGCGGGCTTTATGTAATTTGGCCAAGTGCTTGTCGACACCACCTTCTTCTTCTGAGTTGAAGCAACTGAAGAAGGCATCATCTTCGTCATGGCAAAGTCCTTAAATGACTACAACTTCTCCTGTTTTCACATCAAAGCTGATCGTGGGCTTCATGTGATTCGGCCAAGTGTTCATCAACATGACATCCTTTCGGAGCTGAATCAACTAAAGAAGGCATCATCTTCTTCATGTCAGAGGCCTGCGGATGATCTCGCTTGCTTCATTTTTTCTCTTCATGTCAGAGATCACCTTGAATGATCCTATAACAGATCCATTTTGATCACCAAATTCAAATGGAAACTAGAGGTAATGCAGCAACGCACTACTCATTCTTTACCTTATCTTTTTGTGATTTAATTTCCTTGATTGTTTTGATTTCCAGTATCCTCCATTTCAATCCCAATCTATTTGTGAAGAATATTCTCATGAAATATAACGTTTATGAATATTTTGGCAATGTAACTTCATCTATGAAAATTTTTTAAATTTACTTGAATTAACTCTAATTTTTCTCAATTGCATTCAGTTGAATTTACTCTAATTTATACCGATTAAACAGAATTAACTGTTGATATTTCCCTAATATTAAAATTTATTATTAGATTTGTAGTTAGCTATTGCAAAAATACAATTGAATTGCAATAGTTAATTATTTACTAATCGAGAAGAAGGCTTCTTGAACTTAGGGGTGCCAACCCAATGTCATTAAAGCCCGAAAAGTTCTCTCTCTCTTTTTTTTTTTTTTTGGGAAAACAAAAACCAGTTATTAGCGCCTTCATTTCTGTCTGCGCCAAATTTCATGAACTCAAAGGAATGGGAACTACAGATAACACGATGAGGAGGTAGCTAATTGTGCAAAGTAGGTATTAATGATCTACTTTAGTTAAATGATCTGAAATCCTTTTACGATACAATTGATATGGCTTTTGATTTTCGAATAGTATATTAATTTAATAATTTAGTCAATTTATCCATCCGAATTTCAATCCAAACCATCGGATTATTTAAGATTGGGCTTTCGCTCCTGCTATTACTCTTGGATTGGTTTAACTACGTAAAAATCTGTTTACATCCAAACAAACTCTCTCAATTCCGTTGTAAATAAATTAAGAAATATTGTTTAATGCTTAGTTCACTCTTTGTTACTTATTCTATACAATTGATTCAAAGTAGTTCAACCCTATTCTTATGTTAATCTTGTACGATTACTTTAATGATTTTGTTATTACGTTATTATTTTTATTATTTTTTTTAAATTTGTAACTTGAAAAATGAAACGAGCTAAAAAAATTAGAAAGTTGAGTTAACCTTAATATAATCCTACTTGCACCTAAGAGTGAACTATAGATTGCATCATTACAAATTAATTTTAATAAACAGGTGGTAATTTTATTCACTAAGCATGTCAGATATCAGTCACCCGTAATTTCTCCATACATGTCATCTGCTTTGTAACTTCCTCTACTCCTGCAGCTGCACGAATTCAGTGCCCAAAAAAGAGCAGAAGCATGAGGTGCATCTCCAACAGTTGCTTGTATTCCCTCCTGCGCTTCTGTTCCAACAACATTCCTCTCTCCGCCTCCTCTTCCACCTTTTTCCATTCCTCCCCAAGCCCTAGCACTAGCCCTATTCTTCGTCCCCCCACTCGCACCCCTCTCGAGAAGCAATTCGACTCCAGCATTGCCCGCCTCCGCCCGGGCTTCACTTCCTCAGACGTCATCGCCGCCCTTCGCTCCCAGACCGATGCTGACCTTGCCCTCGACATCTTCCGATGGACCGCCCTCCAGCGGGGCTACCGACATTCCCCCGCTGCGTACAACGCCATCATCGACATCGCCTCCTCCGCCAACCGCACCGCTCACGCCGAAACCCTCATCGAAGAAGTCCTCGTCGGCGCTTGCCCCCCGGACCTCGACCTTTACAACTCCATCATCCGCTTCTGCTGTCGCCACCGCCATCTCTTCAACCGGGCCTTCGACGTCTTCAAGAAGATGCGGCGCTGTCAAGGTTGTAAGCCCTCTCTTGAGACCTACTCCACGCTCCTTAACTGCCTTCTCCGTAGGTTTAATCGGTTGCACGTCTGTTATATCTATTTGCACTCCGTCCGATCATTGCACAAGCAGATGAAGACGTCTGGTGTGATTCCTGACACCCTTACTTTGAATTTGATTGTGAAAGCCTATTCCAAGTGTTTGGAAATGGATGAAGCGATTCGGATTTTCCATCAGATGGGGTTGTATGGATGCGAACCTGATGAGTATACTTATAGTTACATAGCCAAAGGGCTTTGTGAAAAGGGGAGGGTGTCTCAGGGGTTTGAGTTTTATAAGGAGATGAGGAAGAAGGCATTGGTGCCCACCAGCAGTACATGTATGATTTTGATATGTAGTCTTTCAATGGAGCGGCGATTTGAAGATGGAATCGATGCCATGTTTGATATGCTGAGTAACAGTATGGTTCCGGATCATTTGACTTACCAGACGCTATTGGAAGGATTGTGTAGGGAAGGGAGGGCGAATGAGGCATTTGCACTGCTGGAGGAATTGAGGAGCAATGGGAGCGCCATGGGGGAGAAGACTTACAATGATTTATTGGATAATTTGTATTTATTTACTCGGGGGTAGACAAATCAATTTATTTGATTTCCTCCCGTTTCAATTTTACCCCCTTGTCGGAGGAACTTCGAGCCTAGCTGGTGGTTCTCTGAGATAAACCATAAGCCGCAGCTGTGTATGTCAAGAAGACGAGTATTGTATACAGTGTCTAGTTGAAGAATTATGTACAACATTAAGTGTTCATTGTGCGCAAACCCATCATGGTTCCTTCTTAAAATCATAGATATGGTTATGAAGACAACTTCATTCATCTTTCTGTGGACCAAAAAAAAAAAAAAACTGGGGTAAGAAACACTCATATTAGAATGGTGGAGAGAGAGCTTAGTCCAACTTTGGGACCTACCATTTATTTGCCATATGTGCTGAGAATATGGCTTGAAATGAAGAAGTATAATCTAGCTCCTGTCTCTCAACTACACTGTGTTGGTTCAAGGGCGAGCAACATGCGGTTGGCCTTGTAAAGCTTGGGTGTTTCATTATGAAATAAAATTTATGGCAATTCTTGATCATCCTAAGTTGGAGAAGCTTCTTTGAAGAACGTGGAAATCGATTGTATTCATAAAAAGGCGAAGCAGAGACATGGGAAGAGATTGATGTAGTGCACTGGGATGCATCAGGTATGAAATTTGGAGATGTAAGGAGGAACGAGACAACATCTAAATGCATTTCATAGAGTGAAAGGAGTGGAAAGCTTGAAGGCGCCTCTATTTGATGGGCTTCAAATGTCTCAATTGGGGCTTGCACGGAATAGAAATTCAAGGTTCTTTTCCCCCTTTTTCTCTCGTCTAACAGGAAAGACTGGGACGGAAAGGCTGTGACTAAAACAGTTAAATAAATGATTGGATTTCTCTTTTGTGGATGGCTGTAATGTTCAGTTTCTCTCTATGAGGTCACCATTCTGGCCATGGCATCAGGATGCATGATGAACCTTTAACGAGCTTGTCAGAGCAAGATTGCAGAATATACTGGTGTGCACTAAAGATCCTCTGTCGTTATTCATTTTTTTTTTTTTTTTAAATTCTTTCTTTGAGTGTAGGTTACAGTGGTCGGTCCAAATGCATTTTCCCATTAGCCAAGTCTCTGCCCTTGGATGCCTTCGTTAATGCAACTCTAACCTTCGATGGTTTCTAAGTTCTACCGATAGGCCTTAAGACGGTTTTTTGAAATTTAAAATTCCGTTCAAAATCAGTCGATGCACATCTTTGTGTTGCTCTTTCTTCTCTCTCTTTCATCTGTCAATGCTTTCTTTGACGCGCTGGCTTGCTTAAAGTTTTACGCCATGTTTCATGGACGATGAGAACTTTTCATTAAGCGCCCGTATCATCTCGTCTCAGCTCTCGACGCTCTCGTTGACGGGTAATTACCAGGTATTTGGAAATTATGTATTTTTTATGCTTAAGGGTTTTTCCTGTTTTAGTTAACCTTAATGCATACATCATTAATACTTTAAAATTTTATTTGTTAAACAAAACGTAATTTTTTTTCAATTGTAGAACAATCTATACGTCTAATCTAGGTTCCACGGTGTATTATTCGTAATTTGAAGAAGCAAGAAGCGCCTAAATTAAATTTGTTTCTCACGAAACACTAGTTTATAAATGCGTCTACTTGTTCATAATAATGATAATATAAATCTTTCACATAGACTCAGAGATTGCACAGCCAGAACCCCCGATCAAAGGGGATTCGAACCCACAATCTGCCCGTATGAGTTATCACGTGGGCAAAATGCCCGGTGGCGATAATATATATCGTTTAAGCAGTTGTATTTGATTCCGTGTAGCTATGGAATTGATAGTAACCAACTGAGGTAGGTGGAAGTGGAACTCTACGCTTCAGTTGTCCTCCATCCATTTAAACAACTTAATTTGTTTATATTTGGTATTAAGAAAACTTTTATGCATGGAAGTTTTTGTTACTCTCTTTGGCAAGCTAGCTTGACAATTCCATTTATTTGTTAAAGGGTAGCGGAATTAAGTTTTTCTTAAAAGGGTGTTTGTCTATGTTTAAACTTTTCATTTTTTTTTTTATAACTATCTTACTTTTTAAATTATTTGTTCGTCTACAATTACCTTATTTTTTAATTATTTCTACGTAACTACCTATATATCTAATCTATTTATTTTAACTTTTACTAATTATCATGATCTCTATTATATCACGTTATTTTTTTACATTTCAAAATATTCGTACATAAAAAAATTTTCATCAAAAGTTTTATCATTTCTCAAACATACTATAAATTAAAAAAGTATTTCATCTGGCAGTGTTTGACAAGCAATCCTGACCCACCAGTGTTTGACAAGCAATCCTGACCCACCAGGACATGATTAGAGCTTAATAATATCTTAACTGATGATAGCCAAGATCAATTAGATTATGGAGATAACCCTTGAAATTAGCCATGATGAGCATATATTGAACAGTCCAACCTTTCGATTCGACTGGAACCCACTTCAGTATGATCAATGCCATTAAATGGTGCCTCTAAACGGGGTTTAGACTTAAAGAGTTTTTAGGTCATACATAGAATCCATATCTAACAGATAAATGCCCGTGAACAACAGTGAAAATTTCGTCCCGGTACCAGCATAACCAAAACCATTAAAAGGCATCTCTACTTTATGCTTCGCCTGATCTTAAAAGAGAGAAATATTATTGGATGAAAGAGATCAGAAATTGCAATATTTATTAAAAAAAAAAAAGTATGACGAAGAGGCCTTTATGAAAAATTTTACGATGATGATTCTACTGTAAGCATGCCACTGGTTTTTAATTTCGAAATATTTTTTAAAAACTAAATCATTTATCATATTTATCCATGTAATTTATTTATGACTACAAAAATTATATGTATTGTAAATTTTTTTATATTATATATGCAATATATTTTTCAAAAAATTTTCATAGTTATATGTTTACTCTCAAAAGGTTATATTTTTTTTGAAGGTATAAGTTTCCAGTTAAAATAGTTTATAGCATGATAAAATAAGATGTTTTAAATATGATAAATGGTATATATTTTAAAAAATCAACTAAAATAAACAATCAAGGTAAGGATGGAGCTGTAAATACTGAATAATTAATCAGATAATAATAACATTATTATTATTATTATAACCAAGGCGATTCTGTCATTTGCAATGTTATAGGCGTTAAGTCTGCAAAAAGTCCTTCCCTGGTAGATCATCAGAAATTCAGAAAGAAATCCCCTGAGAAGGGATTCGCGCAGAAAGACAAGGGCGTTTGAAAATTATAAGATCTTAGGTGTATTTGGCAAAAATGTCAAGTTAAAACGTTTTACTCTCCGCAATTATTATATTTTTTAATCATTTTTTTTTCACATTTTCTTGTACAATTACTGTACTTTTTAATCATTTCTACATAACTATCCACACAACTGATCTATCTATTTTAACTTTATCCTATTTACTACTCATTATTATCCCCATCATATCACATTATTTTGACAACTTTAATTCTTTAAAACTTTTCGGGTGTATTTGGTTATATACAAAACATGTCAATGAAAACTTTTTAATTAAAAACTTCACTCTCCATAACTACTTTATTTTTTAATTATTTTTTCACATTTTCCTATATAAATAATCATACTTTTCAATTATTTCTACCTAAATACTCATACAACTACCCTGTCTATTTTAACTTTATTTTCTTTACACTTTATTATTACCCCTATCATATCACATCATTTTCTATCTAACTTAACAACTTTTACCTTAAAAAATTTTCATAAACAAATTTTACCTCCAACCAAACGCAACCCTTCGTAACAAATTTTATTCATTACCACACGCGTCTATTTGAATAGTAAATGGATTTTCATCCTTAATTTCTCCTGTAGGAAAGAAAAAGACCCGCGCGTTGAAGAACATCGTCCTCCGTTCGTCTCCTCCCTCTCTTCAGCTACTCCAAACGAAGAGGGAAGAGGGTGCAGAAGAAGCTGCTCTTCGCGGTTTCGGTGGTTCAGCATCCTCCCTTCTCCCGCTTGCCGCACCCCCAAACATATCCCAACAATTTACAAGCACGATATCTCGGCATTCTATAGAGGTAAATTAAAAAAATATATCTTTAATTTTCGTATTCCATGTTTTCTCGAACTCTCCTGCTCTTGTGTTTCGCGCTGTGGATTGGAAGAAGTTTGTGTTCGGCTGCGAAAGCGGAATTGGATTGAGTTCAAGCGGATAACATGGTAATGGTGGGGATTTATTGTTTCGCCTGCGGAGGAAATCGGAAGTCATTTGTGTGCTTCAACATTAATGGGATGTTTTGGAATTTTGACTCCGGTTGGGACTGTTTTATCGTGAAATATGTTGGAATTTAGTGATATGTTTCAAAACGATTATATTTCTCTGGTAAACATCCCTGCCTTTCCCCCGGGAATGTCTGCCTTGCATTGCAAAGAGTCATTCTGCATCACCATTGAAAAGAATCATTATGATCCAAAATTAGGTGGTGAACAAGTGATAGGAGGTATGGGACGCCGAAGTTCAGACATTCATCCTGGTAAGAGGTATGGGTGCTACTGTCAATCCTTTCGAGGGTTAGAAATGGATCTATTGCACGTATGAATATGCCTAGGTGCTGTAAGTACTACGTTCTGCCTGCCATCAAATGCAATTCACCGCATAGGCAGCCTAGAATAGCAACCTCATCAGAAATATTGTACGTACTACATAGCTTGTCAGCCATATAAACGATTGCTGTCCAAAAAACAACTAGACTTGCAGCCAAATGAAATAATCTTTGCCCCCACCTGGTCGTACCAAGACGTGCATCCATGTGACTTAAATACTCAAAACTCTCAATGGCTTTACGGGCAACAATTGGGGCCTTGTCACAAGTACGTCAAGCTACTGGCACTCTAAACTTACTTTTATTGTGTACCAAATTGATGTTGGGAGGGAAGAAGGGAGTTTTTAGTTGGAATAGCCAAAGAATTTCTTCAAGAGAAACTTCTTACTTTCTTGTGCATTTGTTTTTCTTTCATGTACAAGCTCTCTCTCTCTGGCTTTTTGATTCCCTAGGTTTTTTATTATCCATTGGGGACTTGGGACTTGGTGGTTTTTGTGTCTTGGGTTGGACAATTTCTAGAAATTCGGTGAAGCTTTTTGCCTCCTTTTTTTTTCGGAAATCAGGTCTTGCTTCTTTATTAGTGCTGCCTTTGAATTTTTCTTGACTTTTCTACAATTCTTGAGCATCGTAAGTTGGGCTGCACAAAATTTGTAGCTCATACTGGTTTGTTGTAGTTTCATAAGCAGGACTATTTTTTCTGCTCCTTTTACATGTAAAGTGCTCCCCATCTGAAGCTGTCATACAGATGTCTAGCTGCTCTTGCTGTTTTCACTATCAGTTAGAAAATGTTCAGTTTGTGGATGCATACCAAGCACTTTAGTCTCCATTGATATGAATTATTTTAGTTTCTAATCAGGATATTCTTGGGATCATACTAAATACGTGGATGGCTGGCTTGGATTTTAATCAAAACATCATTATGGAATCATGGATCTGGAAACAAAATGGTCATACTGAGATTTTAGTCTAGGATGCATCACGAAATTATAATTCAGTGTTTATAAATGCATTTATGCATAGTATTCTTTCTTATATTGCAGTCTTTCAGTTTGATTAAGTTGTTGTTATTTTTTCGTGTGCAGCTGGAAATTTAACATTGTTTGGTTATTGTTATTCTATATTTCATTTTTAATCTCCCTTCCAAGTTTTGGTTTACCTCTTTAGTTCTCCCCCTGGCAGCTTTGTATTTATCTGGAACTTGCTAGGATTTAGTTCATACTGTTCTTTCTCGTTTTTAGTGTCTTGTATAACTTCTTTCCTCTTATGTATTGTTGGTAGGATTGCTTGATATCTCAGTCATTTGGTTCTGTTTCTTGGTTGAGAATAGTCAGATGCAAGGGAAGAAGATGGTTTCTGGCTGTAGATTCAGTGTGTTACTGATGCTTATTGTAGTGGGTATGTATCCGTGTATCTAATTCCTGTTCCTTCTCTTTAGTGGGGCTCAAAGTTTGTGTCTTTGGTGTTTCTTTTTCTTTGTTTTCTTTCTTCATTTGTTGAGTACTCACTATCATTTACCAAATTCCGTCGATAATTTTTGTGCCTGTAAATTCAGTGTGACTGATGCTTATTTCAGTGTATATGTACTCATGCATCCAATCACCTGTTCCTTCTCTTTTGTGGAGCTCTGATTTTGCATCTTTTGTCTTTCCTTTTCATTGTTTCCTTTTTTTCACTTGTTGGGTATTCACAACCATTTATCAAGAATGTTGACAATTAGATATTTTAATCCAGTTGGATTTGCAGCTGTGTATTAGGAAAAACAAAAACTGGTCATAGTAAGTTCTCTCTGTCATAAAAAGTCATGCTATTTTCTATCTGGATGAATCTCATGAAATTGTCAGTCTGGTTGGATGTGGTTGTAGCCCTCATGTGAAGTTATGATCCTAGGCTTTTGCCTTTTGGTTGTACATTGACCTGAGTCCTAACATCAAACTTTTAAAACTATCAACAGAGTGATGACTATGGTGTTTTATGCTTGCAGCATGTGGATTAACAATTGCAACTTCTTCAATGGATGAATCTCTGCAATGCGAAAGCATAGTTAAGGACTGGGCAGCTTCTGCAATTGCTAATGGAGTTAAAGGAGACCATCTGAAACTGCGCGATTTGTTATTCTTTCTCCATGTTCCAAGAACTGGAGGTCGCACCTATTTCCAATGGCAAGTACATGTTAAATACTGAAGAGAGTGTTTATGTCAGTTATATTTATTGTGTTTGGATTATCTATAATCCAATTAGCCAACTAATACTTTTGTGATGACAGCTTTTTGAGAAAATTATACACCAGTGATCTTGAATGTCCTCGTTCTTATGATAGGCTGCGGTTCAATACAAGGTGATTAAAACCAACATGACTTCTAGTTTCAACTTAAACATGATTACAAGAAGTATTTGACTGGAGCATTTTGGTGTTCATTTTCTTGGTTTTCCCTCATGGGAATTTGGATGACTTGCCCATCTGCTCAGACCAAGGCCCCCATCAAATACAGACCATCAGATTCTGCTGGCATTTGCATTTTTCCATCTAAAAGGGTGGTTTTTAAGGATTTCTGTCCAATGATGGCATGCATTGAATGCACAGTTTTAGTTTGGAGCAGAGGAAGGTGGGCCATATTTTTCCTTTTTTGTTGAGTCCATAAATGGGTTGATGATTGATCACTATCTTAACTTCTTTTATGCATCAAACATCATGTAGCTAGCTTTTGTTTATATCTTTTATTGATTTAGATTGTCCCTCAAACTCCACTATGAAATGTGCATTTTTAGTTTCCTTGATTATATTTTTTCATTTATAGCTGCTCTTACAGGTGCTACACTATTTTTGCGTTCATGTGCAGCAACCCAAATTGCAGGTTGATGGCAACTCATGATGACTATAGCGTGATGTCCAAACTACCTAAAGAAAGCACTTCAGTTGTCACAATACTAAGGAACCCAATTGATCGTGTGCTGAGCTCATATGAGTTCGCTGTGGAAGTTGCTGCCAGGTTTCTGGTACACCCTAATTTAACATCAGCAACACAGATGACTGGGAGATTGCGCTTTAAAGCTCGTGGAGTTAGTACTTTGGAAATTTGGCCATGGAAATACTTAGTCCCTTGGATGAGGGAAGACCTCTTTGGCCGGGTACATTTTGCTGCTCTCTCTCTCTCTCTCTGTAAGTGCATTCGCAGTTAAGATTATTATTGTATCTCCTAATAGCTCCAATGACCATTTCTGCCACCTGGTTCAATATTTAGTATGTTGCAGAAAGTTTTCTAGACTTTCTCTTTATGTAACAAGTAGAATTAATTGGAAACGATTACCAGATTTGCGAATTAAGGATCTGTTTGCTAAGGTGAAATCAGAGAAAATGGAAGGTAACCGTTCAATAAGGTACTAAAAGTTAGGTTGTCTTGGGAAAAGATGTGATAGTGAAGTATAAACAAGCTAATGTGAGCAAGGCTAAATTGACAGTTAACTATGTAAAAATTGTATTGACCTAGGAGTTTTTAACATGTTTGAGTGGGAGTAAGTATATGAAAAAAAAAACTAAAATCAAAAGTTAAGAAAGGACACTTTAGTCTGGTTTTTCACAAACCAAACAGCTCCTAAAAGGAGAATGTTTTCCATAAATATGACTTCTTTTGAAGAGATGTTTGACAAAAATGGCCTTCTTTCATACTTTTTTCAGAAAAAGGGAAGCTATTTCCTAATATTCCCTCTAAAACCTACATATTTACATGTCTATCTTTTATTATTTCCTTGTCCATAATTTTCTTCCCTTGCAACATTTTCCTTCCAGCATCCATTTTATGGTGTACAGTCACCACCTACGCAAAATTGCTGTTGTAAATTTGTTACTATGCATTTCCTATAGTCCTTTAGTATCTTAGTTGTCTGCAAACAGTTGTCGTTAGTGAACCGATATCTCTTTAACCTAGTATTCCTCAGGCACTAACAGAGCTTCTCATCTGCATCTCAACTTTGAATTCCTGATCCTTGATAAGGGAATTCATTTCCTTCAGCTGAATGCGTTCTTACCTTCAATTGGACAGAGTAGGACTGTAGGAGTGAGGACCTATGGCTACTTTTGTCTTTCTGTTTTTACATCTTCTTTCACCAAGGCCCTCCTCACTAATT
>JAXCLR010000001.1:51925233-51936800 GCA_035584095.1 Annona squamosa
ATTACTAAAACAAAATAAACCCTAATTTGAGTTCAGGTCATAACCATGTCTTACTGGAGAAGAAGAGACTGTTCTCAACAGCTCTTCATAAATATAGGATTCTAATTTCTACATGCATTGATTGAGTGATTTTAGTCACAGAGAATTCTGTTCTCTAATTCAAATAGCATCCTGAATGCCTGGTGTTACTTCTAGCGTGCTGCTTTGTCATTGCTTTTCTTACATGAAGTAGTGACACAAAACCATATTTCATCATAATTGAAATAGATTGGGAACAATTATTTTGATGGAATAGTAATTGACAAACCTCTTAAATGGAATTAAGGCAGTAATTTTGATGGGATAGTAATTAACAACTCTCTTGCATGGAATTAAGGCTGTCAATCTGTTGATTAATTGCTCATCTGAAACCATGAGTAGCCTCTGCATTACTGGTTTGAGGCTTTGAGCTATTCTTTGCATCATCATCATAAGCCATTTCTCCTTCTTGAGCTATGCTTTGCATAACTTCCTATTTCTTCGCAACGACCTCTTAGTGATAGTAGTCAGATCAAAGCTTCTAAAAGTTTTTAAAGTAATAACTTCTTGAACGACTCTCCAAAAGGTCTCAAAAGCCTTATTATATGGCTTCTCAAGGAATTGTAGCAGTAGAGCTATTTAAGAAATTGCATATGAATTTCTGTTCATCCAGATGTGGCTTTTAGTGAAGATCCTTTGATGTAGGAATTTTTAACAGAGTGCTTCCTGCAAAGCTTATAATAATAATAATGATCATCATCATCATCATTGTTGTTGTCGTCGTCATCATCATCATCAGCTGTCTCCCAACTATTCTGCTGCATGGACCTTTCTGCTACCAGAAAATTATTTCTAAGAAGTAAGACCAAGCAAGGCCTCTAGGTTTAGCTGTATTCTTCTATTTAGGATTCATATTGAAAGTAACAAATTTCATCTTGCCTAATTGGTGCCCATATTGGTGGACATTTATTGTTTTTGCTACATTGATATTTTTCTGCTATGTCTCTGTGGGTAACCGTGAAATTGTTAACTGTTTGCAGAGCCTTCACCCTTGCATACGACAACAATTGTGGAAAGATGCACTCTTAAACTCGTAGAAGAGTATAAGCACATGTTGTGTCAAGCCACTGAGCCATTGTCAACCTTCCTAGAGTATATCACGTGCGTATTGCTTGGACTCATCTATGCATACTCCATGTGCAGAGCTTGCCTGATTATTCTTAAACTTCAATTCTAGAATTCCACATTCATAAAAATGACATTTTAAGTATTTATGTTTGGGGCATTGGATGGTGAGGGTTAATTTTCTGCCATCATGTGATTATTACAGAAACCCTGACTATCTGTTATTCTTTTAGGTATGGACACATGATTGACAATGTTGTCCTTATTGTTACTGGTACCTTACATGAGAGAGATGTTCAAGAACTGTTAGAGAAATGCCATCCTTTAGGGATGTTTGACAGGTAACTTTGCACCTCCTCCTTTTTTTTTTTCCAAGCGGATTTGATGCTTTGTTATGCAGTGCAATTATTTTCTGCCTTGTCTTCTTCAGCATTGCCACCTTAGCAGTTGCCCAGAACATGCGTGAGCTCTACAGGTTGGTGCTTGTGGACACACCATTGGCTCCTTATTTCTCTGAATGCATTACATCTGAGGTATGGGTCTAGGCTATCTATGAATGTATTCTGTTATTCCAAATACAAAAGTGCTGTTTCTGTAATTGTTTGTGTTTCAGAAAATGGAAAATTTTAAGATATGATTTCAATTCCTTTTCTCTCTGCAAATCCACTAGCAATTCTAGGAACCTGTCAAGTAAAAATTGAAAGGATCTTTCTTAAATGGAAAGCTCTGTAGATGTGGTTGCAGGACTCAGTTTTTTTTAGGTTTCAACACAAATAATGCTGTGATTTTCTTTTGTGTTTATTAATGTAACATTATTTCTTTAAGCTGCCTAGAGTACGTGGCAATATGAATGGGATGAGAGAAGTCACCCAAGCTAAACTAAGTTGGATTTTACATGGGAGTTTTGTCTGGCAGGCTTTTAATGATATATTTTATAATCTTTCATGCTTATTTTACAACTTCTATAGGACTTGGATGACATGAATATTGAAATCATGAGGAATACACTTTATAAGGCATACCTTGAGGACTTCTACAAATTCTGTCAGGTATTTTATGGACATTTACTTCTATTCTTTCTCTGCCTCTCCTCATCTCCTTTTCCAACATCCATGTTAATGCTGTCACTTTTAGGACCTAAAATGATATCTTTATGCAGAAACTAGGCGGAGCAACTGCAGAGATTATGTCTGACCTTCTAGCCTTTGAAGCCGATAGGAGGGCTGTGAATATTACAATAAACAGGTAATTTTCCTTGTATGATGTCTTCTTTTGATTGGTGTTCAAATACTGTTCTGGCATCTTAGCACTTCTCAGTCAATCCGCATCCTCATCAAGTTTGTTCTCTGACTGCTTGTTCATGTTTGCTTTATTGTGTCTTGTTTTATGTAGTATTGGGACTGAGCTCACACGAGATGATCGTCGAAAGCTTTACTCAAGTTTTGGCTTACTGTATGATTTTCAAGCACCTCATTGTCAGCTTAACTATTACGTGGCCCATTTTGTCTGATTGATAGTTTGTTGTTCGCAGGTATCCATATGGTCATGAAGAGCTTGCTGTTTGTGAGGACATTGATCAGGTGAGTTTCTGCAGATGAATTGGTTGAACTTGAATAGGTCATGCAATCTTTGTTGAACTTGAATAGCTGATCTATTCTTCAGGTCATTGTGATCTTTGTTAATGTAGAACAGCTCTATCCACTTCCATAAAGTGCCATGATTTTGTAATAGGGTAGATTTCACAGAATATTAATTCCTCCAAGGTAGAGATGAATTGTGTGAGTTGTGAAATGGGTTTCAAAATTAAAATTTTACGTTTGCTCTAGTCTTTATGATTATATATATATTTTTTTATTGTTAATAGAAAATTTTCAATGCTGCATAAGAGCTCCTTTTGTGAAATTTTCAGGTTCGTGGTGCCATGGAGAAGTACCCTCCATACCAATCTATTTTTTCTAAAATATCATATGGGGAGACCCAGATGTTAGACAAGGCATTCTATGAGGAAGAGGTGAAAAGGCTATGCTTGGCATTCGAACAACAGGTATACTATATACACATCTAAAATGAGTTTGCCAAACCTGAATACTAGGTTATACACACCTGACATGAGTTAGCCAAACTTGGATGCTATGTTCCATACTTCCATTATTAATATAGTTAGTTTCATGTCTTGAAAACTGAATGTGTGAATGGTCTTCAAACCTTCATAGTATAGTTGTGGCATTTCTCCTTTTGGAATACAATATTTGATCCCGACCTGGAATTGCTAAAAATCAGGTCAATAAAAATCAAACTTAGTCCGAAGTCTAGACAGACTGAAACCAAGTCAACAGTGGTCACCTAGATTGGGTTGTGCTCGAGAAGTTGCAGCTCTTTCAATAAAAAATTGTAGATGGTTGCCAACTTTGCAGCATATTTTTATGTGTCTATTTATGCTTCATTTATTTATTTGAATTGCCTAATGGAGATTTGATTTAATGTGCAGTTCCATTATGGAGTTTTCTTTGCATACATGAGATTGAGGGAACAGGAGATAAGGAACCTGATGTGGATTTCCGAATGTGTTGCCCAAAACCAGAAGTCTCGAGTTCATGACAGTGTCGTGTTCATATTCTAGACGTGTTGGAGCTGCAAAGTAGAACTGGGCCTTTCACATACATGCCTCTTTGCTGCTTCGTGTTTTGTGGTGGAGGTTACAGAATTGCCACCGTTGCTCACCTTGTGGCACTCAGGAGTTGCATGGATAATAATATGTAACTTGAGTTGCGTTCGAGGCAAGAAGTAGTGTATCTTGTAGAAAACTTCCAATTTTCTTGGAGAAGAGGATTGTTATGAAATTGCATGAGATTTGTATTTGATAAATCCTCAATAATGTTTTATTTTTGGAAAATTTGCAATTAAGCTTGTTAGCAACATTTTGATTTTTTTTTTTTCCTAATCCACAAGATAATCTTCCTTGGATCAACAACTGGTTTGCATTGCTTGAAACATTGTCTAGCTATTTAAATATTATTGCCTCCAAAAATGCTCTGTTATCAAATGTAATGATACGCTCAGCTCTCTGAGTTCTATGTACAGGGCAACTATCATTCAAAGAAGCTATATGCGTAAATCTCTTCTCCGGAAGTCATTGGAATATTTCTCATGCTCTGCTTTTCAGCTGGTGATGGTCTTCCCAGCAAGCGCACAGCTTGGAGACAGCTTATTCCATTTTTAATGTAGTTATGAACAGGAGACCATTTAATGGTTGTAGAGTCGGTGACACTTTTGAAAAAGAAAAAAAAAAAAACTGATAAAGTTTTTAAATGACAGTTTTCTGAATTGGAAAATCGTAATTAATGATTATGCCTTCCCTCGAGGACTTGCTGATCTCTTAGTTGCTTTTTTATCTGGCCCTCGGTCCTGTCCTGTCCTGTCCGCTACTTGTCCCCTGCTCAATCAGTTGGACGATAGGGGCAGCAGCCATTTTCGAAAATTAAAATATAACCATGGAAACTTATATAAGCATTTGGGTCCATCTGAAAATGTTGCTAAATATGAAAGGAATATCCCACTACAAACGAGGCTTCTCTCTTATGAAGCCAGGTGTAACCTGTATCACTAGGATTTTCCTTTTATTCAATAAATATTTTTAAGATTCAAGGCATGAATTTTTTACGCTGAAATGTAAAAATTAACTTTCTTGAAAACCTTTATGATCTATGATTAAAAAAATAAATGCCTTTACGAAACCTTTTTTCTATTTTTTCTTTTGAATATTTAGGTGGTTAATAAAAAAAAATTTACTCCATCCATTAATAGTATCTTGGAAACTCGTTGACTTATCTAGGATGTATATGGGTCTCATTTACAAATATGTAAAATCAACGTAAGAAAATAATTTAACATTAAATATCACTTTTACGATAAAACGTAGAAAATTAACCTGCTTGACAACTGTTATAATCTATGATACAAAAAAAATACGATTATAAATAACCTTATCCATTTGGATCTTCTGTGGGTTATATGTAAAACTAATTAAAATGATTTTTCACATCATATAAATATCCATGAAGGAAAATGTAATGGATAGTCTTTGAAAAGACAAGAAAAAAGGAAAGCATGGGAGTACAAATTGAGAGAAGAATGTTTATCATCTTGATTAGAAAAAGAAGTCAACATAATTTTGAATTTATGCTGAATTTTACCGTTATTTGATGGGGCCTACTTCAATTTTCCATTCATAATCTGAGCCTTTTTCCTTTCGGGCCATTCAATATGATATTTGTGAACTCTCTCATTCGCGCTTAACAAACTCGCTTTTTTTAGATTATTATATTTTTCACATAATTATCTACAACAATACGTTCTCTTCGCCATTGCATGAGTCCCGTACTCCGGTTCAGTGCACCCCGTGCACTCGCATTGCCCCATTTTTTTTAAAAAAAAAATTTTGCACCATTATGCGGATCCGAACATACACTTTTTATCTACACAATTTTACAATTTGTAGATATTATTTAATATTTTAAAATTTTGAAAATAAAAAATTGGCCCATTTTAATTTGCCAACACAGGAAAATGAGCTGAGAACATGAAAATGGTCTGCATTTTTATTTTCAAAATTCCATAAAAAATTAATTAACATCCTCGAATTATAAAAATTTCATATTTAAAATATTTTCATCCTTAGTCGTTGCATCACACGTGTGAAATATATATATATATATGGGATTTGTTATGGTGTATACGACTGCACCGTGGGCCCCACAGGATCATAAATGGGAAATCCTCACCACCTATTGTATTTAGAATTGTCTACTTTATTAGCGTACTAATTTTCATCTAAATCCAACATGTATGTGATCTATATAGATAAATAAATCCAACATATGTGTGATCTATATGGATAAATATTTATATAAAGTTTACTTGCGATCTAATATATATACAGGGCTTAGTTTACAGCGGATTACAGTCCAACTGCACTGGAACATATACCTGTGTATATAAACGGTTCATGCCTCCGCGTGCACTCGATCGGGAGTCGATATGACAATTGTTTGTAATGACTCCAATTTTTGGTTACATTTATTTCTCTATTACGTTTCGTTGCAAAATCCATTGGACAAGGACAGCTTCAATTGAGTGCCAGAAATGCATTTCGGCCGGAAATGGAGGAGCGGGCTGCAAAGAAAATCCGCGTATGTGCTTGAAATTTGAAATTGAATTATTATTATTATTATTATTATTATTATTATTATTATTATAATATGTTCCGGTGAAGCCACGTATGTAGGAGAATTCAAACTCGCATGAAAATGACGTTATAATTCCGTGCCCTTCAGGTAAATAAAAATGCTTGAACATGGGAATTAAATAATGAATTCGATGTGATGAGTAGAGCCATTATCAATGTGCAGAACGTAACATCGCACCCTTGAAGTGATCCTAATTTGCATATTCACTCCTCTAAAACTTTCAAATTTACATCCATATCACGAAAATTTCCAGTCTCTTTCAGAATTGATGAAAAAGTGATCTTCCGTTAAATTTTTATTGTAGAAAATTCGTCTGGAAATGAACTGTCATGCCATTGAAAAACTTACAAATAGCCTCTTAAATTATCTTTTAATTAACTCCACCTAATGGTCTGAGCGGTAAGTAGTTTCTTTTTAAGCAAGGTTTTGAATTCAAGTCCTCTTCTGAATAGAATGGTAAGTGCTGAGGGAGTTTTCTTTTATTGGGTCTAACTCAGCTTGACTTCAGAACCTGTAATTTGGTTTCGAAGAATATCTTTGTGCCATTTAATTTTATTTATTATTATTATTATTATTTTAGAAAAAGAAAAATTATTCCACGTATACAAGGATACGAATTTCAAATTTATTTTAAAGAGAAGATGCATGAATGTGGAATACTCCTCGGATGGAGCTGCACGTGTAGTTTTGAAGGCATTAGCAGCCCTTGTGGGACCGTCCACTAAAAACGAACCATAGTCACGTCACAACTCACAACAGCCAGCTGCCATATGCATCCTGTCAGTGAAGGGCACAAAAACGAATGCATGCTCAATCTCATTCATGGAATATTTTTGCCATACGTACTAGAGGAAATATAGCTGGTAAACCAAAATGGTAGTATATGATTTTATCAAAAAAAAAAATGGTATATGCATAATAATGACGTCTTTTAGGCTGAAATACATCATGCATTTATTTTATTTCATTTTTTTCTTTTCGATTTTTTCATATACATATTTTCTAAATATATTTAATTCATATACTAAGTTTTGCTATTTTACAATACTTTTATCCGTATATTTTTTTGAGAATGTACGTGGAAAGTAATAACAGTTATCAGTGTAAAAGTTTTTAAAGTGAAAAAAATTATGAGAAGTAAAGAAAATAAGTTAAAATAAATAAGTTAGTTATATTGATAGTTGTGTAGAAATAATTAAAAAGTAGGATAATTCTATAAGAATATGTTATCAAATGATTAAAAAATAAAGCAGTTATGGAGAATGAAACGCTTTAGGTTAAAAAATTTTAACTTGATATTTTTTACGCGTTACCAAATACATCTTTATTTTAAAATTCATCAATCTCAGGGTCATTCAGTCATTTTTCACCCATAAAAACTTATTTTAAAAATAAAAAATGAATATGTAAAATGACGAATTTTGATATATAAATAAAATACACTTAGGAAAGTATGTTTCTGAAAAAAATTAAAAAATATAACTAATTATAAAAATAAATGAATCATACATTCTATCGTAAAATATATGATCATGTATATAATCGGGCTCCAACTAAAATATTGATTTCTATCTATTCACTTGTGATTTTTGCTCGGAGAAATATGTATAAATGGTGGAGTTGGAATTGACTAGACTAGTGGCTGGTCCATGAAAGCGATGAAAGTGTCAGCCAGCATGCAACGCACAATGGATCATGCATGCGTGTATGTTTTGAAGGCTAGCTGGAAAACCCAAAGACACCCATGAATTGAAATGTTATGTGATCTTGAGAAAGAGGAGAGGGAGGAGGAATGTCACACAATGAAAACACATTCGGATTTTTATTTACTTTTCAAGCTATAAAGCCACTCATGATTAATCCTGAGTCAAGGAAGAGTGTTTTTTTTTTTTTTTTTTTTTTTTGGGTTATCATTTTAAAAAAAATTTAATTTTTTTGGATGGGAGTAGAAGAAGGAAGATAGTGACCAGCCAGGGCACACCATGACATATGCCATGTGCATGTGTCACATGTTCTACGCCGGCACATGGAGAGCGGAGGCAGGAAAGCATGCTAGGATCTAGCACCGCTCCTGTTTCTATCCAGTACACCGTTTTATTTTTAAAATTGGATATCTCCTCTTGAATGGTAAACCGGCATCAGCTTATCTACATGTATCTATTCTTCTTCCTTCTTTAGAATTTCTCTTTTTTTTTTTTTAATTCCAAAGAATTTCAAATTCGCTACGCTCCAGCTACAGACGTATGTAGTCACAAGGCATCCGCGCTCTGCTGCTCTCTTCGAGCTTATATTTGTTATCTTTTGATTTCAATATTTATGGCTGGTCGAAAAATAAGGTAGGATAAAATTATTAAAAGAGTGAATGTTAGGAATAATAACATGCATCAGAATAAAATATTTTCGGATGAAAAAGTATATAAGGCGATAATTAGAAATATGATAATAATGAAAAAATAAATATACATTTTGTTTTACAGTAAGACAGGGTCAAGCTTTTATGCTAAAACAGAGAATTTTTCCCTTCTCTATGTTATGTAATATTTATCATTCATAATTTTAATTTTAATTTTCCTTCCATACAAATTAAATAAATTATATCTAGGTTCGATTTCAGTGAAGCTGATAAACGCAGTCAGCTCGGATATTTATTAGGATATTTTTAGGATACTTTTAGGAAGTGGTAAGAATTTGGTTTAAAATGTAAAAAAATTTTAAATGAGAAAAAAATGATGTGATACGAAAGAAATAGTGATGAGGAGTAAACAAAATTTATGAACAGTTGTGTAAAATTGATTAAAAAATAAAACAGTAATATGAGAAAAAGTGTAAAAATGATTAAAAAGTAGTTTATTTACGGCGAGTGAAAAGTTTTGGATGTTGTCAAACACACCCTTAATATTTATCTGGTTAGATTTTAAATACCACCTTGATCGAAAACTTAAACTATAATAAATTTTAAAACATTATCGATAAATATACCTAACCAATATTATTTTATATCTTAACTAAATAAATATTAACAAACATAGTTGGTAACTTAGATTCATAATAAGTGTGAGTATGTATGTGTGTATATTGGTTTTCAAGATCCAAGAGATACGACGAGGTTGAAAGTTGGAACCCTTTGCAATGGAACGCAAAAAATTATGAGAATTGAGTCTGGTAGCTTAGGCTAAGTAAATATCTCGCTTAGCTTATCTCAAAAAATTTATTTACAATTTTTTTTCTTCGTACACTCATTTATTTAAATATATTTAACATATAAACTAAGTTTTATTATTTTTGGATATACATATATATTTTTGAGATTTATATATGTATCTAAAAATGGTAAAAATTAGTTTATATGTTAAATATACTTAAATAAATAAGTATATAAATAAAAAGGCAAAAAAAGTGTTGTAAATTAGTTTTTTAATAGACTCAGTGAAGCATTTGCTTAATCCGGATTAATAGGATTATCCCTCAACAATTATTATGTCTCTATTCATTTTATCACACACAATAATATTATTGATTTTTTAAAAAATTATTTTACACAATGATATTATCGATTTTTTTAAAACAATTATTTTTACTTGTTATACCCCACCAATAAAAAGGAGGATTTTTGCGGTGTAAGATAATATATTGGGGGATTTGATCAGATCGATCTGAAGGGATAGGGGTTGACATTATATATAACCATTTGAAGAGCTTATTAATTACAACTGTAAGTTGGTCAAGATGCTTTAATTTTGCTGTCTTGGAGGATATAATGATTCTCGAATCACTGCTCTTGCATCCTGATCTGTAGGTCTCTTTAATTAGCATTATATCAATTAAATTAATGATGGCATGTGGCATGCTGTGCTGCACAGCTGCCACTGTCACTCAGAAAACGTAACAACGCTTTCTCGATTGGATGACTCACTTCATTATCTCCAGCTCATGCTTTATACTCCGTATGTATATCATTCCATGATTCCGTGTGTATATATATATATCTTACTTGCATGTGACATGTGCTTAGGATAATAAACAAACTCCCCCCACATATATCATGGCTGTACGAGTCTTTACTTTGTCTATCCAATGTATATTAGAACGTGCACGTGCCATGTAGGACTGAAATCCATAATTCCTCTAACAATTATTGATATGATCACAATTGTAAGGGGTTCAATCAAGGTTTTCACTGGAACAATTATTAAATCCAGCGGGTATTTTGACTCAAAATATAAATTTTACTGCAAATACTTTATGCAGTTTTTTTTTTTTTTTTACTACTTCTGTTAAAATTAATCCCCATAATGTCGCTTAAAATAAAAGCCTTTAGATTTAAGTTAAAAGAAGTCTAGTCTTGTAGATATAAATTTATAATTCTAATGAGTAATAATCCGTCAGCCAAAGCTAAGAAAATCACTTCTTAGTTAGGAAAAAAACTTACTTTTATATTTTTAAAATAATTTAAATGCATTTAATAGATCAATCAAATTTTATCATTTTTCGAGATGTGTATATATTATTTAAGATTTTAAACACTGTAGTACTTTAGTCATTTTTAACTATTCAAAATTAGTAAAATATCTGTGTTTAAAAATTTGAAAAAAAATATACACTCTTCAAAAATATTTAATATATATTAAATATACTTATATTTACAAGTTTATGAAAAAACAAAAAAATTTAAAAAGATAGATTTTGTGTTCGGGCTTAAAAATGAATTACTTATCCAAATCATGGCTCAATTCTAATAAGGTAATAAAAGTTTTAATGGGCAAACTCATTGATGCCGATTCTTTTTTCTTAAAAAACAAACTCTAAATCATTGCATTTGACCAAATCTAGCTGGGAATTGATTAATTTCAAAACATAACCACAAGTTGTTATACTAAAGATATGAACACATATATACAAATAAGAAGTCGGGATAATCATGCATTTTCAATTATATCACGGTGGGAAAACTAACCCAGCTTTCTTGTAAACTTTGTATGCCTAGATTCTTTTGTTCTTCATTAAAAATGTATATTTTTCATCGAAAAGTTATTTTCAAGTATAACAAGGTAGTCCTTTACATCTAGGGGTGTTAACGGATCGGGTTGAACGGGTTTGAGCATAATCTTAATCCTAACCCATTTAATATATCTCAACCCTAATCCATTTATTAACCCATTTAAAAAACTTCAACCCTAA
>JAXCLR010000001.1:51936900-51978553 GCA_035584095.1 Annona squamosa
TCTTTAATGTCAATTCCTGTTATAAATATTATATATATATTATAATATATTATATTAAATGAGTTATACGGGTTGAATAAACGGGTTGAACGGGTTGACGGGTTGCGAAGCCTCAACCCTAATCCGTTTTTTTAATTAAATGGTTGAACGGGTTGGCAGATCATAACCCATTTATTCAAAAATTCCAACCCAAACCCATTTATTAACGGGTTGAACGAGTGAGTTAACGGATTGACCATGACCATTAACACCCCTATTTACATCCATGTTTTGCTAAGACACCTTTCTTTATAAACTAAATTCATCCTCTCTTTGTTATGTAAAGAATGATTTTTTATTATATAAACTGGTAATTTTTTGTAAAAATATGTAAATAAAATTTGATTAATCTCTTTTATAATGAACTGGTAACAAACACATATGGTTGCTAAAATTATTTAACAACAAAATTATAATTTCCAATATTGAATGAGTTTCGTTGGTGAATGTTGATGTTCTTGTAATGACGGTGCCAACAGCACTAAAAACTTAATTTGTTGGTGTCTTATTTTGAGTATACCTTAGTGATTAAATTAAAATTTAATATAATCAAATAAAAATTTTTTATTTAAATTAAATATTTGCACAAGCTACATTTCGTAAACATGTAAAATCAACATAGCAAAATTGTTTGATTTATATATCTACTCCAAAGCTATTTATTCAACAAAGGTACCATCTAAAAATTTTTTTATACTATAAAAAAATTTATAAATTATTATAATATTTTAATAAAATCTGTGAATAGATCAAAATAATTTTCATATTTTACATATAATTATAAATATCTTAAGTAGTTATGGCCTACTCAAAGCTTTGATCAAAATGATTTTTGGCTCAATATTAAAAAAAATATATTTTTTAAATAAAACGAGTAAAATAAGTTTTTACTCAATAATCGAAATAGAAAATGGGGCACCACTACTGGAAACTTCAGCTGTGTGCGCAATCCCCAAGTATTCCCAGTCTTATTATCTAAAAAGAATTGGGCTAGGTATTAATAAATAATAATAATAATAAATAAATAAATAATGTGGCCGCGAAAACATGATATCGTATGTGACCTTTTCCTGCAATAATTGGTTAAAGAAATATTTGGGGCTCCAAACAACTTGAGCTTTCCCTAATCCCTATAGCCCAACCAAGACAATAATAGCCAAGAATTACTCGAAGATGTTGGATCTTGTGCTCTACCCGTTGCATGCATAGGTTAAGCATAAAATAATAATGCTTGGCTCCATTCCAACTTCTTTCAATAGCCTACCTAGTTTCTAATATCATGCTTTTAATTAGCCACTTCAACCTTCGTCGATCTGGAATTAATTAATCTCATGAAACTTTTCAACCAAATGGAGAAACACATCTATTATCACAGATGGTCAAAATTTATATCATTACCTGCAGAGTTTTCGTTTAAGGATAGAGGCGAGGAGATTAGATTTTTTTTTTAAAAAAAAAAAAAAAAAAAAAGTCTTTGGTATACAAGTCACCCGGATTGGTTAACATGTTGAAATTTTTACTTTTTTGATTTTTAAAAATAAGGCATAGGCATAGACATACGCCAACGCACATATCCAAATTCGTTTTTATTTTTTAAAAATAAAAAGAAGTAATATTTTTTAAAAAATTACGTGGTGACTAATCTAAGTAAGGCCTATATTTGCATTAAAAAATAAGGTCTACATATTCGCAAAAAAAAATTATCATCATTATCGTAAGCCATTTTCCGCCAAGATAGGATTAACCGCATGGATTCTATTATGCCATTCTTGCCATTCTTGGCGTTTAAGACTAAATTTCTGTAATTTGTAATATTTTTAAATCTTATTTAATTACTTCCATCTATGTTTTTTTGGGTATTCCTCTCATTCTCCTATCGCTTTCTATTTTCTCTCATTTTATCACAAATTGGTTACATTTTAAAGTTTTCTCAAATTATTTCATTCCTAATTTTATCTTTTCTTGTTTTACCACCTATCCACCTTAATATTCTTATTTCTATTATGCTCATTTTTGTATATGTTGTTCTTTAACTGCTCAATATTCTGCCCCATAAAGCATAGTAGGTCTAATCGCAGTTTTATAAAATTTTCCTTTTAATTTGATTAGAACTCGACGGTCATATAAAATTCTTGACGCGCTTCTCTATTTCTTTCATCCTACTTGAATTCTATGTATTATATCTTTTTCAATTTCCCCGTTCTTATGAACTATTGATCATAAGTAACGAAAGTGATTAGTTTTTTTTACTATTTGATTTAAAATCTTAATTGGTTTTTCATCCGGGTTCTCACTATTATTAAAATTGCATTTCATATATTCAGTTTTAATGCAACTAATTCTAAAACCATTAGATTCTAAAGCATCTACCCACCTATTCAATTTTAAATTTAGTCCTTTTTTAGTTTCATTTATTAGAACAATATCATTTGCAAATAACATACACCAAGGTATTTTTTTCTTTGAGATGTCTACTAATTTCATCTATTACTAAGGTAAAAAGGTAAGGACTCAAGGCTGAGCCTTGATATAGACCTATTTTAACTGGGAAGACATTAGTATCTCCACTAATGGTCCTCACATTCGTAACAGTCTTCTCATGCATATATTTAATAATATCAATGTATCTGTTATTAATTCATTTTTCTCATCATTTGTTATATTAACTTTTTTGGTACTCAATCATAAGCTTTTTCTAAATCAATAAAAATCATGTATAAGTTCTTTTTCTTCTCCCTATGTTTTTCAAATAGTTATCTGAGTAAGAAAATAACTTTAGTAGTTGATCTTCTTGATATAAAATCAAATTGATTTTCAGATACATTAGTTTCCCGTCTTAGTCTATATTCAATTACTTTTTCCCATAATTTCATAATATGACTTATTAATTTTATTCCATGATAATTTGCACAATTTTTAATATCTTTCTTATTTTTATAGATTAGAACTATAATGTTTTTCCTCTATTCACTTGGCATTAACTTGGTTTTTATAATCTTATTAAAAAAATTTGTGAACCATGTTTCACGTACATCTTCCATGTACTTCCATGCCTCAATTGATATATTATCTGGGCCTAAGAGTTTTTCTGTTTTTATTTTCCTTAGAGCTTCCTTTACTTCAGATATTCGAATTTTTGGTTAATAACTGATATTCCTATTTTCTTCTCTACTTAAACTAACATCTAATGTTAAATGTTCGTATGGGGTATAATTTGGTAAATTATAAAAATAAGTTTTTTATCTTTCTTTAATATCATCATCTTTGACTAGAACTCTTTGGTTCTCATTTTTAATACATCTAACATATGTTAAATCCTTGCCCTTATTTTCTCTTAATTTAGCCAACTTAAAAATATCTTTTTTACCTTGTCTAATTCCTAATCTATCATATAAGTTTTCATAAGTTTTGTGTTTAATATTGCTAATAATGTTTTTAGTATTTTTTTTGGATAGTTTGTATTGTTGTAAATTTGTATTATTTTTATTTCTCTACCATGTTTTAAACTTTTCTTGTTTAACATCTATAGCTTTTTGAACACCTTTATTTCACCACCAAGTTTCTCTATATGAGGATCTACGATTTTTATATATACCTACAATACTTTGTCCTACTTCTTTTATATTAGTTGCCATTTTGGGTGTGTTTGGTAATAAATAAAACTTTTGGTGAAAAATTTTAGAGGATAAAAGTTGTCAAATGATATGATATAATAGAGGTAATGATGAGTAGTAAAGCAAATAAAGTTAAAATAGACAGGTTAATTCTGTTGATAGTTGTGTAGAAATAATTGAAAAGTAGGGTAGTTGTATATGAAAATGTTAAAAAATGATTAAAAAATATAATAGTTGTGAAAAATGAAAAGTTTTAGATTGTAAAGTTTTAACTTGACATTTTCTATCAATTGCCAAACACACCCTTTATCCCACATTGATTCTACTACATCTTCTTGTGTGTCCCATTTTCCTTCTTCTATCATTCTTTTACTAAAAAATTCTATGTTGTTTTCTTTTAAATTCCACAATTTAATTTTTGAATTATATTGCCTTTAGTTTTTGTTGACTCTTTTTGTGTGTGTATATATATATATAGATATATATCACTAATAATCTATACCGCATAGTTAAACTCTCACTTGGTATCACAATTAATACAAAGTGATCTATCCAATTTTCTTATAAGGAAGAAATCTCTTTGACTAGAATTGGTCTCACTCGTAAAAGCTATTAAGTGTTCATTTCATTTTTTAAATAAGATATTTGCTATAACAAAGTCCAAAATGACATTCCTCATTTCTTTTCTTATTCCAAAGCCGAAACCTCTATGACTTCTCTCATATCCTACATTCTCCTTTCCTACATGTCCATTTAAATCTCCACCTATCACAACCTTTTCTTAGTAAGATGTCATTTGCATAACACTATCTAAGTCATTCCAAAATTGTTCCTTGATTCTATCATCTAATCCTACTTATGGTGCATAAGTACTAATCACATTTAAGACCTCTACACCTAATATAAGTTTTATTTGAATAATTCTATCTTTTACTTTATTGACATCTACAACTTTATTTATAAATTTATTATCTACTGTTATCCCTATACTATTTTTATTATTATCTTTTCTTATAGAACTTTTTTTACTGCATTAAGCCGGCTTATTTGTGGGCCATCTTACGGAAGCCTTGGGATATTTTAAATTCAAGCGAGTAGCCTTTTAGGAATAAATGTAAAATATAATAATAATAATAATAATAATAATAATATATTATTAATATTATTTATGCAATGGGTCAATGAGTTATCGGAGGAGATTATTGGGTTGGCAGGTGGGCTGGTGCACATCAACCCGAAAGTACCTGAACGGGCTGTGTCGGATTGCTAATCCGATTATCAAATTTCCCACCGCTCAAATTAGTCAAAAAATTGAGGTAGTTGGCCGGGTTGACGGCCCGACCCAGTTACACCCTAATCAGGACAGGGACCACAACGACCGAATATCATGTCACTTTGGCACGTGCAGCGGCATTGCATCATAGGCCTCGTACAGCCCGCGTGGGATATTGGCAGCAACAGCTCTGGATACGTTGCCGCCACTCGTTGAAAGTACGATAACACCCGCTTGTCATGCGAGTTCTCTACCATATAAACATGGAGGTACCCACCCAACGAGGATTTTTTCCGTATTGAGAAGGCAATCTAGGCCGTGCAAGTGCAAAATGTAAGATGTTTATTAAGATCTTCCAAGATTGGCTGTCGGAGGAATCAAATAAATCAATTTTAAAGGTGTGACATTGGGAATATACTACAACAGCTAATTTTTTGCGGTAACATTTTGAAAACTTGTTATGAAACACAACCATCATATTTTTACAACTAAAAATCTTGTATTACTTGCAGATTATGGGTGCATCTGGCAATTGACAAAAAATGTCAAGTTAAAACTTTTTAATTTAAAACTTTTCACTTTCTATAATTATAATATTTTTTAATTATTTTTTACATTTTTCTATACAACTACCCTACTTTTCAATTATTTCTACACAATTATCCACACAACTAATTTATCTATTTTAACTTTATCATCTTTACTACTCATCATTACCCTTATCATATCACATCATTTAACAACTTTTACTTTCTAAAACTTTTCATCAAAAGTTTTATATATTACCAAACACACCCTGTATATCAATTTTTTTCACATATAAAATAAAAATATGCTACATTTGAATTAGTGTTATCACCCTTAAGGAGTGCATGTATATGATTAAAATATGCATGCAATGAAACTAATAAATATACGCAACCATATAAGTATCATGCGCCAACCCAAAAACTAGTTCTTTTAAATATGATGATTAAAATATGCATGCAATGAAACTAATAAATCTACGCAACCATGTAAGTACCATGCGCAACCCAAAAACTTGTTCTTTCATTGTAACATGTTGCAACGAAACCAACATCTCACGTATTTGCTGAACTCTAAAATGGTGTAAGATCAACATTCAAAGTCGATGGCAGGGCCTAATATCTAAATCCCCACGGAAATCATCATTCTAAAATATGCTAGAAATTCTACTGCTTTATTTATGCATTTTCCCCCATTATTTTATTTATCTCATCATCACAGCAACGTTATTTTTGTTGTTATTATTTTTATGTTAACTATCATAATAATTAGCTTTGTTCTTTTTATTGCTAAGTACCGTCATTTATAAATTCCGACTTCTTTTCATTATTTTCTTTAATTAATACTTATGATTATTTGCCAGCAATTGCATAGCCGGTTTTTAAAGTTCCGTTGCTTTTTAAAATGAATAACAAAGCTACCACAGCCAAGATCGAACTTGGGAAATAACTTACCGCCTGGGATACGCCCATGTTGGGTGTCTCCTATTGATGTATTGCTAAATACATTGTTAGATTTACATCTATTGAATAAAAATTGAAATAATATGAACTTGAGATTATTTGATTTATAAGATAAGAAATTAAAAAAAAATACTTATGATGACTAAATATTCATCAACATTTCAGTGGACCAAAATTGCATGTGATGATCTTGTCCTTCCAATCTCTTGGACCACTTCAGGAGACCACCACTAGCTAGCATGCAACATACAGGAGGTTTGCGTGAAGGTTGTGGTGCAGCACTTACATGTTTCTGTTTTTGGTTTTCAAAAAAAGAAAAAGGGTAATAAAAAGCGTGGAAGATGATATCCCAATCCCACGGATAGATTTACCTACTTTGGAGGATGTGGGCCATAGTGTTATAAAACCCAACGTTTGAATACCAAGTTTGACTGGCCCACCGACTCTGTATTTTTTATATTTATTACGCGTTCATATATCTAAAACAGAAAATGCCACTAGTGCTAGTACTACATGTGGGTGGACGTGTTAGTTATTATTCAATTGATCGATGTTGTCTGCATAGATTTGTGGCCTATCATTATAAGTTGGTGGCGGCAATCGATTTAGAAATATGAGGTGGTGCTACTTTTGATTTATTTTCAAAAATATCATCTCTATCTGGAATGCGGCTATGCTTTTGTCACTTGCCCAAAAAATCTTGAAATTTAAACAGGCAGCCGCCTACGACATCCCATTTCAAAACAGGGAGTCTACATTGGCATGAATGACTAATGAATATCAAGCAAGACATTTTTTTTCGTTTGTTTCATTTTAAAAAATTTGCTGTTGGGTTTGATCTTGATGCATCGGATATTTGGACCCGCAAGAATCCAGATGGAATATGTATATAATCCAACCCATTAGTTCATGCATCTCATCTGTCACACTCTGTCAGTGCATCAAAGCTTCTCCCTCCCCAAAAAATTGGACATCAGATTTGAATAATTGGGTAATTACCCAAAAAAAAAAAAATCATGGATCTTTTGGGAACATGATCCACTAAAAGTGGTGGATGACAGACTCACAGTGTTTGAGTCTGCTTGCTTTCCTTTAAAGGTAAGAAATCAAACCCTTACTGACCAAACAAAGATTAGATTAGAAATGGGATTTTTTTGTCATTTGAATTATCGAACCTTACTTGGGCATTGACAAGGGTGTCGGCGGCAGTTCCTAGGATACCAATCCAATTATGGGCACTGCCAAACTTTCTCCCTACTACAAATAAATAAATTCCTAAAATAATAATATAATCAAATTAATTCGACAACAATTAGTACCCATTCTCTTGAACTTCTCTTTTATAATAAGTATTTATTTTCTATAATAAAATTCTTCAATTTTCTTTGCGAAATTGGTCCTTCTACAGTAGTAAGGAATTTGGGCAGTCTTTATTAGGAACATTAAAATTTTGAACTTTTATTTATTCAATAATACAATTTAAAATAAATTTCATTAGAAAATTGTGCGTGTCCTAAATAAAATAAGGATTTAACGGGTTTATATTCAATATAAAACTATGGTTTTTTTTGTGGCCCATCTATATATAATTTTAAATTAAATAGAACAGTTTAAATATGATGGATGGAATGCTTGATCAAAAAAATATGACGGATGGAGTGGATCTCTCAAAATGGGACCAATGTGGAGGACCTATCGAGCATAGTTATGCGGTCAGGTCATGGAGGAGTCACCTAGTTTGATGTCTCATTGATGGTTTATCTTATCTTAAGGGAATGAAGATTGATATTTTATGAAACGCCTGTGGAAGTAACAAGATCTATCGATAGTCGTGATGGTGTAAGAATCATCATGCAAATACCTCACACTCTTTGTTAACATCCTTAAGATGATGACGATCTTTTGTTAGGTGGCTAGCCTCATCATACATCTCAAAAAAAAGAAGTAATACAATTTGCTAATATGCTTATGCAAAGAGGCCTTTCGTCTGGAGCCTGAAGATACTGAGTGTATTCTCAAGTTTGTTGAAAAGCTATTCTTGTAGCATTGAAAGGGATGTAGGTAGAGAAATGATCCAGAAAAGGTTATCAACCCTCGTTGTTGTTTTCTTGATGTTAGGGCTTTAGTATCTATGGTGTGTTGGTCATGTTTAATGGCTAATCACATAAACAATCACAAAATTCAAAACACACAACACAAGTCAATCAAAAAATGCAGAAAAGGAATGAGTAAGTATAGTAGTTTGGTCAACCACAGACCTACTCTACTCTCCAAGAACAATGGCTTGGTTCTACAACTTTGACATATAAGTTAAAGTGGTACACTAATATTATTGTCTTTTAGATTAGTACTAAGGAGTGGGCTTGTAAGATAATTTTTTAGTTTGATCACAATCAACACCAAGGTAGTACAAATTCAAGTTAATGAATAAACTAAAATCAAACCGGTTTAGCACATCTTCAACAAGCATATTCAAAATCTAAATAATAACATGAAGCTTTGAATCATGGCAATAATTTTACTTGAGAGATGTTAACTTTTCTTCAAGAGTGTTCTTCATAAAAAGGAAAACTTGAATTCTTCGCTTTTGGGTGTTTGATGAGGCTTTCATTGATGCTTTCTAGCTCCCTCACGATCTCCTTTTATAACATTTTAATCACTTGAAACGTATCCTAGGTGATAGCCCTCACATAATTGGAGGGATTTTTCTGTAAATATTCTCACACTCAAGGGAGACATTTGTAACTACTGCTACACTAAGAGAGGACTTAACAAATAGCGCACTACCTACAATGCCTAAATTTGAACTTGGGACGGGAGGGGTGGAAACACCCGATGCATTCCACCGCGCCTCTGACACTAGATGTAATGTCTCTACGTAACTTTAAACCCTAGGCTTCATGCCTTAAATACATCTAATTCATTCACATCAGCCACTTAGTTACCAAGTTGTGACACATGCCATCAAATTTGTCTTTAAAATACTTGGAGTCTTTTTTGATAAAAAATACTCGGAATTGTATGTATTAGGGATGCAACTCGGGTCGATTCAGTGTGTGTAGTAGTCTAGACTACTTACCTTATTTTATAAAAAGTCTAATCTACCCTACTCATTTGTCGATTCGATTCCTAATGTACCATACTCTACTCATTACTCATAGGGTTGGTTCCCAATTTAGTTCCAAATTGGTTCTTCTAATATTCAAATATAATATTTTCTTAAAAAATATTTCTATTTTATTTTAAATAATACAAAGCAATACTTATTCATATTTTAAAATCACCCATACACATGTTATCATTTACATTATTATTATATATGAAATATAAAGCATAGGTTGTCACGACCCAATCACTAAAATTACTAATATATTACAATTACAATTCATGAGCTTATTTATAAAAGGCTTTCAGATGTCAATGACATAAAAACTTAACTAGTTTTTTACTTAATAATTCATAGCTCCACAGGGCATAAGATTGATTAAAATTAGTGTGCACATAAGACGTCATAAACAAAACATAACACATATTTATTTGGTAATGTAAAAGTTGTGGAAAATGTGAAAAATTGTGGGAAATGAGAAATGAAATATTTTGAAAATTATGTGATTAATATGAAATAATAGGAATAAAGATGGAATAAATAGAGTAGTTAAAGTGTAGTAGAAAAGAGAAATGATTAAAATATAGGAGTAAATGAGTAAGAATATGGTTATTGATTTAAGAATTAACGAACTTGGGAATTAGTGCTCCTATGCTTTTCCATGTCATATTTCCCACATAGATTGTCCATAGATATCGTACTATATTATATATATTATACATATTATACATATATATAATTATACCTATAGGGGTCAGTTCTAAATACTTAACATATCTATCCTACTTATATTTTATTTGAGAAAGGTGGGTAATAATTTATCCTTTATCCATATCCATTAGTAATATTTCGTCTCCTATCTTACCTAAATTAGAACTACTTCAGTGTGTATGAGGTTTGCTTTGCTTTATCATAATACGTCTTCGAGCGAAGAGCACGTTAATTTCTACTAACGCCATGTGGGACAGTGTAATTGATATCCCACCTTTGCCGTCCGGCCCCTCCCCACGCGGCGAAGAATCCTGGCCATGAAATTCTGAGCTAATCAAAGCAATACACTTGCCGTGTAGGACGTAAACGCCCTGAGTTGGCTCTGTCAAGAGCGTAGACATCTGACGTGTTGAAAGGGGGATAAGCAGAACAAGAGTCGAGTACCTTATAAATCCTGCCTTCTGAAATTGGGTTATACGCAGTACAGTGAACATTAGCTTTAGCGGCATTTCTTTTACAATTTTACTCAGGGCCGTTTGTTTACCGTAAAAACTTTTTATTTTTTAATTATTTCTTTACTTCTTTCTGTATAACTATCATAATTTTTCAATTATTTCTATAAAACTGCATATATATCTATCCTATCTATTTTATTTTTATTTTTTTTAGTTCTTATTGTTACTTTATCATGTCATATTCTTTTCCTTCATTTCAAAAATTCTTACATTAAAAATTTTATTACTTTTCAGACACGTCTTAATTTTTTTTAACAAAATCAAATACTTACACAAGTATTTTGTCGGTTGTAATAAATTTCATTTTACAAAATATAAATGATTGAATTTTAGTTTAGATTTAATATCTTGTTAAAAAAGATATGTTACTTCAGTCGATAGCATAAAAATTTATTAGTATACATTTTAAAAATATTTTGTGTGATATTTTATTTAAATTTTAAAATAAATGAACATGTTCTGCAAAAAATTTAGATCCAATTAAAATAATAAACGTAATACATCTTTAAAACATATGTTAAAGATTTTAGTATTATTAACTTATCAACTTATCAATTAATTTAATTTATAAGTATAATTAATAATACACCTAGACGCCATATATATAATTAGACGATGATTTGTTTACTACTTCAAAATATTTAAAACACAGCCATATTGACATGCATAGATTAAAACAAATTGTTGTTTAAAGTAATTAATATTTGTAAAATTTATTTCAAGACTTATTATTCAATTTGGATAAAAAATTAGATTTAGAAGTATTTATATTGATATTCGAAAAAGGGCATTGATCCCGAAGATTTCGGTTTTTATTTACAAATATATTTTAATTCCAAAGGATCAAAGCATTATAGACAGGAGTCCAAGAAACTGGGATAATGATTTAGTACATACATATATACCAAGCCTTGGTACACAGTCTTTTGGGTCACTTCTTTATTTTTTATTTTAAAATAAACTAACATGTATTTAGTTTATATACCAAAATCTACTATTTTTATTTATATAATTTACAAAATCAATATTTTTTTACCCCCTTTGATTTTTAAAATTATAAAAAAAGAGTATATAAAAATCCAAAAATTTAAATTTTAATATCTACAAAGATTACGTTTGGGCTCATATAAAACAAAAAGAAAAATAAAAAATGAGAAAAATGCTCAAAACTCGTAGGTGTACGGAGGCTCACCATATGTGCGCATTGAGTTAAAATAAAATTCCTAAAAGGGGGCATAAAATCGTAAGAGGGGCATATTCCTTATACACCCTTAATTCCATTTATACCCATGAATTTTCAAAAATTTCTTTTATACCCATAAATTTTTATCTTAATTTCACCTATACCCATGCTGTTAGGAATTCGTTAAATTAGCCATTAACTCTTTGAAAATTGATAAAAATGCACATCCTTAATTACGATTTTATAGCTAAAAATTTTATATTATAATAATTTTTTAGTAATTGTACAACTATAAAATCGTATATTATTTGAATATGAATATTTAACTTTAAGCAAAATAATCTTAAATTATATTAGAGTTTGGGCATATTTGTCATTTTATAAGAGGGCTAACGGCCCACTTAATAGATTCCTAACGAAATAAGTATAAATGGAATTAAAATGAAAATTCATGAGCATAAGAGAAAATTTTAAAAATTTTTGAGTATAAGTAGAAATAGGGATAAAACTCGTGGGTATATATGAAATTTGTTGTTTGTAAAATAGTGAAATAATGTTGTTCCTTAAAATAATGTTGTAATTAAATTGATGATACCCCAAATGCCACAAATTGTGGAGAAGAACCTATTAGGTATAGATGGACTACACCATAATTTACAGTGCAGTTTATTGCAAAATGGTTCCTACATATATTAAAATATAATAATACTTTATACAATCATTTATATATATAAACATATTTTTACCAGTTTAGATGTTAAAATACAACTTTAAAATTATTATTTGTATTAAATTATTTATTACTTTAATTTTATATCATTTTAAAATGGAGTCCATATACATGTTTAATATGAATGAAAATTGGTATGCTAGTAAAGTAAAATTTTAAATATAATAAGTAAGGTACATGTTAACTATAATTATGGTGTAGTCTAAATGCACTTGAATAAATATATATATATACACACACACATACACATATTTTGATCTAGTACATGCTACTGCACCATACGGTCCTTGAACTATGAGGCCCATTGATCATAAATAGAAAATCTATCATCCTCGTTGTATATAGAATTATTCACTTTATCAGTAAATCAATTTTCATCCAAGTCAGACATGTGTATTGGCCTCATCTTAAAATGGTATAAAATTAACATAATAAAATAATTCAATACAAATATTAAGTTTAAAGTGGTATTTTTAATATCTAAACCACCTAAGGTATGTTTTTAATTCAATATAGATGAATGAGTATATAATATATTATTATATTTTAATTTATGTGGGGCTCATTTTGTAGAAGACCACACTATAATATGGTGCAGTCTATTTGCACATGATCATAACTACATGATAAATAATTCTATAAAGTATTACTACATTCTAATATATTTGTGAACAGATCTAAGTATTTTTCATAATTTATACATGAATATATTTATTTTTGAGCAAATGGGGCCTATGCACATATTGGAATTGAATGAAATTTAGTCTAAATAAATGATGTTAAATATAATGAGTGGGTTAGATTTTTCATCAAATAGTAAAATTTTAAAATGTAAGGGGGTTAGATGGAACCGCCCGGGCCTGTATATATGTATTGTATGTATAATGTATGTATAACATTGGGTTGTTAAGAAAAATATATATTGAGTGGGCTGCAAGGGAATCGGTGGAAAATATGATGAGGCTGAGGCAGGGCAGCATAGCATCAATGGGAGTATGGCAGAGCCGATTCATGGAGTGTGAGTCAAGTTAGCTGTGAGGAAAAGGAGCAGTAAAGAAGGGGGCAAGGGATGGGTGGGTGTAGGCCCATGATTTGCAGTCATTGCATCAAAACCACCTTCAGTTGTGCCGTCACTTTACCACCCTTTGTTCTCATCCCTAGCAAGCTCCTTTCTTTTTCTTTATTTCTGTCTTCTTTTTATTGAAATTTTTTTAATTCCGTCTTTAAAGCCTTGGGATTTTGAAAACGGTTGGGTGCGGTGCCCTTAGATAATGCTTTCCTTCCTACTTTTTCTATTTTTTATTTCTTTTTCTTTAATTTTATTTCATATTGTTAGGTGGTTCTTAGATCAAGGATGGATTGTAACATATAGGGGATTTGAAATATTTGACTGGATATCCAATAATTAAAAAATAAATGATTCAATACTTACCATAAGATTAAGCTTACCATTGATTTTTAATTTTAAAATGTTTTTAACTCTAAATTTTTATCACGTTTATTCATGTGCATTTATTTATGGTCTCGAAAAGTACATGTATTGTAAACTTTTATATATATTATTTAATTTTAGGTAAACATCGAGGAATTATCTTGTTAGCTAAGGTTAAGCAAATATTTCACTTAACTTGCTTCAAAAAACTCATTCTATTTTTTTTTCTTTGAATACTTATTTATCTAAAGCTATTTACCACATAAAACCAAGTTTTACTATTTTTGAATATGTATATATATATATATATATTTTGATATTTTTAAAGATAATTTTTTTATCTTTAAAAATCTTAAAGAAATATATACACATATCTAAAAACGGTAGAACTTGATTTATATATTAAATATACTTAGATAAATAAGCGTATGAAGAAAAAAATATATGTTATAAATGAATATTTTTCAAATGGAATAAAAGAGACATTTATTTAGTCCCAGTTAACATGATCACTTCTTGTGCAAATCCGCTCTCAAAATATGCTATTTTTTATTAAGCCAAATACAAGTTTCCAATGAATTTTTTTGTAGCATGATAAGACAAGAAGTGTGAAATATAATAAATGATTTATATTTAAAATATGTTTCGATCATTAAAAATTAAGAGTGGAAAGGGAACCTTTATGCTTACGACAAGCATTGGATCATTATTCATATGAGTTCATCAACTGCATGGATTTTACTGTGCTATTTTTAGTGATATGATCTTTTTTCTCAGTAAATTTCCAATTTTCTTAAATTTTTTTCAAACATGTTTTTCGTGCCTGTCTATGTAGCCCATGGCTTTTTAATTACCTTTGGATTATTTTAAACAGCATCTCATTAATCTCTTCCCGACATAATCATTTTGACCCAAAAAGCCAAAGAGCTGCAGGCTGCATTTGGGTATTGCGTGCCACGTACGTAACTATAGAGAGTATATAAATTAATAAATATATGATTAATTGTCTACAAGTATGCGGCTCCTTGCATATGTAGTGCAGAGCGGCATGGATTTTCAAATCAAAAGAATATTAACGCTATTTGACTGATTTAAAATTTTAAAATACACCCATCATTTTACATTTTAATACCCAAAAGAACGATCATGCCATTGACATATCCAACGGTCTAGACGCAATTTTAGCGAGATTCTCTTCTGTTTTTGTATTTACGATTTCTTAATTTCTAGCTACATGAGTTGCGAGTTTAGAAATTTGTATGCTGGCCTCCCGCTCTTAACGTGGTGGACGGCCAAGGGCTGGCCACCGTCTTTCTGCGCCCTTTGTATTTTTTTTCCTTTCTCAAATTGCAGAACGGCCAAACAAAGCAACCAGGACTGCAGCCAGCTTCCACCGAAGCAAATGTTAATGAATGTTGCCAATTTTTTGGCTACTTTTTTTTAAAAAAAATTTCGATTCATGGCTACTTAAAATTGATTATGTATATATTTGGTTTTAAATATTTGGTATGATTGTATACAATATATGCTTAAGTTACAATATTTATTTTTTATTTTTTAAACTTTTTCTTCATAAACTTGTTGTTGTAAGTGTATTTTTTCATTTTTCAGTATTTTTTCATTTTTATTTTTTATTTTAAAAATCGACAATTTTAGAGGCATATGGGTCATTTTCACCGCTTAAGAAACTTGATTTTTAAAAATAAAAAATAAATATATAAAAGTATTCTAAAATAACAAAACTTAGTATATAGATTAAATATACTTAGGAGAACATGAATGAAGAAAAATAAAAAATGAAATAAAAATAGGATAAAAAAATAAATATTGTAACTTAAACAGATATGCCTCTTTAAATATTTGACTCCCGGAGGTAGTAGCGAGTAGTCAAATGCAGCAAATTTTCATTATAACTGCAATCAAATATCACATTATTTGTAGTTATTTATATTTAGCTGTAGACTTTTTTTTTGTATTTTATAACTCAACCTAAGTACATATTTTTTAATTTTTAACCGCAAGGGAGTAACCACAATTAAAGATAGAACTTCTTGCATAAAAGACTTTTTGTCAGCCGCAATAGCCGCGTGTTGACGTTGTTAATGGTTATTCAACTACAAATAATATTTAAACTAGCTGTTTATAGTAAAATGTATGTAAAATTGAATTTTACTAAATAAAGTGGCTGCATATAATATTTTTGTTGTTGTAATGTTCTTGGCAGAACATAATTCCCAGCATCTTTCTATGTTTCATTCTTCTTTATTAATTTATTTCAATATTCCACAAAGATAATTACTAAATTTCACTGTGTAAACTGTAAAAAATCTGTTTTAGAAACTCTGAGAATTACAGGAGGCAATGACAACTTGAATGCAAGGAAAGATTTCCTCTTCAGGATATAGATGAGCTAGGTCTTTAGACGGAAGAGAGGTTACCCACCACCACCATTTTTATTTTATTCATTTTTCTTAGGTTAATGAGAAACTGTCAAAGGAGTTTGGCGGCCACATCGACTCTTTATTGATGTGTGCTTCAACCTAACTAATTAAATACAAGGTCAAGGTTTCACTTCATGTTAAAAAATCCAAGGCTGGGTATAAGGTCAAATCATGCATGTTAGCTGCTCTAGCAAATAGCCTTGGGTAGGATTCACTCCTTGAAGAGGTTTTTCGAAAACATATCTTACAACTTTTCTCGTTCAAATTGATCCATTTTCATATGGGCTGTTTATTTGATAGGACCTCGCGTATTCTTTTCAAGGGCTTTTTTTTTTTTTTTTGAAAAATGTGTAAGCCTCATCAGTATCTTTTTTATGTGAAATTTAACAAATTTTTAAATTTATATGGTTTTTTATTTCGACTTATTGATTTTAAAAATCAAAATAGAATACTTAAATTAAAATGTTATCCCTTATAATTTTTTTTTCGTGAAGAAAAACCTAGACTTGTTTGGCACATTTATAAAAGAAAATTTTATATAAATTTAATAACATTTTTAACACACAATACATCATATAAGATCAACATAAAATATGGAAGGATTTCTACCAACCGGCTTATGTTGGCTACTCAAACTATGACTCGAAAGTCGTAGAAAATTTCTATATTCAAGTCGGCATAGATGCATATCCCTTTAAATTAAGTACCACTTTTAATTCACTAAAAAATAGCACTTTTATACATCATATGCTCGCTACTCTACCTATTGTTATTTTATAATTTTTTGTCTATTATGAAAAAAACTATAACATATATCTACATGAAAAAGTGAACTAGAAATACATCAAAAAAGGTTAACCAGAAAATTTTCTTAAAAATTATGAAAATAATATGGTATGATAAGGGTAAAACATAAATAATTAAAGTAATTTCCTGACAATAGATTAAAATGTAAAGACAAAAATGAAAAATATGGTATTAAATTGAGTAAAATGATTAAAATACATGAAAGAATCTCTTTCCCATTTCCCTTTCCCATATAATCTTATCAAGATGTTCCAATCCTTGAATACAACCTGCATGTGAATTAAGAATTAATGATGTATATTAAGAACAATAGAAGCTATATTGAAAAGTAAAAAATTTATCTTATGAAAATATAGATTTCATTTAAGAATCTTATATCCTTTCAAATAAGCCCTTTTATCACCTGTGACTAGTTCGGGTAGTCAAAAGCAATACCTCTATTAGTACATGTTTGAGTATCCAATTTGGATTTTATGTTGATATTTGAGAACTTTAGTCTCCTTTTGAAAAATTATAAAAAGTATTTTAAAGCTTCATTATAATATGAGTTGAGATGTGATTTAAATATACATGAATAAAAAATAACTCCTTTTAAATATATTACTCATTCGTTTATTGATTATTTTTATTTTTTATTTGAATTATGTTCATCCGCCCTTCCTAGTCTCTTGGATTCCTTTTCTTTTATTTCTAACCAAACACCTATGCGATGTTATTACGCTGCCGTTTCATTGATAGCGTCGAAGCTGGACTACAATTGGCTCTAACCTTGTCCGGCCTTCGGAAATTCAGGATTCATATATAGGAGAAAGACCATATTATGTATTTTAATTTTTTTTTTATCAAAACTTAATTTTTTTAGATTGATTGATTTTTATTGGACTAATTGGTCGGATGCAACCGATTGATTGGACAATGGAAAAAAATTGATGAAAAGATTAAAATAAACAAAAGGTCATGATATAATTATATTTATATGAAAGTTATAATGAAAATAAAAATATTACGAGTAAAATGTAAAATGTATGAAATCAGTCACAAAACAGCATTTTCTTTGAAATCAGCCATGAAAAGGAAATTCTTTTTGGAGGAAAGGAAAATACTTTCATTATTAGCTAGAACAGATGAAATCAGCCATCAAAAGGAAAATTTCTTTTTCTTTCATCTTCTATTTCAATTTACACAATTCCAATCAGTGTGCTCTACTAGTTGAACAGAAACAGAAAATTTTCTTTTCAAAGAAAAATATTCTGTTTCATAAATCTCCTTTTTTATTTTTAGTATTATTTTTCTTTCCTTGTCCACAAACCTATTCTTTCATCATTTAATTTTAGGGTGTGTTTGGTAATGGATAAAACTTTTGATAAAAAATTTTGGAGAGTAAAAGTTGTCAAATGATGTGATGTGCTATGAGTAATAACGAGTAGTAGATAAGATAAAATTAAAATAGATAAGTTAATTGTGTAGAAATGATGAAAAAATAGGATAGTTGTATAGAAAAATGTGAAAAAATAATTAAAAAATATGACAGTTATGAAGAGTAAAAAAGTTTTAAATTAAAAAGTTTTAACTTGACATTTTCTTTTAGGTTGTGTTTGTTAATAAGTAAAAGTTATCAAGTTTTATCAAGTTAAAACTTTTCACTCTTCATAGCTATCCTATTTTTTTAATTATTTCTTCATATTTTTTTATACAACTACCCTACTTTTCAATCATTTCTACACAACTAACAATACAACTAACCTGTCTATTTCAACTTTATCTTATTTATTCTTCATCATTACCCCTATCAAATTACATTATTTGACAACTTTTATTTTCTACAATTTTTCATCAAAAGTTTTATTCATTCTCAAACATACCCTTGATTGCCAAACATACCCTTAGTATAATTAGAACTAATATATCTTCTATTTTAGCATCAGTTTGTTTTCATTTTTTATTTATTTTCTTTCACAACCTAACTAATTATACAAATAAAAATAGATAAATTTTAAATAAAAACATAGTTAATGATCACTAACTAGCCGATAAAATACAATATTGGAAAAGTTTAAGGATCATAACTGTTGATTGGTGGGCTTCAGTAAGAAAATGACAGTGATTTTTGTAATTATAACGGAAAATATCTTTTCTCTTATGATCTTTTGTAAAATTGCAAAATTTAAGTCATTACTATTTATTTTGCAAAAACTCCTCTACTTACTTTTTTTTTTGCAAAAACACCTGTGATACAATTTGAATTGAATTTTGTGACTCATTTGGACAAAGTCAAGGTCGTGCAACAGGATTCTCAGATAAATATATATACCAACTGACCCTTTGTTAAGTAAAAACCTAGCAAGCATTGTTGGTAGAGGTGTTTGTGCAAAATAAAGATCATAAATGGGATTGTTACTGAGTACAAATTGCAAAAGGGGTACGGAAATGACAAATGCAGATGGCTTTTTGATGGAAGTGGGGCCACCCACTTTGGGTGGTGCCAAGTTGTAAAATTTCTCCAATCATTCGACGCTGCAATCTACATTTTTCAAATTCAAAAGACGCCGCGGTAAAGTAACAAAACCACGGCACATTGGGAAGAGCGACTGTTAGAAAGGGTACCCCCATCCTCATCTCCAGCAATCTTCAGAAAGAAACTGAAGAAAAAGCCCACCCCCCACAACAACAACAACAACAACAAAAAAAAAACAAAAAAAAAAAAGAAAAGAAAATCGGTTCCTCTGCTTTTCTAGCATTCGCTATCTCTTAGCTGTGCCGACCAAACACGCTCAAAAATTCAAAATAGGAAGAAAGAGAGGTGAGGGGGAGAGAAAGAAAAAAAAAATAGAGAGAGAGAGGAGAACAGGGAGGGGGAAAAATTATTAGGGTGGTGGGATGGAGTGGGACCCCGTCTTCTTTTAAAGCCATCATCAGTAGATAAAGAGAAGAAAGAAGAAGCAGCAGCAGGGGAGAGAGAGAGGGGGCTGTGGGGGAAGGAGAAGGAAAGGCTTCAACGTCACGATAGTGAGAGGGGGAGAATGGTAAAAGACAGCTTGCATTGAAGACAAGGGGCTCACCTACCTGACCAACCGCAGTTGCAGTAGAAGAAGGGAAAAAAGGAAAAAAGAAACCCTCTACTCAGCCTCTCTCTCTCTCTCTCTCTATTTACTTCCAATTTTCTTTTGGGAAGCTGGGGTTTTGGCTCTTGGGGCTGAGGCCCTTCCTTCTCTGCCGCCTTGGCTTAGGAAAGAGAAAGCTGAAACATAGCAGCAGCTCTGCATATTTCGAAGGTATGCTTTCTATCTTCGTTTCCACTCTCTAAAAAAATTATTTTGGCAAAAGCTTTGATTTTTCCCACTTCCCATCATCATCGTCATCTTCTTCTTCTTCTCAAACTACGGATATTTCTCTAAAACCCTCTTCTTCTTTCTTACAAGCAGTCATGTGTTGAGGGGACTCACAGGTGCTCTGTTTGCTGTTTTCCCTATTTGTTCTTGTTCTTCCTCTTCCTCCTTTCTCTCTTTTGCGGTTTTTGGCTCTTCTGTGGTTGTCGGCAGGATTTGCATTCAATGATGAGGGTCTGGATTTTTTATTTCCCTCCATGTCTTCAATTTCCAAAAAAAAAAACAAGAAAAGATTTCATTTTCCGGTCACTTTCCTTCCTCGCGGAAATAGATTCCTGCTCCGTAATCCTGTCACATTTGATATGCCCAATGTTAGAATTACTGGCAAACCGCAGTGAAAAAAATCAGACTACACTGTCATAATTGTCGGTACTCGCACAGAAAAGAAAATTTCTGCTTTCCTCGTTAAAAGATTTGTTGGCCGGCCATTTACCAGACAGTCATGAGTAGTGTCCATCACTAATAACTTTGGAGACGGCCAATAATGCTGATCATCATCTAATAAAATTATACAACTAATCGGAATTTCCCTCGAAACAGTGATAAAAATGTATTTTTATTATTGAAACAATGTGAAAGCTTGCAATTGGAAATGCATAATCGCTCCATTTTTACCATTTACCCCAGTTCCAAAATTTTCCTTTCTTGCATTAAAACTTGTGGGTGGACGCTAAACGAACTGTTGGGCCCACAGGAGGAAGAGGGCCACAGCAGAAAATGAGATGACTTGAAATTGCCTCTAGGAGGCTCTACCTTCTGCTCATTTCCCTCCACCGGCCTATTTCTGTTTTAAACCGTTGTTGGCTGCCCACCAAAGGACTCGTTTGCATCGCTACATCGGAATTATCACCCATGGATAGTACAAATGATACAACCGGCCTCAGAAAATTCGTCTCCCCAAACACTCCCACCCCAGTGTTTATTTTTTGAAATTCTGGTTGTTTATCTGCTTTTTATCCGTACCTCCAGCGTATCACGTGACACATGTTCTGAGTAGTCTCTCTGTTCCCCACCATTTTTTGGCCCGCCATCATACGGCCACATGGCCGGTAGATTCTCTCTCTCTCTCTCTCTCTCTCTCTCTCTCCCCTCCTGCTGCTGCTGCTGTTGCTGGCTGCTTTTTCCTAGGCACGTCCTTTGGAAGAGATGTTCCACCGGCTTCAGCACCCTCAATCATTCTCCGCCCCATGATTTTAGGCCCATTTGCTTGATGAATTATTGACACCTATAAATCAGGTGGGCCACTCAGCATGCATGGAGAAAACAGCGATAGGATGGCACTTGCAGCGTTTTTCTTCTGTCTTATTCCTTTCTAAAATAGCAGGATAAAGCTTTCAAAAACGAGTAACGTTGATCCAAAAATAAGCACTCCCAAAGAGATTTTATGAGCAAAATCCAATGGTCTGGATTTTTGGAATCGCCCCTTGTCCGTCAATGGCATGCTATCTGGGCATCTTGAATTCTTCTACTTTTCAACTCGCCAGCGAGTCCGAATAAACAGAGTAGACCTCTACCGGCCAGAGGCTTCTGAACCAATTCGCATGCACGACGTTATCTTCGAAGATTATCCCCTACTCTTCTCTACTATCCGACAAAATTGAAACCCTGAAAGCTATTTTGGAAGTTTTTTTTTCTTTCTTTCTTTTTTTTTTTTTTTTGAAAATTGAAGGATAGGCATTGATTCTCGGCTGGAATGTTTACAGGAACAGTTAACAGGACATGCTTGGCGCAAGCATGGCGAGTGAACTCGATTCGGGGGAGCAGTCATCTTACTTGCAACAAACAGAAGCAGATGACTTGTTGGTTCTTGGCAATGAGGATGATGTTGATGGGGTGGGCGGAGGAGGAGAAGAGATCGATGGTGGAAATGGCTCTAGTGCAACTCTGCCCTGGGAGTTGAATGGTCTGGGTAATGGCAGTCATGGCAATGGAGATTATCTTAATTTGTCGGTGAGTTTTTTCTAAACTTTCAAATCCTACATTCCTCCCTCCAATAATAATTCTCCCATTACTCAAACACATCATAATCTCCCAATCTAGTCCGTTTCCTAATCTCTTTCCTTCCCCCCACCCCCCCCCCCCCCCCCTGTTGGGGCTGGTTTTTTCAGTGTGAGGACGTTGCCCAACTTGAATGGCTGTCCACCTTCATAGAGGATTCGTTCTCTGCAAACATGGGCATTGTCGAACAGCTCACCAACTGCACCACTAGCAGCAGCAGCAACAGCAACCTTGTCGGCAATTCATGTTCGATCAAGGACTCCCACTTCCAGACCACAAGCCCTGACTCCGTCCTTGAAAGCAGCAGTGCTAGCTCTGGAAAAATGCTCCCTCTAGGCCCCAATACCGTCGTTCCTGGCAGGGCCAGGAGCAAGCGCCCGCGCCCGGCATGCTTCTCCCCTCGCCCACTCCCCCTCATTTCCCCAGCCTCCTCTGAAAGCTGCGACACCGCTCTGCAGCTATCATCTCCCGACTCACCGTCAGAATCCGAGTCCAAAGCCAACAACAGGAAGGTCTTCATCAAGAAGAGGAAGCTGCAGCAGCGGCAGCAGCTCCATCATCATGCAGACATTCAGGTTCGGAAATGCGTGCACTGTGGGATCCAGAAGACCCCCCAGTGGAGAGCCGGGCCGATGGGCCCCAAGACTCTGTGCAATGCATGTGGGGTGCGTTACAAGTCCGGGCGGCTCTTCCCGGAGTATCGCCCTGCTGCAAGCCCGAGCTTCGTCCCATCCATGCACTCGAATTCTCACAAGAAAGTGTTGGAGATGAGGGTCAAGTCAGGCGATAAAACGCCGGCCCCGGTGCCAGAATTTGTAAGAAAGACCAGCCATTTGCTGGAATGCAACTGAGAATGAGAGATAGAAAGAGGGCGGTGGGGTGGTGATGGATTTAGAGAAAAAACCCCCTTTTGGGCTTTTATTTTTGTATATATACTTAGCTAGTAATAGTGAAGAAACATAGACTACATGTAGTAGTGTTTAAGAAGATCAGGTGGTAAAGTGGGCTCGAAATCTGCAATGCGTCGCGCATGTGGACCGTCCAACAATATGGGCTGACACTCACATGTGATTCATGAGGAAATTAAAAAGAAGATGTATGGAAGAGGGCTAGTGTTAGGAGTAGGGACTATTGGACCAGGTTGTAGTTCTTCGTTATAGGTAGGTATTGAATTTGTGCTTGTTGAATTCTTTTTGCAGTCGATCCCTCCTTAGAGAAATGTCAGATGTTTTTTGTTTTCTTTCTATCAGCCTCTAGCTTCTCTACTTTGAGAAAACAGTTCAGTATGCCAAACTGAAAATGGGTTTTGCTAGATGTGGTGGCCTTTGTCGTTTGTAATCTATAACAGGATGATTGTTGAACTTAGCAGAAGCAAGGTTGATATACAGTTGAATTTCTGAATACTGGTCTAAATCGCTTAAACATGGCTTCAAAATTAACATTTAACACGCCGTCAGAAATTTCTTTTTTTTTTTTTTAAAAAAACAAAATAATAATAACCCAAATGAAAAGGGCCTGCGGAAACATATTGGAGTTTGACTTAGTTTCAACTTGACCGGAAAGAAATTGAGACTAATACCACGCTTATATTAATCGGGTATCAAAACCTGACCCGATTTGAACCTAAGTCTCTCCTCATTTGTTAAAAAAATTATATTAGTTTATAAATTAAACATTTGAACTATAATTATAATAAAGTGCTTCCACATAATCATGACTTAACCAAAACCTAAATGTCATATACATTAGTTTAATTTCTTGCATCTACACAATTCAATCTATAAATAATTGCAAATATCTTAAATCTTTAAAATTATTACACACATACCGATTAACTTTAATTATTGATAGAAAATTTGTTACATTTATTGTAATTAATATTTTTTTAATTAGAAGATCAAGTTTTATCAAAAGCAAAACTGTCATATATTTTAATGTGTAAATTATGAATACATATGTTATCATAATAAAATTATATTTTAAAATTAGTTGGTGCGAATGTAATAATATCCAAAAGAATATATTCCGCTGAAAAGAATTTACTTTATTTTTAATTATTTTCCTTGTTCTGTACCATTAATTTTTCTGCTTTTCTTCTTTTTTAAGATTCTATTTTTTCGGTCTTGGATGGCCGAATGTCTTATATGTAGGTATATATAGAGTAGCATGAGTAGAAATTATAGAGTTCGAAAATTGGATAGAAATAATAGACTCATGACCTCACCCTTGGAGTACACTTCGTCAAATTCTTGATCATCTAAATCCAAACTGGATGATGCAAGAAAAGAATTTCTCTTTTTTAGGCTCACATCTGCCAATCACTCGAACGCAAAGAAATCCCTAACCGTTATAAAATATTTAAATATATCTATTTATTTTATAAAAATATATAAGTTGTAAAATAATCTTATTTACATAAAGCCCAGTGTCACCTACAGCAACGATTGAGTAGGTTATGGACAAATTATAATCCACGACTGGGGGTGCAACTTGATTTCAATCGGTGTTGAAATCCATTGTTGTTTAACCCAAACCCATATTGAAATAGGTTCCATCTCGGATTGCCGGATTTACATACATTTGTTATATTTTTGTATATTTATAAATCACCCCTCTAATGTCCTCAATTTATATACGTATATATATATATATATATAAAGTATTACATCTTCTAAACATTCACGTATCAGATAAACTATTATATATTTATATATTAATAATGAAATTGAATAGCCCCTAAAAGTTCATACTTGATCATATAATGCTATTTTATATAATTTTCAATAAGAGTAAATGTCTCAAATTTGTTCGCCTATCTTAAATTTTTATAAAAATAAATTACTTTATTATATCATCAATGGAAGCAATGCTTTATTCATCCATCCTTTAAAATTACTTTATTATATCATCAATGAAAGCAATGCCTTATTCATCCATCCTTTATATGAACATAGTATTATATTATTTAGTATTAAAAGATGCACAATCTCTAAGCTAATCTTACAATATTATAATATTTAATTATTAAGATCTCTAGGCTAAACACGTTAATACCTTTGTTGGATCATGTTACTTAGGTAACATGTATAATTCTTGAATTGCACAATAAAAAAAGATTATACCTCTTTATTCTCCAAAATAGGGCTAGGAATCTATTTAATGTAAAGAGAAAATCTAAACAAGATTTTCTTATTTTAATTCTTAACCACTCTTTTGCTTTTTTGCTTTTTTGCTTTAAGCTAGAATATTTTGATCTTAAGAGTTTTCTTTGGTGATGAATATGAAGCACAGTAAGCATGCAATGAATAATAAATATATGTAGTTGATAGAATGTTAACTCATATTCCAACTCAAGCTCAACTTTCATAAATATATTTAGAATTTAGGTTTACAAATAGGATTAGAATTGAGGTTTTAAAAATCAAATAGATAGATTAGTATAGGTAGTTGTGTAAAAATAATTAAAAAGTAGGATAGTTGTGCAGGAAAATATAGAAAAAAAATTTAAACATATGATAGTTGTGAGAGATGAAAAGTTTTAGATGGAGGAATTTTGTATATTGTGAAACATACCATTAAAATTGGAGTCAATTGAATCTCATGAACCTAAGTTGAACCCATGTTTGCGCCCCTCTTGCGCAGTCCACTTAGGTTACTCCAAAAACGAGTCCATCGGCATTTCATAACTTTAATGGGCTGTGTACAGAGCTGTATTTCAAAAAAGAGTGAAGGTTGGCCCATGTCTTATGACTTGGAAGTTGTGAACCCGGCGCATGTTCGACCTGCCAGGCACGCGAGCAGTTGAAGTAGGACCCACAAACTGTGGGGTGGCTTCTCTTGCTGGGACGCGGATTGCTTGGAACCTTGGGTCCCAAGTAGGTGTAGGAATCGTAATGTGTCCTGCAAGGTTAGGGTTTGTCCAATCTTAATTTTATTTTTTAAAAAATCTTATTTGATTCAATTTTTATATCAGATTAGGACGAGATTAGTTTGAACCTTTTTTTTAAAATAGATTTCGAGACAAAATTCGGATTAATATTATACCAGTTTTGAGTTACCATATTGGGTAAAAATTGCATATCAAATAAGATAATTTTAAGAAATATATACTTATCAAATATAAAGATATATTGTGTTAAATTTAAATGTTATATACTTCAACATTTTACTAATTATTAAAAAATACATCATTATTAAAACAAAATATGAAAAAATATAGTATAATTTTATTAAACTATCACAAAAAAGGACGGGGCCGACAGCGGACAGGAAAAGGAATGCATCCATCTGGGAAAAAAAGCACTGCCCATCGAAAAGAGAGAATAGACTTACATATTTTTACTATTCTTCATCCAAAATATTTCTTTAATATTGAATATATAATTATAATAAAATTTTCATGACCCCAACTTAAGGTGGTGTCCTAGAGTGGCCCACAACATGACATTTTAATCATAAATGAATGACATTTGATAAGGAGTTCATGCTTCATACATAATTATCACTGATAAAGTTTACCCACAGGATACACGTAATAGTTATTACAAATTCATATCCAAAGTTTAAGTACAACGTTTTAAAGTAAAGAATTAAAACTATTTTATTCTATTATTAGATTTCATGCCTAACTCATTTGTTACGCATGTACGAGTTCAATGGATTTATGTTACCTTAAAAAATAAAATTAACATGGAATGAGTTCCTAAAAACTTAATAAAGAAGAGTTTATACGTCATCCAACCTTAACAATCATAGGTAAATGTCACAATCAGATAAACTACAAAGAATAAAAATATTTCAATAACATCGTGAAATATGGATGTGCACAGTTGATATTGAATAGTCTTCCAGCAAAGTCTAAGACTTATCTTATATTCATACACTAAATAGTCTTTTAACAAAGTTTAGGACTTATTCTTATATCACACACTAGGTAACCTTTCAGCTAAGACTAGGGCATAACTAAAAACCAACTTTAAATATACTAGATCCTATACACTTGCATTTTTAACTTCTACATGTATGATTTATATCAAGTAATCATCCTGCAAAGCCTGAGATCTACTTATAAACCAATACCAAACAAATTATACACAACATATTCATCCTTAAGTGGCACCAATATACAATGAGGATAATATTGATACTTGCATTTATTCTACCACACAACATATTTTATCATGCTAAAGAAATAATCTACAAGCTAACGATGATATCCACCTTTAATTTCCATAAAATTTGCATTCGTCAATTTTAAAAGTTTGTGGATCCTAAGCTTAATGCTTAGGAGTCTATAACCATTTTAATGGGCCATAATTAATTGAAATTTTCAGTACTAAAAATCTAACATTCAATATCTCTTGATAGGAATATCCGAAAATATTGAAATCGATAATTAAATCATCAAAATTGGTCATTAATATCAAAATTTATATTAAAATCATTTTGATGGCTCCCGGGTCACCACTTTTTACCAATTTCGGCTATTGCTAACATGGCCCGGGCACTTCGGATAGGAGCTTTTATATAATATATTTTCGCAGACTATTACGTGGATTTCTAGCCAATCTGAGACATTTTAGCAAATTATTGCATTCTTGGGGATTCTCTGAAATTTTTCTCATGAAATTTCTTAATAAGTCAGGAGGGTATTACGTAATATTTCTCCTGTAAAATTTTTAGTGAGCTTTAGGTTCTCTGCAATTTCTTTTAAAAAATCACTTTTTTTTTTTTTGCAAAACTACAAATTCAAGGGCGTTTTTCAAAATTTTCTCTAAAAGTCAATATTACAATAGTGTTTTCTACTTCTTCCCTCTCTCTACTGGATTCTTCCTCTTTGGTGGTTTCTCCACAACTTTAAAAACTATCTAAATGAGTTCTCATTTTCTCTCTAGGGATATATAACCTGAGGTTGAGCAATGCTAAGATCGTGGTTTTCAGCCCAAAGCCGATTTTCTCAGCCCGAACTCAAATCGAATTCAAACAGTGTCGATCTCAGGTTTAGGCAAATCCAAACCCGAATTATTGTATAAAATATCAGTATTATATATATACCTATCCCATATAAAATGAAATAATTTCTATTAAAACCAGTACTGTGGAAATTAAAATGTAGAGATGAGATGCCATAGAATGTTAAATGCATTGATGTTTTCCCCTTTTTCATAAAATGAAAATGCACAATTGATTACAGGAGTCGTTTATTTCTATATTCGATAATTGAATTCATGGCTTAACGGAAAAAAGGATTCCTTTTAGATAAATTACATTAATATTTGCAATCTCATATCAATATTAATTTTAGTATATTAAGTTAATACTAATTAAGAACTATTTTCCTTTTTGCTTATATTAATTATATGAGTTATATATTAATATAATCTACTTATGCAAGATTGAGAAATATATTTGTAATCTCATATACAATTAATGTGAGAAATATGAGATTCCTAATATTTTTTGACATTAATTGTATATTTAAGTTGACCAATTTTAACTTATTTCTTCCTCCTCAAGGGGCACAGGCTTTCTCGTACATGAGATATCAGCTTAAAACTCAACTTAAGCTTGAATTTTAAAATATGATTAGAGTAGAAGTTGTATAAATGTAGTTAGAGTTAGAGTTAAATTGAACCCGAGTTTCATTAGCTCAAGTTGTACCACTAATTACGATATGCACTGAAGGATTTTCTAAAAAAATTTAGAATCAAGCTTGTTTGTCTTCACATCTCTGTCCAACAGTGTCCTTTCTTCTCTCAACGAACCTGTCATTTGCCCAATCTTCCGTTTAATTTAAAAATTGAGCTACATTATTTATGGTGCTCCATGTGCCATGCATTTAAGACACCACGTACGTGTGCTAAGATAGTGCTACTTGCTTACGCTATTTTTCTAAATCATGGTTATCACAAAAGTGGTTGGTTGGAATTAATATTGAGGCGTAAATGTATATGCTTTACAAAATTTTTCATTCTTCATTACTACACTATTTTTTAATTATTTATTTATATTTTTCTATAAAATTACTTTACTTTTCAATCATTTTCATACAACTACTTATGTAACTAACTTGTATATTTTAATTTTACTTTTTTTATTCCTATTTGCTCATATCATATTATATTATTTTCTTCCATTTGAAAAACTTTAACACCAAAAACTTTTGTACATAAGTTTTAAATTTAAAAGATTTTATAAAATAATGTAAAAGTTTTTGAACGACAGACAAATGATACGATGTGAAAGGAGTAATGATGAAAACTAATTAAACTAAAATTAAAATAAATAGGTTAATTGTATAAGTGGTTATATAGAAATGATTGAAGTGTATGATAGTTGTATAGAAATCTATAAAAAATTATTTAAAAAATAAGATAGCTGTTAAGAGTGAAAATTTTTTAGTTAAATTTTTTGTATTAAACGAACATGCCATAGACCTGGTACGATGGGTGCTGAATCTAGTGTAAATGGGCCTGATTCAGCCCTAGTTGAGCCCACCAAATGAGACCACTAGGGCTGGTCAAACCGAGAACAGGATCTGATTCTTCCTGATAACCGGTTGGATGGCATGTCACTGCGCAGTTGTTAGAAAGCTATTTCATCCCACTCCGGTAGAATAGGATGAAATGGGAAAAAGAAAAAGAAAAAAGAAAGTGCATTTATATTTCATTAATTGATAGTGTGTCATCGCACAGTTGTTGGCTGATACATCCGGGTGGCTCATTAATCCATACCTTTTGATCAGCGATTAAAGGGATTTGTTTTAGACGAAAACAAAAACAAAAAAAACTAGGTTGTAATCGGCTACTTCATGCAAGTCCCAACAGACAGCGGTTATGGTTAAACTATGTGAAGGTTATTTATAATTTGTGAAACTACATAGTTGTATTTGCAATTGTGATCAAACTAAGTGGGTATACGTGCAAATTACCCAATTTATATTTATATTTGTCACTTTTCTTCCTTTATCATATTTTGACAAGGTCGATTTTCTTTAAAGTATACTATATACTACTATATTTTCTTAAACTTGATCAAATATGCATTATTATTTTCACTTTTGCAATTTATTAATGATTATTGTTCATACGAAATTTTAACCTGTTACTCTTAATCCAAACAAAAAAAATCTGCTAACCTAAATTTCAACTTGAATTCTAACTTAAATTTAGTTAGCATTTAAGTTTTACAAATAAAATTGATGTTAACAATTAGAAATAAATTATAGAAAAATTTTATGCAAACAAGAGATTAATAAACCCAAGTCGCACCCTTATTTTGAATTTCGATGTGAAATCATGGTGTGTGGCCAGATGAAAAGGATGAAACATGTAATAATGTATGATGGACACTAGTTTTCATTTATTTACTATAGGAATTAAGAAAGTACCCGTAACTATTAAGTCCAAATCATGAATATATATTGCTCATCATAAATAAATTTAATCAATTGAATATGTTTTGACGATGAACTAAAATATGAGTGACAATAAAAAGTCCTAATTTCTATAAGTGCGTAATTTTTCAAACATATATTAAGTATTTTAGATATGTGTACGAGTCTCAAAATTTTTTTTTAATACATAACATGTGCTAAAATACAACTTCTATTTTAATAAACAAATAAAATAATCAAGCTTATAGAAGAAGTTTAAAACATCCAGGGGATGCATGCATGACTGAACTGCCTTTACAGAGGAGCAGCGCAAGTTATACATTTATAAAAGAACTACATCAAATCTCCAATATAAATTCTCAAAAAAAAAAAAAAAAGTCTGTACATACACTTTTTAATTCATCTAAATAACATTATACAAGTTACAAAATTCAAATTTTCATGTGAGAAGTATAATTTTCAAAGTTACAAAAATAATCCAGAACAGTGGTCATACAAAATGAAAAAAGTCAGCTTACAAAAATGTAAATGACTTGTCCATGATTCATTATTTTGAGAAGTTTTCATCAAATTCATAATTGGAAGATCCCAAAAAACGCCAAAAGAAATCTTACTTCATTTGGACGACGTTGAGGTTAAAAACGTGCTAATATAAATTAATATATTGCACAAGCAGCTCCAAAGCTACAACAGCTGGACAAAACTGCAATCTTAGGGAAGGATAAAAGGCACTTATATAATAGCTCCCGATTTGATGAGAGGTAGAATATCTTTCATTAAATTGAAATAGTAATTAAAGTTCATTAAAAGGTCTGTACCAAAGTTTATAAGAATTGAGCTTCAAGAGGCCTTCATCGAGCTTATAGGAACATCAGAGTTTCATATTGCCTTTCCAATAGTAATATTTAATAAAGTGCAAAAGCAAAAAAGAAGAGCAATGGTTTCAACCCATTTCTAACTATTGAAACCCACTTAATAACATTCGAATTTGTTTACATACTTCCTTAATTAATCGCATTAACAAATACTGTTTTGATTCCAGAACATTCATAAAGCAATAAAAAGAGATTGAAAATATTCAACAACAAAAAATGACTTCAACTCTTAGCGTTGTCTGCAAAAAATCATCGAGACTCTCAATCATCTTGGATTTTCAATCATTTTTCAGTCCTTACATTTTCTTTGTACAATGATATTATCTTTTAGGGTTAATTTCAAATATTTTCACTACATTATCCTTAATTACAAATATACCCACTAAGTCTGAAAACTTTCACATATACTCACTGAATACAGATAAATTTCTTCTATACTTATTCCTTCAAGCACATCATATGAAATATTCAAAATATCCTTTATTATTTAATAATAATAGTCATTCAACAATGATAAAAATTAAATAATGTGATTGAAACACATCTAATGTGAAAGAAAAACTAAAAAGGATGAGTTTTAATGGTATGTATATTGCACCAATCAGAATGAATGTTAGATCAATCAGTGGTATTTTGAAAATTTAAAATTATTAAATGTTCATAGCAGTCATCTTGAGTAGATTTGAAAGTAATGAAATACTTAGTGGGTATGTATTGAAAGTTTTCAAACTTAGTAAATATATCTTTAATTAAGGGCAAATGTAGTAGGTATATGTGAAATTAATCCTATCTTTTACATATAAGTTTCTAAAGTTTGCAAATTTTATATTTTTGACTTTTGGAGTTTTATATCTACGGCAGATGGTTTCGATTTGATAAATATACATTTTTCGTCCTTTCAATTACAAAAATACCTAGTTTTGGTCTCTCAAGTAACCAAGTTACTTAAGCGACACCCCTGGCACTCACTATTAACTTTTTAACGTGAAAATAAAAAAGTACTCTTTTAATCATTTATCTAACCCTTTGGTTGAATTCTTTTATTACTCAAAAAGAATATTTTAAATTTTAACTAAATGTTTCAAGATATTTATTTGGAAAATGAAAAGGGGCATTTCGGTCATTTTACGTCAAAAGTTAACAATTTTAAAATTTTACATATCGGACCGTGTTAAAATTGCATATTTTAAACTTGAAGTCATCTATTGTAGTGATCTGGAGATGATTTCCAGTTTGGTATGATGCTGCTGTGGAAGACACGTTTAGTATGATGCTCTAGCATCATACCAAGCTTCATAACCCTCCACCGAGAAGTGTTGTACATGTACACAATTGTAGCCAAATCACAGAGGTTCGATGCAATATTTTGAAAAGTTACGGTGAGCTTCCAATTTCGCCTCAATTATGAAAGTATCTATGCAAATACTCCTTATTTTAAACTTGACATTGTAATTAATCCCATTAATCCCGTACAGATGGGATCTGGACCCTCCATCTTGGTAGACTCATGATGGATGGCCCATAATTATCTTGTTACGTCTTAAATATGAAATTGTTTTGCTAACTATTACGTACTAATTAAATGAGGATGTTCGACTTGTAGTTCTTGTAAGTACTTCTTTGTTTTTCCCCAGTTCATGCGATAATAATTATGCACAATTCTATCCAAAATTATAATTGTGTGTATGTGAGGGCAGACGGGTTGGTTGCTAAAAATGTTATTTTCATTTTTTTTTTATTTTTTTATTTTTTTGTCTTTTCATGCCTTCCGAGTTCCAACAAACACGTAAAATTTTCAAAATGAACCGAAGGTGGATCTTTTTTTATTTTTATTTTTATTTTTATTTTCTGATGTACAACCCAAAAGTGAGTTGATGGACATATGATCATGGAGGTTACTTCTCATAGTTAAGAGGATAGAAAATAAATTAGGTGGTGGGTGGAGGAACATGACAGGCAACCACTTAGAAATTGCTACAAATTATTTGCATACCCTACAGCATGTCCAATCGAACTGAACATATTAAACAAAATATTGTTCTTGGTTAGATGTTCCATCAAACCAAATCAGACACGCCAAAATTATGTTACTGGCTAGCGGTTGTCGACACATAACTGTCCACGTCCCATACTTTGATTTCCATTTGATGGAAGATTGAAGAATCTTAAAATGGCCAGAGCATCACATGGCAGCAGATGGTCAAGTAACTAAAGCCTCCCAATCCAAGGCCACCAATATAATTCCAAAATGCCTCCACTCGTACTCACGCTTGGTATCTGGCCTCACTGGCTGGCAGTCACATGAGAGAAGAGAGAGGGGGGGTGCTAAAGGGAAGGAAAAAAAAAAAAACAGCACATACGTTTGTTGAGTTTGTTGCCCTAATCTTCTTTTTAGAACTGCTATCAGACCAACTTGCCCTCCTTTACCTTCTTCCGTAGGCAAATGATTGGAAAGTTTTCAACAAGGGTAACTTTAGTAAGGTAATTTTCAAGGGTTTTTTGCATGGTAAATTCTCTAACTTTGGTCCTTTGCATTTTAGACGTTGAACTTTCCCCGTTTGTGTTTTGAACCTGAAAACTTTGATTTTTTACATTTTAAACCCCGAAGCATAACGGCATTCCAAACTGCTGTTAAGTTGTGCGAAAGGTCAAAAATAACCCCACGTTTTAAAAAACGAAAATGAATAGCTACAAAAAAGGAAGAAAAATCTTAAGTCAAAATCTCACTTAACCGCACATGTAAGAAGATGGGGTTGCAGTGGATGGGGATGGAGAATAGAATGGAAGACATGGTTTTCACGCAAACGGAAAGGGGAAAGGAATGCTTTAGATGTCGGAGTGGATTCTGGGCCAATGACGAAGAAAAAAGTGGGAGGCAGCCACAATGGAAGAGAAGAAGGAGACTAAAATACATATAGAGAGAGAAGAAAAGAAAAGAACAAATGGCCCTCTCCACTGCAAATTTTCAATGTCACCCAAGCACAAATTCTGTCTTGCAGCCATGAAGCAAAACTAGCAACAGATGACAATCACGTAATCGATCATCGTCTTCAACTCCAATTGCAGCATCTGACCAGCCTTTGAAATTCAGTCGTTGCCTTCATTGATTTCATTAGTATCTCAACTAAAATCCAACAACACAAATTGGAACCCACATATAAAGAACTACAGAAGCAGCCTGCAATTGAATCGACAGAGACGATTTCAATAAACTCCAATAGCAATAACCGGCTATGCAATAGCCATTATCGCTAATGGGCCATAGAATTCTCAAGCAACTAAAGTGGCAGCAAGCCCTCCTTCCTGGTTTTATTTACAAAGAGAGACTGTAGAAATTTATATCAAAGATTAAATTAAGGTTTGGGAGAACTCGGATTTGATGGATGAGATCTGTTGTGAAGTTGCGAGTAAAAGCAGATTGTCAACGCCATGTGAGGCCAGCTCCCGTGATGTGTGGCAAATGAGGTGCGGGATCCGGCGGTTCAAGTTCTACACTGAGATCACTGCCAGCCCGACTCTGGCTACTGCAACCAAGATGGACGCATCAACGTCCTCAGTGGCCTCTCTGCAACTCTTTCTCCTCTCTCAGAGAAGGATGCATGCTAATGGAGCTTGAACGGATTCCCAATTTCTTCTACGATTGACTCTTTCTCTCTCTCTCTCTTCACAGTGCTTTTTTGGTTCATTTGAATAGGGGGAATGTAAATAATGTAGTCGGTTAAATTGTAAAATTCTTGCCTTCTGAATGGACTACCGAGATCTGCAACCGGACAGCAGTATGATAGATGCGCAATGAAGCACTAATTTCAATGCGCAAGGGCGCATGGAATCGGGATCAATTTGCTGTGGTTCTCTTTACAAACATGTTTTCTTCTATACTAGGTATAGCATAGGAATGAGTGTTATAATGTTATTTTGAAGGTTAATTTCGTCAATTTAAAAAAAGAACGTGAAAAAGGTTGGAATACACGTGTTTTGAACCCCACTATGCCCCAGGGTTTAAAATGCAAAAGATCAAAGATTTTAGGGTTTAAAATGCAAATGACCAAAGTTAGAGAGTTTATCAAACAAAAAAACCCTAATTTTCATTAGATTGTGGATGAGAATATTTTAAGAAATATGAAAAGAGAAATTTTAAGAACTGTGTAATCAATATGAAATTATAGGAATTCAGTTTGAATAAATAGAGTAGTTAGAAGCAATTATAAGAGTAAAATTAGAAAAATGGAATTGTTAAATTATTAAATGATTTACAAAAATGTGTAGAATTTACACATATATGCCATCAATTCCCATCCCACCTTATTCTTGGACATCATCATATTCTAAACCATACAAGGTTCTTAAATTGATTCAGTATAATTATTTACAAGACAATTTTTCAATTTTCAAGACAGCTTTTTAAACTTCTAATACAACTTTACTCATTCTTAATATACACCATTAGCGAACTTGCCCATAGGGCGGTTGGTTTCGCATGGGGGCTTCGAGCCCACCCACCGGGCTTCAAGTCCCGTCTCTTGCAGTCTCTAGCACAATCAAAATATATATATATATATATATATATACACCATTATATTCTTATCCCAGGGATAAATTTGATCTAAGAATCTCGTATGATTTATAACAGACATTAAGTGTTTCACCGTGAGTTTGGATGAGTGAAAAGTTGGAGGATTTAATTGATATGCAACGTAGACATCATATTAAGTTCAGTCTTCGTTCTTAGCGTTGCTCATAAGTTACGATAATGAATTCATGGTAATTAATTAATTATGGGAGGTTTTTTTATGGCTGAACGATCCTTTTTACAAGTCGTTTGATTTTATATCTTAACTAATTTATGATAAACGTGCTTTTGTTATTATTTATATTTTGATAATTGTTTACATCGTTAATTTCTGGAAAAGTTTTTCAATTTAATTCAGTCATTATTCTAATTATTTTAATTTTTCCTCATTTGTATATATATAGGTAATTCATTTACTCTTATCTGTTTCTATAAAATGTTGAAAAAAATAATAATTTAAGTTCACTGGTCAAAATCCACATAAGGCATCTTATGTGACAACGTTAGACTTTTTGACTAATTGGGCCACATAGGTAATGATGGGTCTTGCTCAATTATTATTTAAATATGTCATGAGTTATATTTATATTTTCATTTTTGAATGTTATTTCTTCATACCGTGTAGCATGGTTGGCATACATGTAGTCCAAGTGGTCTTAAAAGTCTAGAGTTTGAATAAGAAGTTTCGTAGAAAAATAATTAATTTTTGAACTTTTGCCACCCAAGCATGTAGGCCCCACAAGATAAAATAGGATGAGATAAGAACTTTCCTAAATAAAATTGGTTAAGATAGAATTTAAGTTTAAACTAAGGGTCTGTTTGGTATTTACAAAAACATATCTAATCGCGTAAAACTTTTCATTCGCAGGTATCCCGCTCAAAAAACCCGTCGTTTCACCGGTTTTTCTGTCGCAGCTTTCCGTCGTCCTTGTATACTACGGCGCGTACACTCGTCTCCGCGGAAGCTGGCTGTGTCGTCCACCTGTGGAGTATGCGGCATTTTCTCGTGCATCTAGGCGTCCAGCGACAGCACTGTCTGCCCGTACGTGGGTTCGACGATTGTTGTTGATAGATGACGTGTTTTCAAGCAATGCAAAACATGTCAAAAAGTTATTCGCAATGCCAAAACAGACCCTAAATTTTATCTTATTCACTATCTCTTAGAAGCTAGAGAACCTTTTATAAATTGAATTTGGAAAAGCTAGAGTTGCGGGATGAAAAAATAAGCTATGAGAGAAATTTTAAGGCAAGTAGAATTTTATTTGAAAATTAATTTTAGTTCAATAATTATATATTTTATATTATAATTATTCTAATGAAATTGTTATGTATAAAGCATATATAATGAAAATTATAATTTTAGGCTATGCTTGACATAATTAAATTTTATAATCCTAAGTTTTTAGGATATAAAATTTTGCAGATAAATATATTTGAACATTATGCCTAAAATTATATGTATTGAGATTATTTAATTTTATCATACTTTTGATTATTATAAATGCATTGATATGCAATTAATATATGGATATTGAAGTTATATATTAATAATATGGGTAATTGCAGTGTAAATATAATAATGTATAAATATAATATAATCTGCTTGAAATCAAATTGTTTAAGCCGAATTCAATTTCACCCGACATCCTGAGAGGGAATTTTGGTCCAGGAGAAATTGGGGCAGAGAAGAATTTAGGGAGAGAATAAGAGCATTAGATCTTGTATTTGCAATGAAATTTTTTTTATTGCTTTTGATGCTTTATTGTATTTTTTTCTTTTTTATGCTTCTAATGTCCAAGGGATTTTAGAAATTGATGTGTGGGTTATTACAACAATAAAGGCTAAGTAAGAGAAACCCTGGCAGGGCCCACCTGCATGAAAAGAAGAGACGATGTGGCTTAATGTGGACTATCCATTTTATTCGTCCATAATTTGTTCATTCTAACTCTAATTTGATAATCAAAAAGTCTATCTCTATGTTTTTGATACTCCTAGACTAAATGGAAGGGTTGAATTTTGTATTTGAAGCCTAATTTTTAAGAAACTAATTAAATGATTATTTTATCATTTAATTAAATTTTATTTGTGTCATTATCTATTTTCGAATAATTTTCTACTTGCTAGTCATTTTGGGACTAATCCATTATTTTTACAGGTGTACCAAATCAAGTGGGACATTAACATTTTAGATTTACATGAAGATTTTCAAGAATATTTATTTATAATTATTTATTTCAAGGCATATATTGCAAATAGTGGACATGTAATTTTTAGTTATGTCTTAGATATAATAATGGGAACATGACTAGTAGAAGTGAAATTTTGAATTTTTTATAAATTAATATAATAATTAATTTTGCTATAAATATATTATTAATCTTTAAATTTTGCATTAAATACATGATCCAAGATCACTTTTTTGGACCAGCATGTTACATATTTCTATTCTCAAACCGGCCCTTAAAAGTACATCCGGGAGATATATTGCTATTTTATGCCGCGTAATTATTGGGAGATATATTTTCAATATTTGATCATGTCAACGGAACGGAAGATGGCGTCGAAGTGAATAAATAAGAACATAGAAGCTTTTTCAATGAAAAGGTGAGAGCCAGAAAAAAGTTTTGACGTATTTATAGTTCATCGACATATTTCTTTAATGGTTTATTCGCTTTCATGCAAAATCAAAAGTAACATAATTAATTGTATTTATTTCAACTGATTTCCTCTTTTCGTATTTTCATCATAAATTTTTAAATGTACATTTTCATTTCGTACCAACTCCATCTGATAGAACCTAGCTAACAATGCTATATATCTCCTTGAGAAATTGACTTTGCTATGGAATCGACTCCACCGTGAAATCATGTCCTCCTTAGGGAATCAATTTTATTGTGCATTCATACTCTTTTGAAGAGTTAACTTTACATTAAAAAAAATTTTTATTGTGTCACTTCAAGAAAGACTAGTCTATTAATAAAATATAGAAATATGATTTCATGCACTCAGATATATTTAGCTTTAGTGCGACCCGGCATATTTAACCTACTTATTATTTTTTTTGATTTTTTTTGACAATATTATTATTCTAAGTGCATTTAACATGTGTATCGATTTTTATCATTTTTTAAAAAATTTAGATATTTATTTTGGATTTACTAAAATGTCACTAATTTTAAAAAATCTAAAATAAATATCTAAAAATCTTCAAAAATAATAAAAATTTATACATATGTTAAATACGCTTAGATTTTTTGTTTTTGATTGGTACATAATTACATACATCTCAACATATTTCATACTTTTTTGAAGATCTGAGACATTCTTACAAATCTGGGATACACATAACATCCCACGGAAATATGGAGACACAGCTCCACGAAAGAATCCGGAAGACACAGCTTCCAACAGGTCACCGAGAGACTACTTGCTCTCACACCCCCTCCACTCAGGAGACAACATGCTCCTACACTTTTTTTTTTTTTTTGGCCGAAAATCGCATCCGCGATTCGAACCCGCACGGACAGAGACAGCGTTGCTGTAACTGACGGTTGGTAATACGTTTAGATTAATATTGTGTAAAAAATTTTAAAAAAATACAAGAAATAAATATTTATATTGGAGTTCACCGAAGCTAAGTGCACTGAGCGTATAAAATCATATTCTTATAGCTGAGGGGGAGAATAAATAAGACAAGTTTTCCCGCTCAACTTTGAATCTTTGACTTCCCACTTCTCACACTCTTACACACGGCATGCTTGTTATCGTTTAAAAATGCAGAAACCTGAGAAGCTATGGAATTTCTTCCGCTGGTAGCAGCTATGCTTGGGTGCATTAAATGCTTGGCAGATAACAAAGTTCAATAGTGACGGAGGTTGTTGCATGATTTCTTCCGCTGTGGATGTCTATATACAAGCCACAATCATGTCAATCTTAGCCTTGGCAGCAGCAGGAGAAGGGAAGTAGGCGGCTACTCATTCTAATACATTATCATCCCATCCCATCTGTGTTAAATACCAACAAACTCATACACTCACGTCAATCACTCATTGATACTCTATTTTTAACTCAGACCCTTCCATGGAGTCAATGTGAAGCCGACTCCATTATAAGCTTACACCCATACCTCTTTGAGTAGTCAACTTAATTATAAACTTAAATCTGGTTTAAGTTTAGCTAGTTTTCAGCACAATAATTAATTTTTTCATTAAATAAAACTCTTAGAAAAGCTTGAGTGTCGCCAAAAGTGTATCATTAAAGAAACCAGTTTTCTTCTAGTAACACTTAACAAAGTTGACATATAGATGTAAACATAGGCATATGTGAAAAATTAAAAAAACTACCTGAAATCAATGCAATTATCAGATGTTGAATTTTTCATGGATGCAAATAACCCCTCTTTTTAGTTGTGAGTTGAAAGGAACAGACTCGTGTGCCAGCAAGCAGTGCAATATTGTCCGTTGTCCTTAGATGAGGCTGATGCGGCATTAATACCCGAGCGAAGAATGATTGGTTGTAAGTAATGAGGCTGGCTGGCTGGCTGGCAGGAAGGCATGCAGAGGAGATGTCATGCATGGCCCTCGTCTTGGCACGTCTACGTGCATGCGGGTGCATGGCCCACCACATGGGTTCCATCCATCTCTGCCGGGAAGGCGTGCTTTAAGTACGTTTGGGGGCCAGAGCAGATGGTTCCCACCATGTGATTCCCTCTGTCAAATTTCAAAAACATGTCTATCTCTAATAAGATGGGCCCACCCATTCATCTTCAATTTCGGACCGTTGATCTTCGCTTGCGCAATGCGCCTCGGAGGCACTAATGAAATGGCCGAATACGCGCGCGCGCGCGCTCGGTAGAACAAAAGACTAAACACATTTTTAATTTATTCCCATTCCTTATTAGTTTTTTTTTTTTTTATGAAAAGGAAAACCTTATTTACTCCCCCAAGCAACTTGGAAGGGAGAATGGATAAGATGATCCGAGCAATTCATTGCCAAAAAAATGTCTGTACAAATATTCGTTTGAATTACATGTGGGGGATTATCCCACCAAACCTGATGATCCGTAACAGTGAGAGCCACAAAATCAGC
>JAXCLR010000001.1:51986110-51999803 GCA_035584095.1 Annona squamosa
TCATATCACATCATTTGACAACTTTTATTTTTCAAAACTTTTCACCAAAAGTTTTATTCATTCCCAAACACACCCTAGATATGCACCCCTTAATGCTACAAACCAATCATTGATCTGGCATGCATGTACGTGCCAGCCCCGTGACCCACGGTTTATGTAAACCCACGTTAATTTTGCACATATTAAAATGCCCACTGCGTGATGTGAGTGCTCATCATTTTGGCCTGTAAATACATTCGAAGAACTCTGAACTTGTCCGTCATTTTTCCCCTCTCACCACCCACACGTAAAAAATGGCTCACCTGAATTTTGAGCAGCATAAGCATGAGTATGGACGACCATACTCTGCCAGCTGACTTAATGAAAATTAATATTTAATACCAACCCCCTCTTGGCTATTTTGAGTTCATTCTCTTTTTTCTTTTTTCTTTTTTTATTGGTTGATTCATTTTCTTTTGATGCTATTTATTTCTATCTTTTTTTCTTCACAGCAACTATATGCAGATCCCAAAGATGGCAGTTTCCATCCTTGGTCATTTATTGGTCCCAAAATTGCATATTTGGTGGGGGCTAAGCCGCAAAAATTAACGTTGCAGATTTGGGGAAAAGAACAATGTGTGGAGTGGGCAGAGATGAGAAAGCAACAAATCGGCTTTTCAATGCGTCTTGACCGTCACACACCGATGCGGCATGGGGCGATGATGGCCGGGTGCGCCCCTTTTCGACGGCCGTGCTGTCGCATTCGAGCTGCACTGCACATTGTGCTGCGTGCGCCAGTTTTCTGCAGCTGCTGCGTGCGGACTTCGGGGGAAGAGAAAATTTTGGAAATCTTCGGGTTTAGGTTTGACCAGGTCGTCGCTTCTCAGTATGATACGTTGGGGCAGGGCTTTCTTCTTCTTCCACTGTTTCCATGGGTAGTCAAGAAAACACCCGCATCCAAGAATCGATTACTTTTTCCATTACCAAAGGATGCCTTTGGCCATCATTTTTTTTTTTTTTTTCACTCGTTGCATTTTCTTGATTTGGGTGGCTGAATAGATCTCTTTTGCATGGGAAGGGGAACTGCCGCATGGCGTGTTATGGATTGGAGTTTCTGAAACTGAATCCTGATCAGTAAAATTGGTGGTATGTTTGGTAAGATAAAAAAAATTTATAAAAATTTTCCATACATTTCCTTACCCCTCTATTACTTTCTAAACATTTTTCCAATCATTTCTACACATTTTTTCCATATAATTATTCTTTATGCCTAATCATTAAATATTTTATCCCATTGCCCTTACGCTTTTTAAAAAAATTTTCTATAGTAATTTTTTCACATTTTTCTTATATTACCAAACTTGCCTTGAATACTTTTTGTATAGAAATTTTTGCAAATATGTCTACAAGGTTTCATCAATATTGCATCCATGTCTCTAAATTTACCGATACTGCGAATATGTTAACAAAATTTGTATGAAATTACAAGCATGTCTCTCTCATTAGGATGTCATTAGAATTTTTTTTGTAAAATAACAATAATACCCTTTAAGCCAAGTGATACACTTACAATTTTTGCAAATATTACAAGTATCTTTAAAAAAAGTCTAAAATAATAATGCATGTAAAAAATTATATAAAATAATAAAATGGTTAATATGTCTAGAATATTTGAAAAACCACAAGTATATCACTTGGCTTAAAGGGTATTATTGTTATTTTACAAAAAACTCTAATGGTGTTTCAATGGAAGGGACACATTAGCAATTTTATGCAAACTTTGTAAGCGTTACAATATTGACAAACTTAATGACACGAATGCAATACTTGTCAAACTATATAAGCATATTTATAAAAATTTCTTCCATATAAAATAGTAAAAAATAAAGATGAAAAAATGGACAACAAAAAAAACACTACAAAAATGAACTTTTTTCCCATCTTTCATTATAAAAATTTTAAATCTCTTAAAAATATTTTAAAAAAAGAGATGATGAACAACATGTAGCAATCTAATGCAATAATTGCATGAAAATTTCCACACAACTTAATCATTCATACCATTCATTCATGTGTTTTTACTTATGATGCCAAAGGATACACATTATGAAAAATTTGTACACTGTCAAATGTAAGTCAAGTCTATCATGCCTCAATAACACGATAAGCAACTACAATGAAGAGGAAATGAGTATAAAGCCTTCCCGAAGAACTATAAAAAATATTTTCCCTATTTTGGAAAATACAAGCACAAAAATGCCCTAGACATTGTAGCTTTCTTGTATGTTGTTTATTTGTCATTCAATCAACATATAATAGACCACTATGTTATTTAAAATGTTTAGAATAAGAAAAGGGTTATTGTGTAGATTCCTGACATTCTTAGGACCATCATGAGTGAAGGTGATAGGAACATACCACTTTTCATTTAACAAGGGTGTTGTCAAGATAAAGAAACTTTTTAGTGTAAATTCTTAGTGTCTCATAGAGAAGTCACTTGTTACAATGCCTCGGCCAATATTGTCAAAACCAAATTGAACCGATATAAGCTCTAGTTCATTTACCACCAACCTAGATAAAATCATTCAAATGCTCGAATTGGATAAGTTGCGATCAAACCAATAATAACAACTAAAACAGGTTTGACCAATTCGGCTAAAAAAACACAACTTACTAGCATAGCAACCCAAATAGCTTCCAGCTACTGCCCCCATTCCATACCACCATCTTTTGACAATCAACGAGCTCATGATGGTACTACATTTCTCTCATCGCATTCTTCATCTTGAGCTAGCAACCACTTCATCCAACCTCCCAATCAGCCAACAGCCTGTTCTAGCATTCTCCTCTTTGTTCATCAACCTTCCCACTTTAATGGCCTCTCACAATCACAATCCTTACTCTCGACTCCCAATGCCTCAAAATCATTGTTCCATGTTCCCGGTGCCACTGCCTCTTAGTCCCATGTAAATGACCCTCCTACTCTTCGTTGGTTCATCCCACAACTCCAACCTCCCTATTCAACGATAAATTTTTGACAGCATCATTTTCTTTTAAAAAGATCATATCTAACTTCAAAAAAAATTGTAATTATGATCCATCTAGCAAGTAACATTTATAAAAGTACAATTCATAAATGCACTAAGATAAACAGGAAAAATTCAAGAGTCAAGCATCAAGAGCCAAGGCTTATTATACATTTCATATTAGTTAATATAGTCAATTTTTTCTTATTTAATATGTTATGTTTGTGCTTAATTAATGATTTTTAAAAATTTTCTGTTAATTTTTTATCCACTATTTTGTTGTAAAGATTAGAGTCTAACATATATAGATTTAGAAGTTATGAATATATAATTTTACTAAATATAATTAATTAAAAATAATCAAATATTTATGATATTATAAATATATCATGCTAACATCATCGGATCAAACTCATTTGCCTGACCACTTGAACCAGACTAATTCAATCATCGGTTCAATCATAACAATATTGGCCTCAACCGACAAAGAAGATGGTCTTAAGAACCTAAATGTCAACAGCAACAATGAAGTTGTACGTCGAGGCATAAAGTAGGTTAAAGCTAGGGCTAGACTAACATTGGGTAAAAGCTAATTAAGAAGCAATGTACTTTGTCTATTAGCTACCTTAGATCTTCCCTTCAATGACATTCTTAAATCAGCTATACTTATCTCCTCGAGGAAGTAGCAACACAACTTAGTATAGTGCTTAGCGTCTTGAGTTTAGAAGCTTGGCATTAATGACTATGATCCTAGATTTGAGGGAAGAGTATTCTTAAGAGATGTTGAGAAAAGTGTAGCCGAAGAAGCAACTAAGGGGAGATAATCAACCTTGCTTTTTTGTTATAGTCAAGACTTTTGTCATAAAGAAAACAAGGATTCAAATCACGATAATGCCCATCACAATGTCGATTGAAGAGAAGTCCCAATATTGATCTAGAGTACATTCTTAGTGTCAACTAATGGCCAATAAAGAGGATATCAGCATGCCATTCTTCATCTCTTAAGTAAATGCATCGTGGAAGATGATGGTGTGAAGCTCTCAAACATGGCATGTGGCTTAAAGACCAAGTTTCCAAGTGAGCTAATAATTCCTAATGCTTGAGATGAGAGCCAACACTAATACTGTCGGAGGTAGGCGGAGGACTTTACAGGCCTCTATGTTGGAGTAGGAGATATAGTTTCATCAAGGCTCATTGACTGCCTCACAAATGTGCATGAGATGTACAACCATGATAAATGCTTTCTTTGGTTGCTAAAGCAAGCTTCAAATAAGCTGGTTGAAACTAGTAATGGATCCATAAGCTAAAGAAGAAAACTATATTTTTCTACTCATCAAAGGTAGCTAGAAAAGCTTTGTATTTCAAAACCTTTAAATGTGTCACGAAGGTCCATGTGAATGTTACAACTAACCACATAGCCGATTAGGTTGAAAGCATGCTTGAAAACTAACATCTCCTAAATTTCAAACTTTTCTAAAATAAGTTATACTTGTAGGTGATATGTTAACAAGTTGTTAGGGCTCAGAATATGTGCAGTAATAGACAAGTACAATTCACTTGAGGCAAGTTGATATCTTCTTGAATTAAGTTCTTACAAAGTTTATTTAATTATGAAAAAACTACTTGGGAAAAAATAAACAAAAAGGAAAGAAAACTAAGTGAAAAGGTTGAAAAAATAAGATTAAGAACAATCCAGCCTTGGCAATGTTCTGGGCCCCTAAACCATTCAAGTTGACTGATTTTTAGAATCATCGATTTTTAAAGTTTAGAGAATCAGACGGAGGCATATGGCTGCAAGAGTGCTAATTTTATCTTATTACAACTATGCACAAATCCCCTTACTTCGAAGTTCTACATAATATCCAAGCTTTAGATATAAAAGAGAAATTTCTCCTATAAATTCGAGACATTTGGGAGGCTATAGAAGGGTCTAGTCACTAAGGAAAAGGATTTCAAGTTCGGAAGTAGGAATCAAACTTAGAGAGTAGGTTTCATCTTTGTTTAGTTTTTGCTTTTCTATTAAATCTAAGATGGATGTGAACTTGTTTTTTATTTTTGAATATATTGTAGTTATGAGTGCCTAAAGTCCCTATTCTAGGATTATGATGGATCTTATTATTGAACCATGATTGACGTATAATTTTCTTTAATTTTTATTTATTTAACCTATTCTACTTCTATGAGATTATCTATCTTATAAATTAATTTATGAATTTTATGTGATGCTCAAAAAAGATACCATGGGGATTGAGTTAAAGGTTAAATAGCACATAATCTGTACATAATCCTAAAGTTTTATTAGCTCGTAGGTTATGCTGGATTTGCTAATTTTAATAGCAATATGTATTAGCTATATGCAACCACTATTAGGAATGTGTTTAATGCTTTTTGAGATTTTAAATTCTTATTGGTTACATCAAAGTTTAGAATTATCAAGTTTAACTTAAAAGACGTTGAGTATTTTGAAATTTTGTGGGATTGGATGATGGGGTGGCAATGGAAAAGAAAATATTTTGAGAAATGTGTGATTCATATGAAATAATAGGAGTAAAGTTAGAATAAATACAATTGTTAAAAAGTAGTTGATAAAAAATGATTGAAATATAGGGATCAAGTTGGAAAAATAGAGTTATTTGGTGGATTAATTATTGAGTTTAGAAACTGTACTCCCACCCAACCCACCCTACACATGTTGTTCACTAAACAACCTCTTATATTGTCATCAAAAGAGAAATAGAAATGTAATTGTCCTAGATTAATAATTCAATTTAATATATTAAACAAAGGAGCTCTGATAAATCATAAGAATAAATAAATAAAATTATGATCCTAGTTTCATCCATTGATAAGAATTCCAGCAATCTTAATAACGTTTGCACTTGACCTATTTGAATGCTCCTATTTTTTGTTTTATTCAAATCATTTACCATTAAAGTTAAATTTATTTGGTTAGAATCTAATAGTTAGTTTTTAATAATTAGTGATTATTTAGCACTCAAGTATATGTGGAAATGATAATTCAATTGTATCATTTACATTACTTGTGTGACTTATAATCTTGCAAAAATAAGCAACATTTGTTAAAATATTTGTAAGTATATTAAGCATGAGAGTAGAGGGATGGCGTAAGGAGGTGTCTCTCGTGTTTAACGAACTTTATGCTAAGAATACTCTTGAGTAAAAGGAGTTAGGCCTAAAATGAGAACATTTGGGATCAGTATTATGGCTAGTGAGATCTAGAGTTACTGTTGTGGTATGGTGAAAGGAGACACAAGAGAGATGGATGTTAAAGGGGCTATAAGAGGAATAAGCAACAAGTGGACTTTAGTTTTGTGCTCGTAAATTGATATTGAAATATGTCTATTCGGGTGTGGGAGATTTATTGTTATTTATCATCAATATCAAGGGTGTGTTCGAAAGTGATAAAATTTTTTGATGAAAAAATTTTTGTATAAAAGTTTTTGAATTTGAAGAAATAATATGGTATGATATAGATAATGATGATGAGTAAAGATAATAAAATTAAAATATATAGTTTAGTTATAAATGTAATTATGTAGAAATGAATAAAAGGTAGGATAGTTATGTACGAAGATATGAGAAAATGATTATAAAAATAGAACAATTGTGGAGAGTGAAAAATTTTAGATTAAGGGTATATTTGAAAAGTTATAAATTTTTTGACAAAAAATTTTTGAAATGTAAGAAAATAATATGATGAGATAGGAGTAATGATAATGAGTAAAGAGAAAAAAGTGAAAATAAATAAGTAAGAAATATAGATAATTGCATACAAATAATTGAAAAGTATGTTAGTTATATAGGATGAAGTAAAGAAATAAGTAAAAAATAAGATAATGTAGAGAGTGAAAAGTTTTAATTTGAAAAGTTTTATATTTTAAGAAATATCCTTTAAAAAGTTTTAGATTAAATAATTTTAGTTTGAAAAGTTTTTGTAATCAACAAACATGCCTAAGGTGAAAATTTCAACCCAATTAATTATTTTAGGGGATGTTTAGTAACATGAAAATTTGTATGATTGTAGGAAATGGTAGGAAATAGAAAATAAAATATTTTGATAAATGAGTAATTGATAGGAAATAATAGGAGTGTGGTTGGAATAAATAAGTTTGTTGAAGATAGTTGATAGGAAAAATGATTGGAACGTAGGGATAAAAATAAAAAATAAAATATTGGGAAATAGGAATTCATACTTGGAGTGCCAACTTCCCATGATTCCCTTCCCATTTTCATTCATCGCGTTTACCACACGCACCCCCAGTCGAATTAAACTCGATGGGAGTCAATGAAACTAAGGTAGATAGCTCAACATAGACAAAAATTTGGGAAGTGTATAAGATCTTCCTTCTTTGTAGTTATGGGAGAAAGCAGCAGGACTGCCACTAAAGAAATGATAATTCGAGTTATCGTTCCCGGCTTCATCATGTTCTTGAGGAGAGAAGGGGTTGAAGTTGTTATTCTATATAGACGAAACCAAATGATGGAGGTTATGTGAGGCATGTCTCAGCAATGTGGAAAGCAACTATAATGAAGAGAAAGGATGAGGGGTTTTGCATAAAAATGAAGGTTCGAGGAATTCAATAACGTAGGTTGCAAAGCTCGATGTAGATCTTAGCACAAGATTGAGTGTAATAATGTGGAAAGTGGTTTCATCCATAAACCAAGGAATCACTAGAATAGTTTGGTGAAGCTGTTTACTCATTAGAAATGGTTGTTGTTGGAAATATGTGGAAAATAAGACCAAGTCTACATTTTGATGATTAACAAATCAATTTGAGTAAATTTTGGTTGCTAACATGTTTGTGGAAATGATTGAAGATTATAAAAATGAAGAAATTAAAACATGACAAGTCAAGTTGAATTCCAAGTTAACTTAGGCATCAACTTAGGCCAAGTCGATCCCAAAGTCGACTCCAGTAGCGACTTCAACCCGTCATTTTCATCCAGAGTTAAAAACGGGGAACCAAACTACCGAAGTCGCATCCTAAGTCGACTCCGCAAGCGACTTAGGTGAAGTCGCAAACTAAGTCGACTTCAGCATCGACTTCGAAGCGTCATTTCTGTCCAAAGTTGAAAGCGAGAACGAGAGCTGCCGAAGTCTTATCCCAAGTCGACTCCGCATGCGACTTAGGTGAAGTCGCAGATCAAGTCGACTCCAACTTCGACTTCAGTACGGAACTTGTAGATCAAGACGATTCAATGCTAGATTCAAGTGAAGATGAAGGCCAAGACAACTCAGACACTCAAATGAAAATCAAATGAAGTCCAGAGCAAGCAAAGTTGCATATTTTCAGGGAGAATCGAGATCATACATTTGAACTTCTTTTATGCACTCCAATACTCAAAGACTCAAAGACTCAAGACTCAAGACATAGAGTCAAATGTGTTTAAGATAGAAGAACTATAAAGAGTCTTAAGTATAAATCAAGGGAGAACAATCAATATAAAGAAAATCAAGTGATCAAAGTTATCTCTAAAGATTTCAAGTTCATCAAGTAAGCTGACGAGGTGAAGTCGCACCCGAAGTCGACTTCACCTGCGACTTGGGTCAAGTCGAGGACCAAGTCAACCCAGACTAGAACTTGAAAAAGTTGCGAATAGGCGAAGTCGCACCCGAAGTCGACTCTATCTGTGACTTGGGCAAAGTCACACCCGAAGTTGACTCCACCTATGACTTGGGTCGCAACGGTCGGAAAAATTTTGAACATTGGCGCATTAAATGCGCGCCACCTACCACCAAATGTTCGGATTCCTTCACAAATTATATAAGGCATTCAATATGAACAAGGAGGGTAACTGAGAAATCATTGAATGAGCATAACTCTCATCTATAAGAGCATGAAGTGATCAAGCCAATATTGAGAAGAAGAACTTTACTTCCAAACTGCCGAGAGCTGTTTGCTGAATCATTAAGCCTACACTACAAGTTCTTCTCTGCACTTAATCTACCACTAAACACCAATAACGTGTAAAAACTTTCTTTTTTCATTTGTTGTTGTATTAAACTTGATTTAGTTTGGGTAACTAAGATCAAGTGTAAGCAAAGTAGTGTGTGATTAGAGTGAAACTCGTCACCTACTTGTACTGTGAATTGTTGATGCCCCCTAGAGTTGGAATCTAAAAGAGAACAGTGGCTCTAGTTGTATTTTGTGAAATACATAGTAGAACCCAAGTCACAAGAGGTGTGAGCTTGGAAGAGTGGAGTAGGGAAGGTTGCCCGAACCACTATAAAATCTTATGTGTTGATAATTATTTCTGCTCTCTACACTATATTGCTTTTCATTTTATTTCTTCATAAAGGGGATTAGATTAATCTAGGGTAAAGTTTCTGTTAAAGTTTAAATTTTTTTTAAATACCCAATTCACCCTTCTCCTTTTGGATAATTGTCATTAACTCGAGACCAACGGTTGCAGAAGAAAGGGAGGATTGATGATTAAGGTGATTTAATGTAAGCAAGATGATACCAGTCATATCACTCATATATGGAGGGAGAGTTACATGCATGACCCCACTCCTTGGACACACATGAGAAGTAGGGGTGTAAATAGAGTCGGGTTCAACCCGAGCCCGCATCAACCCAGACTGATTTATACCATGGTTGGGTTGAGGTTTCAGAAAATCGAGTTCAACCCGACCCGATTTTAAGAATCAATTTGAGTTAGGTTAAGGGGTCAGTCGACTGACCCGACCCAATTTCATAAGATGTCTTTGGATATGTTTATGAGAATGTATTTCATTCATGTTGCTTGGATATTTAAATAAAATTATGTGGAGTTTGAAAATATGTTTGAATATTTTGTTGTGAAATATTGTTTGAATTTATTTGGTTTGGAAATATATTTGGTTAATTAGTAGTGAAATCATGTTTGGATTATTTGGTTATATTACATTGTAAATAGGTTGTTTAGATGTTTGCTTACATTGATGATTTAGAATAACCAAACAGGTCAATTGGGAATTTGGTATGTTTGTAACTTTGATTGGAAGCCAACTAAGAAAGTAAGTAAGACTATGATATTCGTTTTTTCATTTTATATAATTTACTATAATACTTTTACTTGGCTTTCACTTTTTTACTTGCAGAGGACATTGATTGCTCAAAGAATACAAAAACAAAAAATGAATCAATTACTAAACTTATCCTCCACTTTTGAGGTATGTAGAACTTTTATTAGTACTTATTATTTTTATAATTATCATTACTTTTGTTATTTTAGAAATTTGGGTGAACAAAAGCTTAACTAGCATTGATATACGTGTAATATATTAGCCCGATTTCTAACCCGAACCGAACCGATTTGAAGTGGGTTGAAATAAGGTTAGGTTAAGGTGTGAAAAGTATGGTTGAAAGTAGGATTAAGTTAGAATTTTACAAGGTGGGTTAGGATTATATTTATCCTAACCCGAGTCAACCCAACCCGATTTACACCCCTAATGAGAAGAGTGAGTGGGCACATGCCAAGCAAGAAGGCAAGTCGTCATAGTTGTGGATCCAAACTTTTCGACTTTAATTGCCATGGTCTTGACTCCATAGCAAGGCAAAGGTCTGTCGAGGTGCTGGGGTGGAAAACAAATTCTAGACTCAGGCCATTCCATCAATAGATGGCCTCACCTGCATCATTTTATTTAGGGTGTGTTTAGAAATTAAGAAAACTTTTAGTGAAAAGTTTTGAAAAGTAAAAGTTGTCAAATGATATAATATGATATGGGTAATGATGAGAAATAAAGTGATAAAGTTAAAATAGATAAGTTAGTTGTGTAGATAATTGTGTACAAATGATTACAAAATAGGACGTTTGTATAGAAAAATGTGAAAAATGATTAAAAAAAAATATAATAGTTATAAAGAGTGAAAAGTTTTAGATTGAAAAATTTTAACTTGACATTTTATACTCATTGCCAAACACACCCTTAATCAATAATTTTATTTTCAAAATTAAACATAATTTTAGTGACATAGTAACACTAAACCAGTATTGTCAGAACCGGACGGGACCGGTCGAACCGGGAACTGGTCAAATGTCCGGTTCATATATAAGCGGTTCGGTTTGATTGTATAAAACCGCCTGAACCGTTGAACTGGAGGTCGAATCGGACATCCCGGTTGGACCGTAAGCAACCGGTTCGGCATGTTCGGTGAATAAAAAAAACATTTCCGACGTCGTGCCACTGACCCCCGTCAGATCGTCTTCCTCAGGCCTGGCGCAATGGTGGGTCTCGTCTTCCTCAGGCCCGGCGCACGCGGTCTCGTCTTCCTCAGGCCTGGCGCGGTCTCGTCTTCCTCAGGCCTAGCGAGGTCTCGTCTTCCAGGCAGCGCAGTCTTCATCCATTTCCAAGCTTCCAGCGAGGTCGAGCCCCAAATCGGAGAAGCCCCCTACTGCGATCAGCGACCACGTCGTCTAGTCATCTTCCCCTCATCCGATCGGCGTTCGGCGACGACGACATTGTGCAGTGACAACTTCTGGCGACAAGCAGAGCAGCGAGCCAGCGACCACTTCCGGCAATGAGCAGGGTCGTGACTATCCGCTATCGTTCGGTCATTACGAACTTAGACGACACTGCTTGGATTGTCTGAAAAATGGATGCTCGCTGCTTCCATTTGAGCTAGATGCAGTGGACGGCGCTGGATTTGGGGGTGATGGAGCACTAGAAATGGTGCTCTGGTGGTGCATGGCTATTCGATGTTCGTGCAGTTAATTTAAATACGAATTTAAATAGTAATTCGTTGATAAATAATTTCAATAATATCATATATCATCCTAGTTTAATTCACTTTATCCTTTAATTTAATTTATCTAAATATAATAATATATTTTGTTCCTCATATTTTAAAATATAATTGTAATCATATATGTATGATTTTTCCAATTAAATAATTTTATAAATTTGCCCAAATTATATTAATAAGCTAATAGCCTAATACACATTTCAATGTTATTCTAGCCTATTGATTCATAATTTTATATTTTCAAAAAAAATATTGCAAAATGACCCGTTTTATAGCAAAATTAAATTTTTTATGAAAAATGTAATTTCACGAAATTTCACATAAAATCTTTATTTAATTAACATTTTTATACTCAAAAAGTATGAATTTAATATGAAATATATGAAAAATTTTAGAATTATCAGAAAGCACAAATAATATATATGTATGTGTGATTGTTGCGGCCTACCCTCGTCCCTCCTACATGTTTTATACTTATATTGTGGTTTTTAAAATCTAACATATATATTTAGGATTTATAAAAAATGAAAAAATAATTTTATCAATATATTTATTTAAAATATATCATATCATAAATATAAAATATATCATGTTGATGTCACCGGTTTGAACCGATTTGCTTAACCGGTCGAACCAGTTCGAACAGACTAGTTCTTTTATCAGTTCAATAACCGGTTCGGTTATGACAACACTGCACTAAACGGTGTCAAATAGAACAACATATATGTTTCCAATCATTATAGATTTTCATAAATATGTCCGATAACAAATATATAACTTTGTTTACATTTTTTTATAAAAAAATAGTTTAAAATTAAAAAAATGACCATTTTGTGGAAATTTGTACACTACCGATTGTATTTGGTACAAAGTTGCTTATATGATATGCTAGACACCAAGGATTAAAAATAAAATAGATATTTTTACTTTCAAATTATAAAAAATAAAAATAGTCCCCGGCCCTGGGTAATTAAATGTTTATCGACATAAAAAGTAAAAACGAAAAAGTAAAAATTCCAAGGCTTTTTTTTTTTTTTTTTCTGGGTACGACAACTATTCAATAAGCAAAACTGGCATACGCAATGTAGCTCCAAGCCTGTCAGATCAGCTTTGACAAAAGTGAGGAATTCCCCAGGGCAAGCGCTGTAGTTGTTGTGGATGCCATCCAGATGTACTGCATAATCCATTGACTGGCTGTTCTTGCCGTTCATTCCAAGTTCAGCTCAAATCAGCGGCCTACACATCCAACAATCACATCGATTATAGACCGCTCAAATTCACATGAACGGCGGAGATCATTGAATCGACAGCATAGATGCAGCTCGGAAATAAGATGAGAATGCAACGATGCAATGGAGAAATTAAAAATTGAAAAGGCCGTGAGACCCCTGAGAAATCCTATGGGGACACTATCCGCGTCGATCCCAATCGTCCATTCATCCAGACGAGTAACCGACCGGATCCGGGTCTAGTCTGCAAAGCGACAGAGATTTGTGGGTTGAGGTGGACCCCATAACGTAGCGTCACGTCGATTGTCGAAGAGAAATCCCACGATGGTGATTGCCGCTGACGTCACGTACTAGGGGGATCAGCAACGTGTACGCCTCTGAATGGGACACGTTAGCACGTGCAGTCAACGTGTACGGTTACAGAAGCTTGCGGGTTGTCTTGTAGCTGTCAGACTTGCGTGGGACAGGAGATTCACGGAGGGAGGGGAGGACAGAGGGCGTGGAGCAACCTACTGCTTTTGCTGCGCGCTCTCAATGTGCCGGAGCGCCATCGGCGCACGTTAGAAGTAGGCACTTCCAGGTATTAGTGGTCGTAGCCGTTACGGCAGAAGAAGCGTCAGGTTTTGTCAGTCGGGATGTGAGTTCGACTGTCGCCTTTTGGGATGCCGCAGGCGCATGTACTCGCACGGTAAAACAACACGCCTCGCCT
>JAXCLR010000001.1:52004234-52039876 GCA_035584095.1 Annona squamosa
TTTCACCACAAGTCTTGCCTTGTATTTGCATATTGAGCCATTATGATTGAGTTTGGTTTTGAATGCCCATTTGACTCCAATCACTTTTTGCACTCCAGGTCTTTCAACTAATTATCATGTTTCATTTTTGTTGATCATATCAATCTCTTCTTGCATTGCTTTTCCCCAAGCTGGTAAAGTTTTTGCCTCAAGAAAGTTGCTAGGTTCTGAGATAACAAGATTGCACCCCTGATATATATCTTACAAAGTTCTTGTACCTCTTATAGGTTCATCATCAAAAGTTTCATCATAAGTTATAGTATGTGGCTGGTTTAGCTTGTTATTAAGAATTTCAAGTTGCACATCCTCAAGATTGTCCTAATTCCAAGCTGTCATTTCATTAAATTTAATATCTTTGTAGACCAAAATTTCATGAGTTTTCAAAGAATAAACTCTATATCCCTTTGTGACAAGACTATAACCAACAAAATTCCCTCTTCTGCTCTTTTATCAAGCTTGTCTCTTTTCTAATAAGGAATTTGATAAAAACAAATACATCCAAATACTTTTAGATGATGTACAAATGGTTTCACACCATGTCAAGCTTCATATGGAGTTTTATTTTTGAGAGCCTTAGTAGGTAGCCATTTTAATAAATATACCGAAGTGTTGACTGCTTCAGCCCAAGGAAAGTAATGAAAGTGTAAACTGAAAGGTTTGGAAAAAATGATCTGCATTCTTTCATTCAAAATCAGTTATTTATACATAAAAAATAACAACCTTCTCCTCCTTTGAATTTCCAAATTTGTGGAGAGTTAAAACTTGAAAAATTAACAAAAAAAAAAAAACAAATTTGTTTTGATTTCTAGTTGATCTTCATGCTAACAGATTTTTATTGTTTGAACTAAAATGAAAATTGCTCAACAAAAATTTTATGATGAGAAGTGGAGAAACATTATCCACACTTCTACCAATTAGCAAACGGACTCTATATGAAATCATTATCTAATAAGAGTGGGGTCCAGATTCTAGGTTTGCTTTCATTCGTTAGGCCTTTTCTTATATTTTTCATTTTTAATCAAAAGGTGGGCCCAAGCAATATATTTTACTGCACAAATTTTATATATTTTGGATTTGCGAAAAATAAAAAAGCAATATTTTTCACACTCTTCGCATGAAAATGCTTATTTTTTATTTTTGAAATTCAGATTTGAGAAATCAAAAACTAAAAAATTTTGGCGGTGAAAATATTAGTTACGCTGGGTCCATACTTTGATTTAAAGATAATTTAAAAAAAAACAAACATGGAATCTGAAACCAATAAGATTTATAGCTAATTTCATATAGCTAAATTAATGGTAGGGATAATAGTTCAATATAGTGCACAAAGCATTGAAGATTTCAAAGCGTATCCCAATTGTTGGACTTACGTTAATAATTAAACAAAAATTCCGGATTTCAGTATGCAAAGTAAGTCGTTCAAAGTATTTTCTCTTTATGTTACACACAACCAGCAAAGGCTCTGTTTATTAACATTTACTGTAGTGCAAATACACCCTGATAAATATTTAAAATGGGTCACATTATTTGAACAATGATATTTCAAGTATATATTTTTTGGAATCTAAGACCTAGCATGATTAATAATTAATTTTCCATTTTTTTGTTGTTTTATGGCGGAAATATGTGAAAATAACCAAAAAAAAAACAGTTTACATCTTCCGTATTTGAATTTAGAACTGGAAAGCAAAATAGAATTGAAAATTATAGAATATAGTAACTATATATTGTTTTTAAGATGAAATTCTGCAATATTACGATATGAATGTTCTCAAAAGTTTCGAACCCCCAAAATTTCGACCTTGTGAGAAGGTGGTTAGTAGTTAACATAACATCTCACGGTTCATGGTTGGTCGGCCGTCGGCGAGAACCAACTGAAGCAGATGATGTCGAAAAATTCAGACCGCAAAAGGCTGTGTGTCGGATAAAGCAAGTTGTCATGACCATGTGCCAGCGCATGAGTCGGAGAGAGAGGGAGCATTTTTTCTCAAACGCGCACCACATGCTTTCTAGTTTCCACCATTTTTGGGTTGCCTTCGTGGATCAGAACAATGTTTCGGAAAAGGATGGGATGCTTTCTGTTTACTTTCTGAAAATTTTTATCATTCCCATCTTCCCACTTCTACGAGCATTTGACAAGTCGGAAAGACATGAGGAAACAATTTGGTGGGAAATTTTGTAAATTTAGTAGGGTATGATGTTATATGACTGGGATAACGATTACTCTAAGGTCTTATGTAGACAGGATTGGAAAATAAGGTAGATAATTGCACGGAAATGTGTATCATAAAATAATACAAAAAACCGTTGAAAATGTTTTCCCCACCCCGACACGGTTAAAATTTTACTAGTTAAAGACCAAATTTTATCTTAATCAAAGATCTGCCTTCTAAACTTTTTAAAATCTATTTGCCATTCGATAGAAAAAATAGTAAACATTTCATTTGATCTTTTAATATGATTTAGTATTTTGACTATTTAACTATGCTTTTTAATATTACCTCTATATTTCAATAATTATTCATATTTTTTTATATAACTACCCTATCTAGTTTACTGGTATTCTCTTTAATCTTATTCATCATCCTATCATATATTGTTATCATTTTACTTTTTAAAAATTTTTCTATGAATTTTTCATGACTTCTCTAACCATTATATGAGATGAATACTCAACATAATAAAATTATTTAATTTATATATTAATTTAAATTATATTTTTATTATTTTGACCGGTATTCTCTTTCATCTTATTCATCATCCTATTATATATTGTTATCATTTTACTTTTTAAAATTTTTTCTATGAATTTTTCATGACTTCTCTAACCATTATATGAGATGAACACTCAACATAATAAAATTATTCAATTTATATATTAATTTAAATTATATTTTTATTATTTGGACGGTCTAAAAAGTCATTCCTACATAAATAACTAATCATATCAGTTTTTTATTACATTTCTAATGACTATGTGGATGGACTTATATTTTTTTCATAATTTACACACTAATATATACCTTTAAGCAAATGTAGCCCACTTGTTACTCTACTCAAGATAAGTTTATTCTAATGATAAAACAAGCCATGTTGGACAATATAGTTAATTTTTTATTCTATTATGAAAATAGGTTACACCGGTGGACTATATAAAAAATCTTGATAAGTAATATTGGAGCAACACTCCATTTTAATGTTGATAAGGGGGTTTGCATACAAGTCTATCAAGTTTGCAAATTTTTCATCTTTTAACTATTAAATTTCATATTATGCTTGCAAATTTTAAAATATAAAAATTTTAGTCTTGCTAGTTATATAAAGCCTTGATTCATTTAACTGCGTGACAACAAATGACTAAAGTGACTTTTTAATATTTTAACAAGTATTCTGAATAATTTGAGTAAATTTTAGATATTTTATAACAAGAAATTTCACAAAAATAGCCTACAAAAATTTTAACTTAACAATAATCTAAGCTCCGGACAAAATTATTAAGATGAAAGTTAAGTTATTTTATATTAAAAAGTTAATAGCGCTAAGGAGTCACATAATTGAAGGGCCCAAAACTCCTTATTTATGAAACTCGAAGACTTTTGCTGTAAATATAAAATTTAAAAAAATCAAAAAGTATAAATTTTGTAGATTTCAGAGACTGATATACAAATCCTTCATCAATATTGTTAGCTATTTGTTGCCAATGCAACTTGAATATTTGTACACTCCAACTTGCCTAACCCATCCATAGTTTTTAGAATTTTGATTCAAATATTTATAATCTAAATTAAGTTTAAGTCTAACTTGAATTAAAATTGGGCTGGATTTGGAATTGTAGGAACCTAACTTTGAACCCTAAACTTGAACTTTAATATATATGTTAAAAAAAAAATTACTATATATGACCGATGTAACATTGTTATATCTGTACTTTTTTATTTTACCGTCTGTTATTATTATTATCTCAAAGAGAGTAAACATTCTAAGTTTATTATTTTGCGAATCGCTATTTAACACACAAAGTTAACTATGCAATTTCTATATTTCTAAAATTAAGTATAAATTAATGAGAATAACTTGAATTTAAAACCAAATTTCACCAAAGCACTCATCGTGGATTTAACTCCAATTTAGTATGAACCGTCTTGACCCCGAATTATCAAAATGGAGTCAAAATTGAAGTTATGAAAATAAAGTTAAAGTTAGTGCTTAGGGTTTGTTATAAAAACTTTTGATTAGGATTCACTTGGCCTTAATGACCCGAGAGTTGCACCTTAGTATTATTAGTATTCGTATAATACATAGATAAGTGGAGAGAATCCATGTGTGCATGGAAAGTAGAAAAAAATGATGAAAAAATTTTTGAAAATGGAAGAAAATAATATAATATGACAAAGATAATAATATGAAAAAGATAATAAAGTTAAGATTGATAAGATAATATATAATTAAAAATAAATAGGATAATTGTATGGAAAGATATAAAAATTAATTTAAAAAAATAATTATATACAAGAGCGTGAAGAAATAATTTTAAAAACTAAAGAAAAAAACTTCTAAGCGAAGAACTTTACTTCGCGTTGTTACCCGGCGCACCGATCACAGGCCGCGGTCCATGTGCATGTACGAGTGTAAACGCGTCCGGATTCCAGCTTCACTCGCACCAGAGGGAACACTTGGTTGCTTTCCGTGCTCTTTGCGCTGGCCGATAGAAGATTTCAACTGTCCATCCATGATCAGGACTGTCAGAAGTTTCAATCCATTCATAAGATCTTAAGCGTTCGAAGGTGAAATCAGCTGGCACGATAGATATCACTGGCCAATTTGGACGGTGTGGATTGAAGCCGATGAGTTTCACACCCGCGGTGAATTGTTGAACAGCACTCGAGAGTCAAAGGCGAAGGTAGACTACCAATTCCACTTGGCATGCGGAGGCGAGTCAGATATGGAGATGTTTGGCATAAAAATACTCTTTTTAACTCCTGCCGGAGAAGACGTCAGCTGACACAACCATCCTATATTTGCAGCCTGCCGCCCCTAAACGTCCTTTCCTAAAAACAGACAGCTGACCAGACACATAACCCTCCCCTATTTTTTTTTTTTTTTTTTAAATCTTTTTTTGAATTGATGCATATTTAAATCCCATTAAATTCATATTACAATCAGGCTACAACTCTTACTATTTTCTAAAAGAAGACGAACAAGTCCCCAGATGTAAACATAGCTACTATCTATCCTCGGACAACAAACTCCCGTCATTATTTTTCCTTTGCTTCATGAATTCCGGCATTAACGTTGTTCCGACACGCATCATTTCTCGGTTTAAAAAAAAAAGGGTTAAGTTCAAGTATACTCGGTACATTTGTTCTTAATTGCAAATATATCTACTAAGGGTGTGTGTTTCTCACTGAGTAAAAATTATTAAATCAGTACTTTTCAATATAAAACTTTTCACTCTCTATAACTAACTTATGTTTTAATCATTTCTTTACATTTTTTTATACAACAATCTTACTTGTCAATCATTTATACATAGCTACCTATACAACTAATCTATTTATTTTTACTTTATTCTATTTAATCTTCATTGTTACCCATATCATATTATATCATTTGATAACTTCTACTTTCTACAACTTTTCATCAAAAGTTTTATTCAGTCCCAAACACACCTTAAGTTTGAAAACTTTCACATATACCCATTAAGTATAGATAAAATTTCATCCATACATATTCCGTCAGGCGTAGTTAAAAATTGTTGTTATCCATCATATGAAATGTCCAAAATGCTTCTTATTATTTAATAATAATAGTCGTTCAACTACGATAGAAGTTGAATAATATAATGGAAATATATTTAATGTGAGAAAAAAGCTAAACGAAATGAGTTTTGATTTATTATGAATATTTTGGAATTTTAAAATTATTAAACATTTTTAACTGTCATAATGGATATATTTGAAATTTCACTCATACTTAGTTAATATATATGAAAGTTTTCAAACTTAACGAGTATATTTGTAATTAAGGTTAAATGTAGTGGGTATATTTGAAATTAACCTTTAAAAAATGCATCATTTTATTGCCTTCATTTTATAATAGTTTTGGAAGATGTAAAAAAAAAATCTATTGCTTTCTAAAATAGCGTACGATTTAATATTTTAACTATTTAATTAATCTATTTTCTATTATTATTTTTTGTTTTAATTATCTTTTACATCTTTCTATATCACTACCATTTAAAACTTTTCTTTATTCTTTTTATTAGTTGTCACTTTTTCCTATCCCATCGCATTATTTTTTCAATTTTAAAAATATTTTTTTATTTTCACTTTCTAGCTTTGTAATATGCCGATCTAGAAAAGTATCCCATGCTGAGTGTTTAATATAAATTCTTAAAATCAATTACATATTTATGTCATAAACTAAAAAAATATTAAAGACCGATCTAGAAAAGTATCTCATGTTGAGTGTTTAATATAAATTCTTAAAATCAATTACATATTTATGTCATAAACTAAAAAAATATTAAAGACTGATCTAGAAAAGTATCTCATGCTGAGTGTTTAATATACATTCTTAAAATCAATTACATATTTATGTCATAAACTAAAAAATATTAAAAACTTGTGAGAGCTCAGAATTGAATCCCTTTTTGAAAAGAGAAAAGAGTTCTCAGAGGTATAAGTGGGTCTCAAGTTAAATATTATTTAATGCATGTTAAAACCATACGACTGAACCGTAAGACCAAAATGGGCAATATCACACAGTGAAATACATAACCCACAAGTCGAAGATCATTTTTCTGAGTTTATGTGTTGCTCATGATACCAAAGCAAATCTTCTCCAACAGATGTGGTTTAAAAAGTAAGAGAGTTGAATCAGTAAAAAAACAAGATTGTAGGTAGAAATTCGGAGTTAAGTTTTGGTTTGATGACGAACTAAGTACAAGCCAGTGAGCCTATAATGACCCAGAACCCGAACCCATACCAAAAAGGACAAAAAGGTTTTGGAGGGTTATAAATAGGTTTTATATTAAGGGGGTGTTTGGCAATCTAAAAAACTTTTTAATAAAACTTTTCAATCTAAAACTTTTCAATCTCTACAATTTTTCTATTTTTTAATTTTTTTTTACATCTTCCAACACAAACCACCATACTTTTCAATTATTTCTATACAATTACCTATACAACTAACCTATCTATTTTAACTTTATCCTCTTTACTCCTCATCATTACCCCTATCATATCACATCATTTGACAACTTTTATTTTTCAAAACTTTTCACCAAAAGCTTTATTCATTCACAAACACACCCTAAATATGATTTGATGCACTTTAAAATAGTTTAGTTAAGCTACCAAACCAAAAAAAGTAATATCACACATAATAAGACTCATAGCCCACAAGCCTAGGATAAATTTTGTAAGTTGGTGTACGATAAGTTTTTTTAATTTTCTTCTAATAACGAGCTACTCTAAAATACTCTTTAATATTTTTTTGAGGAAAGCTCATTAATATTTTTAGATTAATAAATATTCCCATTAAATGCATCATCATTAGCATGTGATGCCTTGTGGTCTATTTTACCTCATGTTGTCTAAATAAAACGCGCAAAATCTTTTCATTTTTCTTGCTTGTTTGCTTTACATTCAATTATTGTTTTAAAATTTTCATTGCTCAAGTGTGAAAAAACCACGCAGACGAGCGTACAGTGTAGTTGGTGTGGGATGATTTTCCATTTAGGACAAGTCTAGGTTTCAATCACAGCTATCCGCATGTGGAGTTGTTTCTCTATGTTTTGCAGGTGCAGTAGTATGTCTTTGTATTCTTTGGATTGGAGTTGGATCTTCCTTCCCCATAAGTTTTAATATAAGTTGAATATATTGTACAAGGTACTTTGTGTGTGTGTATATATATATATATATATAACTTGAATAAAAAATAGTGTGAAAAACTATTAAAAAAAAAAAAGTAAACCAAATAAGAAAACTCGAAATTATAACTTTTCAATAACCCAGGCGGCGCCATGTTTGTACAGCTAGGCCGAACATATATACCTAAGTGCTTTTGAAGCAAACCCCTTTTCCTTCTTACCGATATTTTGTATTTTCTTCACTCATTTATGGCGTTTTAATGATCACACTCTTAAATTACATCCATTATACCGGTGCCCTTCTGGTTGAGTTAAATTGCGTTGGAGTGTCTAAATTATACATTGAAGTTCACATTCTGATTGTTTATAATTTTTTTCTTAATTTGTAAATTAATCACATTGCTTTAAATAAAGCGTAAAAATTCTAAATTCAAAACCTTAAAAACAAAATATAAGCTAAAAGTTGTTCTTATTCGATTGGAAGTTTTTCATATACCTTTCTTTTCTTTATGATATATAAAATAATTTTGGCGAAACAAAAGATAAAAAAATTTTAACTGTTAGCTGATTAAAATGATGTGTCTAATATTCATGAAAGTCAACAAAGAGAAAAACCAACACAAAGAACAGCAAATGTAAGTGGAGCAAAGCATGACATCATTCGCTGCTGACTATCCACTCTTTTCGATTGAGAAAAGCAACTAATTGGTCGATCAGATGCTGCAATTTCCTTGTTGCTTGTTTCGTTGGGCTTGCCACTTTCCCTCATTCCGATGTCATTGTCTTCGTGACACTGTTTGATAAAGCTATTGCATTTACATGATCTTTTTTTCCTGCCCAAACGCAAGCACACAGGTGCCCATACGAAAGGAACTTCGGCTTTTATTCAATTTCTAGGATATGTAAACCGATGCATAATGGGTATGCTTTTTCATTATCATCCATGTATTTCATCATTGTAGTTCATTTATTATGGGAAATATTGCTATGGTAATGATACCATGGAAGACTTCGATATTGTTGCCATATTTAGGCTCACTTTAATTGTTATATTAAAATTAAATTCATCCATCATGTTTAAAATTATTTGTTTAACTAAAAAATCAAAATTCATCTTGGCAAATATCTATATTAGCTGTGGAAATTATAAAATTAGCATAATAAAATACTTTGATTTATATATCTATTCAAAAGCTATTAATCGATATTTATATCATTTAAGACATTATTTCTATATAAGTAAATGATTAAATAAAATAACATCAAATTCTATGAAATTTTTGAGTGTATTTGAGTGATTTTCGTATTCTATAAAAATTAGTGAATATTTGTAAGTGACTGTAGTCCATTGAAAACATCAATCGTAATATTTTTCATATCATTGAAAGATAAATAATTTAAGATAAAATAAGTGGATTGAATTTTAATTAATTATCAAACGAGTTAAGATGTGGCAGCATTCTGTACCATTTCAAATAAATAATTATAAATAAAATGAGCCAATTGAATGTTAATTTAATGATCAAACTGTGGCATTGTTACCACAGAAGTGCTTCCTTTTATTTAATTGTTTACGTTGTACCATGAGCTAAACCTCCTATTCTTCTTATATCATCTGCATTTTTTTTTTACGTTTTTCTCTTCCATCATCTAAATACATGATTATAAAAAAAAACTCGTATAGTTAGTAAACAAGTGGATGGACTGTTCTTAATCACAATTATGCAACTACTGTTCAACGTTATTATTAACTTTTTTTTTAAAAAAAAAAATTGCTTGCTCCAAAATGTGAAATTTAAAGTCTCATTCCACTTGTCATCTCACATAATTTTAATGGGGATGTTTGGATTTTTTATAAAGATAATATTTCTCTTGATCGCTGTTTATATTTTCAATCATTAATAATACCTTCTTCGACATCAGTATCATTTAGTTCAATGTTATTATTATTTCTAGGCAGATATCATCTTCTGTCATCGCCCCTTGTTTTTGTGATCGTATTTGAATTTTTTTAAAAAATAAAGGTTTTGTAAGCATTGTTTCACCATTTAACTGCTTTAGCATTCATTTGTCGACATTTATCGTACATTTAATACTAACATTTATCTTGCCTGGATTGAGAAGATTGGTTGTAAGTTACTCAAGTGGAAAAAGAAAATAAAGGAGATCCCACTTGTCAAACACCGCGTCTGTGATTAATCTCATCTTTCACTGTAAATGCATATTGATGAATACTCTGATGGTATCGTTTGTTAGAACATGGTAGTAAGACACTGAAAACGTGATATTGTAAAAAAAAAAAAAAAACCAATAAAGCGTGCAATCAACAAAAAAAATGCAAAATTTTAGTTTCTTAAACTCAAATTCTTAATTTTAACTTTCGTAAAATCAAGTAGTATTTTATTACAGATGTTTCCATTAGTACTTTATTTTCTCTAGGATTTAAATGTTATTATCTATTTAATTTCATCAAACTTATGAAATTTTAAGGAAATTTTTTGTGAAATATATAGGATTTGAAACCATTTTCTGATTGAATGGATATCTATTAAGGGGACTGATTAAAAAGATCAGTTCTGCGGTACATTTGCTTTTAATCACTTTCCTTTATTTGGAAGGTCTAATAAATCCAGATGCTATAGGTTAATATCCAAATTATTTATATTTTATATGCCATATGATGATTTTTTTAATTCTAATATATAAGTTTTTAGTCAAAATGATTGTTAGCATGATAAATTAATTTAATTTATACTATAAATGGTTTATTAAAAATTTTTGAAATGTAAAAAATAACCACTTATAAATGCTATCATACAACCATGATGAAGTAAGAGCTTTGAGATGAGATTTGCGACTTGCAACCGAAGTTATGGGGAATGAAGTGGCTGTTCACATCCACTAGGAATGGATGAGATAGATTTTTTATTTGTAAAAAAAAAAATTTAATATAAAATTTCATTTTCTAATGCATCTATTTTTTTCTGTTCGACTTCAGTTATCTTGACTCCTAAAAGCACCCATGAAAATTACCAATTCACCATCCACATCCCTACGCAAGTGGACCACACCAGGCACGTGAACCCCTACACACGTTGACTAACAGCACGTTAATCCAGCTGTACTTGAAGAAACTATCCATCCATGCACACGTGCGAAGACGACCACGGGAAAAAGTTGCATCCGCGGATAGAAAAAATCACAATTGATGAATGATGTTAACTTTACCGAGAATAGATTTTTTTATATTAATTATCGAAATATTAAAAAAAGATATCAAGGGTGTGTTTGTTTAGAGCCAAAACATGTCACCTACAACTTTTCGGTCCAAAATTTTTCACTCTTCGTAACTACTCTATTTTTAATTATTTTTTCACATTTTTCTATACAAACTATCATACTTTTTAATAATTTATACACAACTAGCTATACAACTAATCTATCTATTTTAATTTTATTCTCTTTACTCTTTATCATTATTCCTATCATATTATATAATTTTTTATCAATTTTACAACTTTTACCCCCAAAACTTTTCATTCTAAAGTCAAGTCAATCTAAAACTTTTCACTCTTTACAACTATCATATTTTTTAATTATTTTTTCACGTTTTCTTATATAACCACCATACTTTTCAATCATTTCTACACAACTAACCTATCTATTTTAACTTTATTCTCTTTACTACTCATTATTACCTCTATCATATCACATCATTTAATAATTTTTACTCTCCAAAACTTTTCATCAAAAATTTTATTCATTATCAAACATACCCCGTAAATTTTACTATCAGCGAAACACACCTATCGATAAAGAAAGAAAGTTACGCTCATGGCGTTTTTTTTCATCTCCCTAGGTTTCAGGCTTTCAGCATTGATTTCTTTTAAAAATAATGAGAAAAATAAAAACTGTCTTGTTTAATTATTTTGTAGTTTTGTTCTTGCCCAGACAAGTATAGAAAGGGCAGGCGGAGAGAGAGAGAGAGAGAGGGAGCGCCATTTTTTTCTATCTGCATCCAAACAGGAGAAAACAACCAGATTCCTACCGAAATCGGGCTCAGGCAGGGCTGGAGATAGCGAGCTTCGGTCGCGAGAGAGAGCGAGCAATTCCTTTTTTCGAATGTGCAATTCGACGTCTGAAAGCAGCTGAAAGAGGGAATTTCCACTCAGGAACCTGGAATTCGTTGCTCGCTTCGGTGAATCCGAAGATTCCTGTACTCTTTGCTTCTACTCATTGCAGAGGAGGAGATTGGTGGTGTTTTTCCTGAAATTTCTGGACTGCGTTGTCAGAGAGTTGGAGATTTTGAGAGGATTGCGGAATCCACACTCGAAAGGAGCCGTTTTTCTGGTGGATCTCGCATTTCTTGCATTTAAGTGGAGTTTTCTCGTGGAATCGTCCGCAAGTTGAACAATTTCTGAGTTTCTCGTTTGAGCCTAATCTTTCTGAGCTGTTTTTGGGCTCTGCTTCCGGAACAGCTTCAAGAAGGCCATTATTTGTATTCGAAGAGTGGAAGCAGCTTGGAGGCAGCTTGGGAGATTTTGGGTCCGTGTTTGTTGCTGAAAAATCTGTAAAACCAGGGTTTCAGCCAACTTCTTTCAGTTCAATGCTCGAAGGCTGGCCGAAGGTTGGATTTTTTTGGGTGAGCGATTGAAGTGCAGGAAGGTACAAGAATTCTAACATTGTTTCTATTCGTTTGGAAAATTCAGTGTTCTGCTGTGTACATAGATCTTATTTTTGAATCCCTTTACTTGTGTATATTTACAGCATTTTCGCTAGGATTGCAACTGGAGGAAGGAAGGAGAAGGAGACAGAAATGAAGAAGCATATATAAAAAGGTAAAGAACTTCCCTCTTTCTGCCTTGTTGGTGTCACATGAATCTTTGTGGTTCTATCATGTTTCCTGAACTGGTTTTCTTCCCTCATGTGGGTATTCCTTTTTCTTTAGCAGTACGTCTCAAAGGAGGAATTTTGATCCGTATGCACTGAGATTTTTCTGTTCTGGGGATGATCACATTGAAGGAAGGAAACAAAGAGATGGAGAAATGCTTGGATTCCCAGCTTTGGCATGCCTGCGCCGGAGGCATGGTTCAGATGCCGCCGGCCAACTCCAAAGTCTATTACTTCCCGCAGGGACACGCAGAGCATGCGCAAGGCAATGTAGATTTCGGAAACTGTGGGCGGATTCCCTCTTTCATCCTCTGCCGGGTCGCCGCCGTGAAATTTATGGCGGATCCGGAGACAGACGAGGTCTACGCGAAGATTCGGCTAGTTCCCGTGAGTCCCAACGAGCCGGACTGCTTGGAGGATGACGGCATTCTCGGCAACGGCATTGGAGCTGAGGTCGCCGAGAAGCCGGCGTCTTTCGCCAAGACGCTGACGCAATCTGACGCCAACAATGGCGGCGGTTTCTCCGTCCCCCGCTACTGTGCCGAGACGATCTTCCCCCGCCTGGACTACTCTGCCGATCCGCCGGTTCAAACTGTCCTGGCCAAGGACGTCCACGGGGAGGTATGGAAATTCCGGCACATCTACCGGGGGACGCCCCGCCGGCACCTCCTGACGACCGGGTGGAGCACCTTCGTGAATCAGAAGAAACTCGTGGCCGGGGATTCTATCGTGTTCCTGAGAACGGAGAACGGGGATCTCTGCGTGGGCATCCGGCGAGCGAAGCGAGGGATGGGAGGTGGGCCGGAATCGCCCTCTGGGGGGTGGAACTCTCCTGCGGGGAACAGCTGCATGTCGCCGTATGGAGGGTTCTCTGTCTTCCTAAGAGAAGACGAGAGCAAGGGTAGGAGCGGCGGAAATTCGATTTCCGGTGGTAATGTGAGAGGCAAGGGAAGGGTGAGGCCGGAATCGGTGGTGGAGGCAGCGACGCTGGCTGCGAACGGGCAGCCTTTTGAAGTAGTTTACTATCCCCGCGCCAGCACTCCCGAGTTCTGCGTGAAGGCCTCGTCTGTGAGAGCGGCAATCAGAATCCAATGGTGCTCTGGAATGAGGTTTAAGATGGCTTTCGAGACTGAGGATTCTTCGCGGATTAGCTGGTTCATGGGCACCATCTCTGCTGTTCAAGTTGCAGACCAAGCCCGCTGGCCTAATTCTCCTTGGAGGCTCCTTCAGGTACAAATTCCTCCTTTTTACCTCTCTTTTTCATCTTTTTAATTCATTGGTTTTTTCTGTTTTGATTTGTAGATTAATCTTATTTATGATTGCGGGCCCATTCGGATTATTGCCAATTCATAGTGTGTGGAGTGATTAATGAATTCTAGTTTAGCTTGACCGCTTGAGTATGTTATTCTGTAGATTTCGCGTCCTCTCTGTATATCAATATAAGCTTTCTAAAAAGAATTTCGTGGCAGGTAACCTGGGATGAACCAGATTTGCTTCAGAATGTTAAACGTGTCAGCCCTTGGCTGGTTGAATTGGTGTCGAACATGCCGGCCATCCATCTGACACCTTTCTCCCCGCCCAGGAAGAAGCTGAGGCTCCCACAGCACTCAGATTTTGCCATGGATGCCCAACTTCCCACACCATTTTGCAGCAATCCCCTCGGGCCGAGCAGCCCTTTGTGCTGTCCTCCGTTGGACAGCACTCCTGCAGGCATACAGGGAGCCAGGCATGCTCAATTTGGTATCATATCAGATCTCCATCTCAGCAAACTGCAATCGGGTCTGTTTCCGGCCACTTTCCAGCGGCTCGATCGCATTGCTCCCCCGTCAGGGCTCTTTACCAGCAACTCTGCTGTCCATGAGAATGTCTCCTGCTTGCTTACCATTGGGAATTCTTCACAGAACAATAAGAAAACTGACGAGGGAAAGACTGCTCAGCTCGTGCTTTTTGGACAACCGATACTAACTGAACAGCAAATTTCTCTCAGCAGCTCTGGAAACAGTTTGTCTGATGGTAATCCAGAGAAGACAGTAAACCGGTCGTCATCCGTTGGGCCCATGGATAGTTCATCCTGTGAAGGGTTTCCATGGTATCAGGATCGTCCAGCAAGCGATCTTGGCCTGGGAACAGGCCATTGCAAAGTGTTCATGGAATCGGAGGATGTTGGCAGGACACTCGATCTCTCAGTCCTCGGGTCATATGAAGAGCTATACAGAAGACTGGCAAACATGTTTGGCATTGAAAGATCTGAGATGCTGAACCATGTTCTTTACCGGGATGCAACAGGTTCAGTCAAACACACCGGAGATGAACCTTTCAGGTGAATTGATTTCCCATGTTCTTTTTTTTTTTTTTTCCTCTGATAAATTACTTCTCGGGTGGGGACAATTTATGTGTTTGTTGTATTGGATTCATCTTCTTTAGCTTAATAACATCTGAAATATGCTTGTGTTGTCGCAGTGAGTTCACAAAAACAGCAAGAAGACTAACCATTCTCGTGGATTCAGGCAGCGACAACATAGGAAGGTAGAACGAAGTCCCTAACCTTTAAGTGTACAGTAGCATGAAAAAATCTTTTGTTCATGGAGCTGGGGAAGGGATGAGGTCCCATTTTCAGAGTCTTTTACAACTATCAGAAGTAGTTTTCTTTCACTCATTTCTTACTGAAGTTCATTTGGCAGCAAGCATGATTTCCACCCTTTTCTTTCAGGCTGTTTCTACCAATACACATCAGTGTTTGACATCCACACCCATTCTCTCCCCCCCCCTAATCGACTGCTGAGAGTATCGAAATGGGGAATGTGTGTTTCCTACAGTAAATCCCAAGCAGATTTCAGAAATCAGAATAGAGTGGTTAGGCAGGCTGAGTTGCGGAAGAACATGGGACAAGTCTTATTAGAGATATTTGTTGTAATTCCTTTTGTCTCGGAAATTATTAATGTTTGTAGCGTGCTTCAAAGAAGCATCTGGTGATTGTAGGCTCGGCCTCTTCTTCTTTTATGTGAAGCTATGTGCCCAACAAATGTTTTTGAGACACAATTCAAGTTTCCAATCATGTGTAATGTCCCTGTGGTGATTCTTTCTCCCCATTACAAGGCACAAGCATATATCTGACAGCTACATGTTCCAACAACGTGAGCACTGTATTCATCAATCATCTTCACCTTTTTCCTCTCTAAAAATTGGCCAATGAAATTCATTCAATCCCGGAATTCAAGTAAGAAAGAAAAGTGGGGAAATCCAAACGACGACCATGGCATTTTCTTTGTTGGGGGGGCTTGAATTGAGCTGAAGGCGGTGGGCTCCGCCGACAGGATTACGTGATGCGTAAGAAGGGTTTTGCTCTATGGCCTAATGGATAAGTGAAAGAGCGATTTGTGTCCATGACCATGATTTTTTTATACGAATTGCGTTTATAACTATTATTTAAAACTTATTGCACATACATGTATGAATTTTTAAACTATTTGCAGTTATGCACCTCAAGCGGGTTCTAATCAATACAAATTGTTTCAAAATTGATTATAGCCCACCAAGATATCCAATGAAATTTGGTTTTTTGTGTATTAATTAAATTCACATTAATAAATATCAGAAAGAATCCATCCTTGCGTGAGGTGCAAATATCTCTAACAGAAATGGTATTGAGGCCCACTTCATTATCCAATTGGGACCGACATTTCAAATTGCTGTTTGCGCGAAAGAAATGGGGTAAAAGAACGAAGAAGAGAAAAACGCACGTCGAAGAATCTACGGTATCAGCATCTTATCCGAACGGGGTGGCGAGAAGGATACCTGGTTTTACTGTATCGGAAAGTCAAAATGACGTCATTTCCGAAAATATAATATCATATAAATCGGTTTCCTGAAAAAATATAAAAACATGGGGGCGTCCGCCTTGGAAACATGTCCGGAAATTAATACGTTCTGTTTTTATAATATTAATCATATTTATCATTATCTCAAGGCGTTGTTGAAATTAAGGTCATAAATGCGAATTTGACGCGTAGCTGGTTTAGCCCTTGTCCCTACGTTTCCTTATAATCTAGTAATTTGAGTGCATTCCTGACTATCTAATACACTAGAGTAAACGTGGACTGCCAGTTCCCCAGCCAATTGACGGCTAAGATCATAGGATGCTGACCACTTGATTGGCACAATAATATATTAGACGGCTCGGATGTGTCGTGCGAGGGACAGGTGGACCGCAATCCTTCCGTGGGATTGTGTCTGTCGTGACCCACTTGGATAGTTGGAATGAATCGGGGGACATTCCCACTGGCGCGATCAGGTATCATTTCATGGGGATCGGAAGATGTTTGGTACACTGTGGGAGTACTTGCTCCGCGCTTCGGGATATCTCAACCGTTCAGTGCAGTGAATAGATTGGATATTTCATCATAATTATTAATTTCTGTTGGGAATTATGGAATGGGGATGAGATAAAAAGGTTGAATATCAGAGTTATTATGTATTATGTATTTAAAATGATTTTTTTTTTTTAAAAAAAAAACTATGTGTTTGAGAAGAGAGAAAAATGAAAATATTGGGAGGAAATTTTGAAGAAAATGTTGTGACTGGGTTAGGAGTAAAAGTAATAAAAATCAAATATATAAAATGTTTTGTCAAGAAATACATAAGATCTTATATGGAAAAATATGAAAAGAGATAAAAATTAAAGTAGTTATACAGATAAGGGTATTTGAAGTGAGAAATTTTCTCGATAATTTTTTATTTTTTCATTTATTTGGGAAGAGGAGAAAAAGGCAAAAAAATGGTTTAAAAAACTTTTTTAAAAAATTGTGGAAATGATGGGATGCAACACGGATGAAGATTAGATGCAAATAAAAAAAGTTAAAATGACATACCATGTAAAACAACCTAAAATGTAGGGAAAAGTTTCGAGAATTTTTTTCATTTTTCTTTATTCTCTTCCCAACTGCAATTTTTTTGTAATCACCAGCCCCTCTCGGTCTATTTTATCTTAAAATTTTTATTCTCGCATTGTTTGGGGGAAAAAAAAAAAAACCATCCTCGAAAGCCTTTGACGCCCAAAAGATGGAAGACGGCTGTCCGAAGGCCACACACACACGAAAGAAAAAAAAAAAAAAAACCACTATCTGACCACTGACCAGCAGATTGTACGTTCACATCCGTCAATATAGAAAATGAATTATGTTAGCTATGTCGCATTAATTTTACGATCCAGCATATCAACGGTATTGGCGCTGCATAGGATCCCAACACTTGCCTCCCGACTCAACGAGTTTCAAACGCAACGAGCAACTCGCGCGGAATACAAAATTGCCATTTTCCCGGGAAAACCGGCGTCCACTATCTGATACCGGTCAACGTTGTGGCCCGGCCTTCGGAACGGCGCAGCACGCGCAGCGGCTGACGTAGTCGCACGTGAGTACTGATTGCTGTGGCCCCTGCACTCTCTTTCGGAACATGTGTTTTTTCGCTTAAAAGACAAAAATCGCTATGTGCATCTCTTGCTGCGCCGCTGGAGCAGCGCAACCAGTAGTCATTCCATATCTGGATGTTCAAATCAATCCAAACCATTCGAAAGCCAACATAGGCATTTGGACATCGAAGATCCTTATTTTAAACGTATTTTTCGTAAACGGATATTATTTTTATTCGTCCACTGTTCGTAATCTTTTTTAATATATTCTTTTTTTGAAAAGCTTTTCTAATATATTCTCATCACATTAGAAATCCTTTTCAACAGGTTAAAACGGTCCCAATAAAGCGTATTCGGTTGCATGACCCGTTTTTTTTATTTTTTTGGGATTTTTGCAAATATGCTTATAAGGTTTGATCAATATTGCATCGATATTACTAAAAATGTAGAAATTATAAATATGTCCACGAAATTTATAAAATTGCAAGTATGTTTTTTCCTTGAAATTTTCTTAAAATGACGATAAGTTTTTTTTAACTAAGTAATACACTTGTAATTGTTCATTTATTATATACATATTTGTTATTTTATTATTTTATATATTATCATTTTAGATTTTTTAGAAATATGCTTACAAGATTTGCAAAGATTGCAAGTGTATCACTTGACTGGGAAGATCATTATTGTTGTTTTATAGAAAATTCTAACATCGTTATAATAAAAGGAACATGTTTACAATTTTATATAAACTTTGTGGATATATTTACAATCTCTGTAAACTTAAATACACGAATATAACTGTGGTCAAACCTTGTAAAGATATTTGCAAAAGTCTCTATTTTTGACACTCATATGAGCCCAACCCATAAGAAAAATGAAAATAAAAGAACATTATGTCATGTGAAAGTCTGTAAGAGATATAGGTATAAATTGGTTAATAAAATTATAAGAACAAAGTTAATGCTAATTAAATGAAGAAAAGTTACTATAGCGTCAATCAATAAAAATTAGAGAAATATTCAAAATTACATAGATTACCATGTGATAAAACTAATGAGTAATATAATGAAATTGTGTAAAAGAATGATGGAACAAATACTAAACCAGAATAAAATATTTTCGAGAATTAATTTATTTTTTATGTCAAGAAAATTAAACACTAAATTTATCTTCTTGTTTAGATAATTATTTAAAAAATTAAAAATAACCTGGACACGACTTTTAGAAAAAGCATATAATAATGCTCATTAATATAGAAGTTGCTAGAAAAGAAAAAAATTATTCATATATAATTACGTTAATATATATTGTTGGAGATATGTAAGAGGAATATTACAAATGTGGCGCCAAGAATGTAGATGCAAATAATTTTTCTGTTGCAATAGAATTTTCATCATAACTTTTAATCTCTTACCTTTTTATTTTATTTATACATAAACTTACTAAATATTTACGAGAAGATCTAACTTGATGCATATTATTTACAAATGATATAATGATAATAGATAAAATAAGAAGAGTAAATTTCAAATTAAATAAGTAAAAAATAGTTAAAAAATACTCTAATTTAAAAGTTTTACAATTAATAGAAAAACCTAATATATGAAATGTAACTTTCATAATAACAAGTACTTAAATAAGGAATTAATTAAGGTTTAAGATCTAATACCAAGAATTGATCGCTTTTGATATCAAGAATTGATAGTTTGAGAAAATGAAGAAATTGAGAAAAATATTATAAATAGAAAAATAGAATGCCTAAGCAATTTTATATGAATATCAAGTTCCAATTAAATTAAAATAATGCTATAAGATAGTACAACAAAAATACTATCTATACGGTTTAGAATGTTGAGTAGGTAAAAAATATATATTAAAGAATGAATTTAGGAGAATGAAAATAGTAAAGTAGATGAGTGGTAAAAAAAATAAATAATAAGATTTGAAATGAGGTAGCATGAAATAATCAAATTGTTAAACCAATGGATAATAAAATGAGAAGAAGTAGACTAAGGTAATTTACATATGTTACATTAAGGTATGAAGTAGCATTCATTAAGAAAGAAGTTCATTGAAATATAAAGTAGAAATGAAATGAAAGGCAGATTTGATAAATGGAGATAAAAATAATTATATATAAAATATGAAAATGTAAAATGTGATAGACATAATAAGATATGAAATGTTAGATATTATTGAAAATATAGTTTAAATTGTAAAGAATGATGGAATTGGATTAATGCAGCTGACCCACGTGTGTGGGGGAATAGCTTACGACAATAATGATTTAGTGTTCTATCATTTCCTCATTTTTACATTTTCCTCTTACTTTGAGAAATAATTTTATTAGTCTAAGCCAAGCAAATGTCTCGTTTAGCTCGCATCAAAAAATCTATTTTAGACTTCTTTTTTCACTTTTTTTTCATACACTTGTTTTACCATTTTTGTATATATATTTTTGAAAATTTAAACATAAGATGTTCAAAAATATTAAAAAATATATACACATATTTAAAAATAGTAAAACTTAGTTTATATATTAAATACACTTACACAAATAAGTTATAAAAAACAAAAAAAAGTTTAAAATGAGTTTTTTCAAATGAATTAAGTAAAATACTTGTTTAGCCCACCCTAATTTAATCGTTCCTCTTCTATTTTTTTTTCAGTCCTCCCCCCTGCTAATGTAACAAACATTTTTTCGAAGCTGGTGAAGACAGACGAATTGGAGAATCTCAGCACTCCCTTAGGCATCATATATCATACACTAGTATAATAATCTAATGTTCTTTTAGAAGATTGAGAATTTATGTGATGACACCTTGCCACCGGTCACTTGACTGGCCAGCTATAGAATAAAGCTGAAAAGGCATTTGGATTCATACAAAAATTGCCACCCAAAATTTATTAATTTCCAACCGTCTCCAGCTTCTGCCATTTGATTTAAATACACATTTTCTAATAAAAATAGTTAATTAAATAACGAGATGGATCTTCATCAATACCACCTGTAATGCACGCATGTGGTTATTTTTTAATGACATCGTCACAAAGGAGTCACATCTCTGCCTTGGTTTCGAACCTGGATACTTACGCATACAAAAGCTCATGTGGTACCAGTAAATTATACTCGCCATCACCACGCGTTTGGTTATTTAAATAAAAATAGGTTTATACCTATAGGAACCGGTTTTTACAAAAATTTTGTAAGACGATCATTGTCTTTAAAATCGTTTGTTTTGCTAAGAAATAGAATTTCACCAAATACGTGCATAACGTCATTTAATAAATGAATAAAATCAACATTATTTTATTTATATCAATTTCAAGTATGTTAATTTAATATTTAAAACATTTAAAATACTATTTCTTTATAAATAAATGATTCTATGATTCAGTAAAAAGTTTTAATGCATTTGTAAAATGATATGAGTGGTTGTACATACCTTTAACCAGGCAGGGCCCACCCAATACTTGGATTGAAAATTTTTTTTGGTGATAAAATAATTGATTTAAATTTTGATGAATGGTTAATTTTTTATTTTGTGTGGAACCTTATGAGAGATTCCCATAAAGTTTTTATGGTAACTCAATGTGAAAAGATCTTTTTGTGGGCCTGCGTTGTATGTTTCATCGAATTCCGCCTGTCCAAATGAAATCACGTCGGCCTCACTAAACAAAATGATAAAAATTAAAATATAATAAAATTATCTTTATGCTTGTAACATCATAGTATTCACTTGATGTCACAGAATTAGCTGATAGAAGTCTACACGAATGATGAATTAAAATGGGGTTTCTTATCAACCAGGCTAGGTTTAGAAGGTCACAAGTTGGACAATGAATATACAGCCATCTGATGAACTGTCGTAAGTGGCATCAATCTAGCACAAAAAATATTCGAACAAAGGCAAACACGAAGTTTGCATTTGCTGTCTCGGTTGCGGTAATTACGGTGCAGTTGCACTAAAATAGGCTCCATATGATGATAAAATTAAAATCTACTCCATTCATTGTATTTAGAATAATTTATTTTATTAACATGTCAATTTTCATCCCAATCAGATATGTGTATGGGCTAACTAAAAATAATATAAATTCAACGTAATAAAATAATTTGATGTAAATAACAACTTTAAAGTATTTTTTTCAACATATAAATCATTTGTTATAAAATTTATATATTGATAAATAATTATATAAAATTTCATTACATTCTAATATATGTTGGGCACGAAAATGGACAAATGTACAACTGTATTGATACAGTGGTGCTCGGCCGAAACAACTGTACATGTGTGTACACATATATATTTGTAGTCCAATTAGTTGCGTGCATGACACACGTCCTGTAATTAAAGCCAATAAAAAAATGGTGATGATTATTATATAGTGAACTAGTTAAATACACATGCAAAGTTGGAGGGGATATTAAAACGGGAATTGAACGTGGATTTCCCAAGGTGACTTAATCTGGTAGCTAGGTCATTGAGATGGCGTGGGGGACTGATTGAGGAGATGGAGGGCTGGGATGAAGTGTTGGGGAGGCAAGGATTGCAGATTTTCCGGATCGCAACGGATCCCAATGGATGGTTGGGTGTTGTAATGTAATGGGGGAAGTGAGGAGGAGGATTTATTATACAGGTAGAAAAATAGAATGGAAGTCGCTGATTCTCATGTTGTCTTAAAAGGTTTGTCGGGCATGCAAATGCAAGCAGGCAGACCGAGACCGACCGCCCCACAACAGACATCCGACGAGGCCGGCTCGGCTTATCTCGCTCACGTGATGAGGAGGCGAGAGGCCGGAGGGTCATGTGCAACAGCTGTACCCTTTCCTCGGCTTGTCTGCATGTATCAAGCGCATCTCAATTCTCACCCCAGCGCATGTCGTTATCCATTCCCACAATTTAAAGATGGTTGAATTTGTGCTTGAGAAGGAAAATAGTATACCAAGAATTTTTAGAAGTAGAAGAAGAAAAAGAATAAAATAACTACAATTTTCCAAAAAAAAAAAAAAAGAAGAAGAAAAAGAAAAGAGGAGAAACCATGCTTATCATTTTTAACTAAAGGAAAAACGTCTTTATAACGTACGGTTACCGGAAGCTTTTAAAATTTTAGAAAACTATTAACCCAGATTTACATAATATTTTATATTTCAACAGGATATTTTGCAAGATTTGAAAAAAAAATGTTAGAAAATGACGCGTTGATTGCATTTCAGCCTTCGTAAATTAGGATTCGTGTTCCTTAACGGAACGTGCGAGTGCGTTGCACGTGCGGCTGCGCGCAAGGTCGAGGGTCGACAGAGATTCGGTCCATCCAGCTGGACGACACGACAGGAAGTGACCACCGCCACCGCAAGCATATCCACCGTCCGTCCATCACCGACATTCCGGCATCCGACCGACGCTACTGACCAAGACGCAGCTGAGAAAAAATGGTGGGCTCGAGCCGGCCGCGATTGGGCGAGATGTGACGGACGACGGAGGTGTACCTCGCCGGCATCCGTATCCCATGCCGCGGGTAAACGCCATTGACAAACGACTTCCGGCTTACCTAACACGTGCCTCAGCTTCCTGTTCATACACGGGCCTCAGGGTGGGGCCCACTGATTTATTAAGGAATTTATATTCTACTCTAGAACTTTGTTTCTCTTCTCGAGCACGACCCAAAATTCTGCCTTTTCAAAATTTAATATTGTCTTGCTACGAGTTTTGCTCTTGTATTGTCCGATTGTAATGCATTGGATTGTCAAAAACAATTATATGAACATGGAGGAAATAACAAAACTGCATAAGAAGATATCCACCAATGTCAAAAGACAACATAATGAAGAGGAGAAAAATCCCATTCCAAATAATAATAAATATTATCCTTTGGCGTGAGTTATATTGCGTTGGATGTCATCATCTGCAGATTGTTAGGCCTTACCTTTCGACTTCTTTTTCACATGACCCTACTCCCCATCATTTTCCCCACGTTCAATTCAAAGAAAAGCATTCCCACACGCAAAAGGAAGCAAAAAAGTTGCTTCTCATTTTCGCTCAATCCACTTGGAAAACTTCTTTTATTATTATTTTCCAAAAGTGACTTTTGTGTCCGTGCGCATGTATAATTTTGTTGAAATTTCAGTGCTATCCCATAGGATCACAAAATTGCAGAACACCTTGAAATGTCTGCACGAATTTACAAGCGTGATCCTTCTTTTAAGATTTCACATACGGCAATTAAATTACATTCGTTAAGCAACTTATTCTTAATAGGAGCATTTTCTCATTTTATCAAAAAAAATTTTAGCATGCTACCGCAATTTCACACATACTATACAGTTAATCAATCCAAAAATCCCCTCCAAAAATATATATATATATTTAGAATGGAATTATGTTTGGTAGGTAGGTAGGCTGGCAGGCCCCATTCACATGCCAAGTGGGTGTATTAGGTGGGGGTTTGTGTGTATATAGATATGCAGTTCTTTGTAATAATTTCTTGATTATTTCTCACTCGTGCCGTCAAGACACTACTACTGAATTGCGGAAATTAAAAAATATAGAAACACTTGCCATTAGTGAAATAAAGCGTTCGTCTCAAAAAAAAACTTCCCAAATCCGCAGTGTTGACTGCCTTATACGTTAATGAGAATACTAGATAGAACTAAGAGTGCATTTGGAGCAATGAAAATGAATGCCACTTAAAGGCAATGACATCATAAATAATTACTACTTACATGTGAATGATATTTACTTACCTCAACTATACGTAAAATTCCTATGTTCTTCTTTGCATGTTATTCGTAAATTTTCTCGACATCGGTTCCTCTAGGAAACTGTTAAGAAACTAGTACTGGACATGAATAGGCATGTGATGAGCACTCCTCTCTCCCCTTGAAAATCATCCCCTCGTACGTGCCATATGTCACCATAAGGGGCGTGAACTGCTAGGGAGCTGTTCTAATCCATCTCTCTTTCTATCCCATGACACCAAGGAGGATGATGGTGATGACATTAGCACTCTAGTTTGACAGAGAAAGAACTACTGTTTAAGAAAAGGAAACCGTAGGAACAATTTCACTCGCTGGCGGGGCTAGCATGTTGAGAGGCGATCGAGTATTGTTGCATCTCCAATGTTCTCTGAGATTCCCACCATTAGAATTCGGATGTAAAACAAAATCTATATGAAAAGCTGGCATCCAAAATTACCATTGTCATGAAATCCATGGCACTTTGATTCTTCTGTCGTCCAATTTCCAATCCTTCCTGCGAAGGAAATCATATAGTGTGACTGCTGGCCAGTCCCACAAATGCCTAAAACGGTGTTGTGCTCGTTCATGCATTTTTATGAAGGAAAAAGAACCACCAACTAAACAAAAGCAAGCACAGGAGTCTCTTGCTGAATGGTTGTATTATTCTCCTCTGCAGGGATCCCCGAGGTCACCAAAATAGGGGTGAAAATGGAGACAGAGTTATGCGAGTCAAGGTTAATCTCCCATCCAACCCTATATTTTACTTAAATAAGTCGTGGATAAGATATCATATTAGTCTCTGGTTGGCAAATTAGTTTAAAAATGCAAGTATAAAAATTTTACAATTTTGTACACCTATCGAATATGAAGCCACATTTGTACTAAATTTTCAATTTAACTGCCTCAACCTACTACCAATTAGTGAAAGAAGAACACCATTAATCATATTATCAAGCATGGATAGTGCAACAAATTTGTTGGAAGTAAGTTAAGGAAGCATGAGTCATTGGAACTTTCATAGTCAATTTAAAAATTTTTGGTATTCTAAATACTTTTTTTATATCAAATGTTAATTATTACAAGATACAATTTAAAATATTAAACTCAACAACAAATAATCTGAAAAAAAAACAATTGAGGATAAGAAATATATATTTTTAATAAATGAATATATGCAAAACAGGTTAGAACGTGATGGACTTGCCCGGACTCCATGTTTCAATGTGTTGAAAATTTTCGCCCACACCTACAACGGGTTTGAAACTACTAATTTAACCTGGCATTACAGCAAGGCATTGGGTTGCATAGCTGGGTGGACAATTTCCCCCTGTAGTATTTTTGAAGAATCTCATAACGATATTCTGTTTTTGAATGATTGTGGAGCTCTTTCGCTCTCATTTTTAGCCATTCGCTGAAGTCTTGGAGGGTGGATAAACCCACGTTTCAATATCCAAAAAAGAAAAGGCCTGTTAGCGGCTAATCATGAGTCGACCCAGCCCAATTTGCAGCCCAACACTAGAAGTTGTAACCCTTTCGGTTTTGGCCACCATGTTCTTCGAGACAGGTTAATTAGGATTTATCCGCCACAAGTTGCAAACAGAAGCACTGTAAAACATGTTTACACCTTCAAGAAACGGTTCAGACTATACCAAAAACAAATAAATAAAATTATGGATTCAGACTGCTTAAAACTTCAACAAAACACAGAGCACCATCGACTATAGTTCCAAGAGAGAAAAAGGCAAAATAATAATAATAATAATAAAGAAAAGGGGGAAAAAAAGTTTGAACGAACATAGTGTTTTATTTTTATATTTCAGTTAAAAACAATATTCACTAGCTATGGGATCTTCCAATTACTGAAATTCCACACTGCGAAGCCCAACCCACCCACTGATGGGCACCGAGAAGGAAAATCATTTATACGTAAGGGATGAACGGAATTCGGGCATGACGATTCACCAAACTCGATTTTAACACAGGTAGGATATAGAGTCGTCCCAGGTATCGGATCTTGCCCACCTGCCCTTCTCCACTCATATTTTAGTTTTCCTATAAGATTAGCCAGAATGACGTAAACACACAAGCCCATGCAGCACATGCAGCTGTAAATACAAGTAGTCGAATGTCCAAGAAGCTCAGGTTCAAGGTCTTCATGCCAACTTCATGGTTATAGAGTATCCATACCATTACATCCGTAGATAAACAGATAAAGATTTGAATTACCCATGCAAGCACTTACATGAACCAAGTACCCCAGATTCAAGAACTCCTTCATGCTACATAGAGCATACTACATACATTTGCAAGTAGATAGTTCAATTACTATCTGATGATAGTGCTTAAGATATTCAAAACAGGGACTACAACACGCCATGCCAGCATCCAGTAATTAGAGGATCTGAAATTTAGGTATGCAGCATAATGAGTTTGTGCACCGTAGAAATAAAAAAATATATATGGACAAATAAAAGCATGTTTGGAAAGTGATAAAAAATTTTAAGTGAAATTTTTTTAGTGTAAAATTTTTTTAATTAGGCGAATATGATATGATAGAGGTAATGATGAAGAGTAAAGCACATAAAGTTAAAATAGATAAGTTAGTTGTATGGATAATTGTGTACAAATGATTGAAAGATAGTGTAATTATATAAAAAATGTGAAAAAATAATTAAAATAAGGGAATTATGAAGGGAAAAAGTTTTATATTAAAAAGTTTCAGTTTGAAAAGTTTGGAGGCAAATCAAACTCAGAAAAAAAAAAAACAAAAATTTAGACGAGCTGTAAAACTCGCAACATATTGGGAAAGTGTTAGTGCAATGAAGTCGGCTAACAACAGCAGAGGACATGCAAGTAACATCAATTCAAGAACAACATAACTGGCATCAGCATACCAATGAACTTAAGCGGCAACATGCTGGCGAGTGGCAAATCGCCCACATTAGATTCATGGAATGGAGAGTCATTCAATAAAAGCGAGCTTCAGAATTTAACAAAATCATAGCAATGAAAAAGAGCATTCCAAACCGCAGCAGCTAAATCTTCCAATCGTGAAAATGCTGCTGGCAGCCTGGTGATGCTCTGTTGGGAAACTGTATTGGCGATTTTCTGTTCATCTCACATCCTGCTGATAACGAGCCACAGTCCGCAACTATGCATAACAATGTGCATGATGCACTAAGAATCTTCAACTTCTGCTATAAAAAAAGAATCATCCTTCTGCTTTGCATTAATGTTTAGGGAATGCTTAAAAACAAATATTTTACATGCATATATTTATGACAACAATAATCACTTTGATTGGAATCTTACATGTTATAAATATTGAAGATCATTTGAATGTGATTATAGGAGTGCAATTTGGACTAAGTTGAATCCAAACTTGACCCATAGAACTCAATTTTTAACGGTATTAAATTTTATTTTTTCCGACCTCATTTATAAATATGATAGGGTTGGAGTTCAAATAAACCTAAACCCGAAGAACCCGAGCCCAATTGCTCATTTTATACATCGTATCTCAACAATATTTCTATATATTTGTATATTTGTATATTATTTATTTTATGTTTCAATACATGTTTGGCATATTGTAATTATTTATAAATAAAATATATCATTTTTATTTTTATTTATCTTTATATTTTTATCATTTACTTTTACGTTAATTAATTTTCTTATTTTACCTTATTTGCAATGTTAAATTTTCTTTTAGAAATATTATTTATATTGTTATATTTTTTAGAAAATCTCTTTTGAGTATGTATTATTATGTTTACTTACATGATTTGTTATTATTATATATTCATATAAAATTCTAAACTTATTACTCTTAAATAAAATATAAATTCACTAACCTAAATTCTAACTTGAAACTCAATGTTAACTCGATTATTCAAAAATAGAGTTAGAGTTTAGGTTTTACAAATAAAGTTAAAATTAATATTAATATTTTATAAATAGAATGAGGATAAGAGTTAAAGTAAATACAAGTTTCATAAGCCCAAATTGCACTCCTAAAGATAAATATGAAACTATTAAAATTTGGAAATAAATGTATACTGTGTATACAAGGGGATCTATGATCTTTAGTGACTAAGGGCAATTTGATATGAGGGTAATATATTAACATTTAAGTGGGGACAATCATGTCAAAATAAATTGTTTGCATTTTAAAATATTCTTCAAATTTCAAAGTCTAATCATCGAAAATTTGTAAATTTTATGCTCCCATTAGGCCCTTCATGGATCCACCTATGTAATTATTTATAAATAAAATATATTATTTTTATTTTTATTTATCTTTATATTTCTATCATTTACTTTTACGTTACTTAATTTTCTTATTTTACCTTATTTGCAATGTTAAATTTTCTTTTAGAAATATTATTTATATTGCTATAATATTCATTATTATGTTTACTTACATGATTTGTTATTATTATATATTCATATAAAATTCTAAACTTAAAACTATTAAATAAAATATAAATTCACCAACCTAAATTCTAACTTGAAACTCAACGTTAACTCGATTATTCAAAAATAGAGTTAGAGTTTAGATTTTACAAATAAAGTTAAAATTAATATTAATATTTTATAAATAGAATGAAGATAAGAGTTAAAGTAAACACAAGTTTCATAAGTCCAAGTTTCGCCTCTAAAGATAAATATGAAACTATTAAAATTTGGGAATAAATGTATACTATGTATACAAGGGGATCTATGATCTGTGGTGACTAAGGGAAATTTGATATGAGGGAAATATATTAATATTTAAGTGGGGGCAATCATGTCAAAATAAACTGTTTGTATTTTAAAATATTCTTCAAATTTCGAACTCTAATCATCGAAAATTTGTAAATTTTATGCTCCCACTAGGCCCTACATGGATCCACGTATGACCGTGTAAAAATTTTCAAAACATTTGATTTTTGGCATCATAAATTATATATAGATGAATATAATGAACAATTTAGCTATTAAAAAATCTTTTGGGAAATGAAAAAATCAACCATTTGCATGGACGACCCCCCCCCCCTTCTCCACTACACAAATGTTTGTTTATAGTCATTCCCCTTTATATGTATGTTCACAAATGTTCTAGAATGTAAGTAAAATCTTTCAAAGCCGTATTATAGCTCATAAGCCCTTACACATCTCATCTCATGGTCATAGAGATCATGCCTGGTTTACTCGCGGCAATGTCCCGTTTTGCAGATCTTTCCTGCACCATTGGGTCTTGATAACTTGAAACTCCCTCAAATAAGTTGCCAATCTGCAGCCATTTGGTGCATTGATATCCACATGTTCTCAATGGTCATAAATGCCCTATATTACTTTTTTCTTATTCTGTATATAGCCTGATGCAACATTCATGGCGTATGAACCTTGAATTCATAATGAATTAAAAAACTGGAAAATAGGGCTGCTACTACCTAGTCTTAAGTAAAGGCTTTAAGTTTTGGATGCAGGAGTACATCTCGCCCTTCCCAGGCCCTGCACTGAGCCTTGTGCACTGGCCACAATGCACCGTTTTTTGTAATTTATACAGAGAACGGAGTTCCCACCATCTCCACAGGAACTCCTTCCAAAAACCAATTTTTTAATTTTGTTTCAAAAATCTAACCATACATATTAAAATATAATTTTAATCATTCATAATGAAAATTAAAATTTTCATAATAAATTCTAACCATACGTATTATTTAAAATACAATTTTGACTATTCATAATGAAAATTAAAAAAACAGATGTTATTATGACGTTAAGTATGTAAAAATCATAAAATTTACACATTTAGCAAATAAAAATTAGTAAACAATATTTTATCAAAATAAAAAAAGACTTTTTAGACTCATCTAAACTAAATTTTGTATATAACGTTTTAGATATACAAATCTTGTTTTGTATATTATTTATAATCTAAAAATATAAACACCATTAATATCCTTATATCATAATTTTTTAATTATCACCATTATATTTGAATTATTTTCATTATGAACGGTCAAAATCATATTTTAAATAATATGTGTGATTATATTTTTGAAACAAAATAAAAAAATTGGTTTTTGGAAGAAGTTACTATTAAGATGGGACTTCCTGTTGAGATGAGCCATTCTCATTTATACACGAGTGCAGCGCTGTCATCGCATCAACCATTTGGATAATAATAGTACGTTGTAAGTTCATTAATTGCTCCTTCACATAGGGAAATCGTCCATCATAAATGTATTAATAGAGCATTAACCATTGGTGGGTTCTACTAGGATCCATCAGGACACAGAGAATGTGCTTTAGAAAAAGATTTTGAAGAGGAAACATGGATTTTCTTATCCAACTCTTTGTCATTCATAGCTATAATTCAAATTTAAGACTAATGCACCTTGCGCACTAGTTACATTAAATTTTCAAGTCACTTCATTCCACATTGATGGACTATGATGTGGCTGATTTTCAACTTGTAACTTAGGATTCTTTGAAGCTTTATATCACTTTCATTGAAATTTTTTTTATGTATATATTTATAACCATCTCAATTTGTATCGCATTTAAGTCCTGAGATATTTTTACAATTTTTTAAGAGAGACAACAAGCTCAAGCTCAAGCTCATATTAATTAAACTTCCACCAAATGAGAGAAGTAAACTCCCACGAAACAGAGAAAAAAATAAACACCCAGATGCACATGACAGAAATCGAACACCCAACCATACGAAAATGGGTCATGAGTGTTACTACTAGAGTAAAGCCCTGGTGGCCACTTTCATAGAAGTTTCGAGTCTTGTATTTTGAGTATAACAAGACAAGTCTGACCAGCACAATGATTATAAGGATTGTTGCACACATTTTATCCATTAATAAATCAATAGCATCCCATATCCCATTATTGCAACTCTAAATGGTAAAGATGTAGAGGATTTTCTTGTAAATTAACTGCCACCTTACTCATTGGTTGCATTAACTGCATACAAGTAGACATTTTAGCAGTCGCACATTATTTGGACATGTATTTAATAGTCTTTCGGGTGCAACATAAGAGTCGGATTTAATTGAAGCCCACCCCTCTAACCTGAGTTTACATCATATTGGGATGACAACAAAGTGAAACTTGGCTGTAGAAAATTTGAGTTCAATCCAAAATCTAGCAGGGTGAACTCGAGCCCTTGTGGCCAAAATTCTTTTGAAAACTTACAAAGTTCTCAAGCTTTCCATCTCCTCAACATCTTTAATGCATTTCTCCCATTGTCCATAGATGATCTGGGATGCAACACAGTTTTTAGGTGCCAAAATTTTCCTTAATTTTTCTTCATTCACCTCTACTTCTTTTTTTTATTTTCTCTATTTTCTTTTCTTCTTCTCTATTGAAGTCCCCATCTACATCAGAAGAATACATGCAACAGTGTGTTCTTCTTAGAAAGGACTTCTGGCTAAAATAGTTATTTGAGCCTTTGTCATTTTGGCAAATTCATACATTCTACTAGACCATTAAGAGTGTGTTTGGGAACTTCTGATAAAAAGTTCTTGAAATGTGATATAATAAGAGTAATGATAAAGACTAAAAAAATAAAGTTAAAATAGACAGATTAAATATATGGATAGTTGCATACAAATGCTTGAAAATTAAAGTAGTTATATAGGAAAAAATGAATCGATAATTACAAAATAAAGTAGTTACAAACAGTGAAAAGTTTAGATTAAAAAGTTTTACGTGCTAACAAACACAGATGCTGATATATTGCACCCAGGTCTTTAACCCATTTTTTTAAATTTTTTTGAAAATATTTTTATACAAATGTTAGTCTAAATGTATTTAACATGTGTATTAATTTTTATCCTTTTTTGAGTATTTTATATATTTATTTTTTATTTTTAAAAATTAGTGGCATTTTAGTAGTTTTATATTAATATACCTAAATTAACAATTATATAAAAAAAATTCAAAAAAAATTTAAACAAAAGGTTAAATGCACCCAGATGCACCCCCTAATTAATTCTCTCATAGTTCTGAAAAACCATAAGCAAAGTGCATAACTTAATATAGAAGCTCTCTTCTGCTTCTTAGATTTTTCGTAGAAAAGAATATTGATTAAAATAGTCATTTAAGACTTCGTTTTTTTGGCAAACCTATATATTCAACAAACCATTTAGTCATTCTCTCAGAATTGGAAATGAAACCTAAGCATAGTGCTGATGCGCACCAAGTGTTTGTCGTTAAGAGCACTGTGATCACCAGTTTAATTAAAATTTACCGAAACATATTAAAGCTAACACTATGCAGATGATAATATAGAATAACAGTGAGTCGGGTCGAATCCACGGAGAGGCTATATAATTTTGAATTATTTTAAGGCATAATGAAAGAGAGGGTATAGAGAAGAGAGAGAAAGAAATTAAAGAAAAGAGTAAAAAAATTAGAGAGAAATGAGAAGAAATGCGAGAGATAAGAAAGAAGAGAGATAAAGAGACGTTAGAGAGACAAGAAAAGAGGAAATTGAAGAAATTAGAGAGAGAAAGGAGAAAGAGAAAGAGTTGTTAGAAAGAAAAGAAAGAAAAAAAATAGATTAGAGAGAAAGAGAGAGAGGGAGAGAGAGAGAGAGAGAACAAGAAAGTAGATAAAAAAAAGAGACAGAAAAAGACAGAAAAAGGAAAGAAAAAATTGCAATTAATTAAATCTAAACTAGGACAGTAATTAAAAGACTACAAAAGTAAAATTTAATTTACGAAAACAGGAATAAAAATTGCATTAAATTTAATTTGAAAATTACACTACATAAAATGTTAAATCTAGGCTAAAAATTACAAAGCTAAAATTAACAACTAGAAAGCATTAAAAAAAACTATAATTAACAGAAAATTTTATTTACCCCAATTCTTGCTCGAAAAAACCGCTCTTTTTGAGAAGCAATCCAAGCCCTTGGAGTTTTTCTCACTTGGCAAAGGTCCCACCTAAATGGGCCCCATTTCAAGTGATAGGAGAGGTGTAGAGTTGTTTTTGGGATGAGTGAAGGGGCCCTCCTTTTATAGAGTGTGGGGGCACCCCTTGGAAAGCAGTCCTAGCGATGTGGGATTCATGCTTTGCCAAGCACCAAGCAGTCTCCATTTACCGTAACTTCCTTCTTTGCACCTTTTACATCCATGTCTGCAAGAGCTTGCAAATGCTATCATGGCTCTGCAGGATGATGAATGTATTGTTGCTATTGCTGCGGCGGCTTTCGATTCGACACTGGCACCCCCTGCTCCACTCTCTCATCATCAGAGAAAACCCAATTTTGATTTTCATTCGATGGTGATATCGTCATTGTAGCGGCTGGCACCGCCGTAGTTGCTGCAAACAACACCACTGCCCATACTACATTCATCTGATTGAACTGTTCCTCAATTCCCATCTTAGGGTCTTGCTGCCGCACATGGCCATCATCTACATGCACACGAATCGACGGCAAATTCGAGAGAAAGTGAGTAGAAGACGTCGACCCAAAAGATGAAGACGCCGTCTCCAGCATCGGCGAATCGAGATTATGGTTTTTCTAGTCCGAGCCAATCCCAGCGGCTCCGCTCACGCCGTTAACGCCGAAATCATCTAATCCGAGCAAACAATTCACATCCACGGAATCCTCCGAAATAGTCGAAAGCCCTCTAGGAAGAATCCCAGCCCCGTTGAGCGCTTCGACGAACCAGGTCTCGGATTTGGAGTCATCAAGGAGAGACCCAATCAAGGACGCCGACTCGGGCTTGCTGGGCTAATCTCAATCTGCGATGTGATGCTATGGGATCCGGTATTCGAAGATGGGTTAAGTGCTTGGCCGGGGAAGATGAGCTGGATTGATGGGGTGATTGTTTGCAAATCAAAACCTGATTTGTGCTGTCTGAATCGGTGGCTGGAATCGTGGGTTTTTAATGGCTGGACCATGGCTTGGTTTTTCCTTGAGAATTAGGTGTTGTTGATTTTTGGGGTTGAACAGAGGTTGTGACCGGCTGCTCGTTTGGTTGTGACAGGCTGCCATCGATTTTCGATGGAGATTGAAGCTTGAATGGACGGCCATTGCTGATGTTCGGTTCTGGCTTTGGCAGCTAGATGTGGTTGGAATTTTTGCTATGGTAGTGCTGCCGCCGCTTTCGTTTGATTATGCTGAAGCAAGCTGGTGATTGCTGTCGATTTTAACAAGGCTTGCTTGCTGTTCTGTTGAAAAATTGGAATCGGTGGTGGATGATTTTTTTAACGGGTTTGAATGACTGAAAAAAAAATTTCTGTGAATCCTGAGATGTCTGCTTGATGCTGATTTTCGAATGGGAGCTGAATTAGGCAAGGGTGCAGGAAGGTTTGGGATGGAGAAGATGGGTTGCCTGCTGGTTACGCCAACGACAATTTGCTGCTGCCTTGTGGATGATTGTGTTGCTGGGAATTAATGGAGATGGAGGATTTTTGTGGTTGCGGCTTGTATTAGGATATGCAGTGGTTGCTGGCTTGGTGTGATTTTGGTGTTGCGGGATTTTCGAGTGGGGCTCCGAGCTTTCAAGCTCGCTGTCATGGAAATGCGTGCCGGGTTTGGGGAAGTGGAGCACCGGAATATGGTGCTCCGGTGGTGAACGGTTACCAGTACTCATGCAAAAAATGAAAACATGCATTTAAATATTTGATTTTTGTTAAAATAATTTTCATAACCCCGCATAGTCTTTTAATGTACT
>JAXCLR010000001.1:52040295-52066420 GCA_035584095.1 Annona squamosa
CAGGTAAAGGAATATGGATGAAACCATATGGTCATACTAATATTTCTCTTCATATGAAAATTCTTGGATATACGATGCAGATTAGGCAGAAAATCCGGAAGATTGAAAATCAACAACAGGATATTGCACTTTTGTTGGTGGAAATCTTGTAACATGGAAAAGTAAAAAACAAAACATTGTGGCAAGATCAAGTGCTGAAGCAGAATATAAGGCTATGGCCTCTACTGCAAGTGAACTGATTTGGTTAAAATCTGTTTTACAGGAACTAGGTTTTCAAACTCAAAAGCCAATGAAATTGTTCTGTGATAATCAAGCAGTCATACACATAACTTCAAATCCAGTTTTTCATGAAAGAACCAAGCATATTGAAGTTGATTGTCATTATGTTCAAGACAAGGTTCAAGCAAAGATTGTTGAAACTCCATATATTAGAAGTCATGATCAACTTGCAAACATATTCACAAAAGCATTGCCAAGAAGACATTTCGAGAAAATACTGGAGAAAATGAATTTCACAAATATTTATTCACCAACTTGAGGGGTAGTGTTGACAAAATAAGTTTATTATGTAAAATCAAGCAAGTTAGTGTGATTAGGTAATTTGTATAAAGTTTTGTAACTCATTATAAATAGTGAAACCCGGTAACCCAAAAGTATGACTGAATAGGGTTTACCATCGTGAAGTAGGGGTTTTCTGAACCAGGTAAATCTCTTTGTTATCTGTGTGTGTGAATGTTATTCTCAACAATTACATCTAGAGATTACAAATCTTGTATTAAACAACATGCTTGGATGGAACCACAGCAAAGTAACAACAAACACAGCAACAATTGACAAGAAATCAGTAAAATTGTATTTGAATTCAATACATAAGAGAGAGAGAGAGAGAGAATTGAGAAATACAAAGCACAACCATTTATGAATTGGTAAAGAAGTGAAATAAGAAGGGCAGAAATTGAAGACCTAGGTATATGTATTGGTATAGATCAATTGTAGTAGAGATCGAGGCTTATGCCGTCGTGGATTTCGTAATCCTTGAGGATGATGCGGTCTTTAGTAGACAGTGTACCACTTCTGGATGCGAATTTTTTCGCCTCTCATCCCAGTTGGGGCGGCCACCAGCTTCTTTAGGTCCCCAATCGTGTCGTCATCATTGCACTTCACCCTCACCTTCTTCCTCACCCGATCGTTCAACACTATTTCAATCATCTTCGCGTTCCTTCTTGTCTTCCCACTTTTTCTCTCGAAAGAAATAGCAGGCAGGCAAGCAAGCGGAGAAGCTAATTTGGGGCTTTTAAATGACCTCCACGGTCCATTGTTCTGCAGCTCGGTTGAACATACGCGTAATTGTTACTCCCACATGGTTGTTACGTATTGAAATTTTTTTAGAAGATTCTTTATCTAAAGGATAGCAATTCAATGTGACTGAGTAAATTGAAACTTAAGTGTAGCTAGGTGTAAAATCTATTTTTCTAAATTTTTTTTAAAACCATGAATCTAGATATATTTAATTTAATTTATAAGACAAGTTTATCATTTTTTATATATGTATTTTTTATGGATGGGTGATCCCATGCCTTCAGTGGTACTCCTAATTATTTTTTTCAATTTTTTTTATCAACATCTAAAGTTAGTTGTGTTTAATTTATAAACTAAGTTTTTACTTGTTTTATAGGTTAAACACAACTAACTTTAGATGTTGATAAAAAAAATAAAAATAAATAAATAATGGGTCCCATGCGACCAACCACACCTCATCGCCCTTCTTTTTTATTTTTAAAAGTAATGGTATTTTAGTCATTTAAAAATAACTAAAACTCTTTTTCTTTTTAAAAATTATATAAAAATATATACACATATTCAAAAATGGCACAGCTAAATATGGATGATTACAAGAGTTTGTGAACTGTTGAATAGGGATAGTTTCCTGTAGCAATTAGCATGTTATCTTAATAAGCATGTTAACCATCAACATAATAATTAGTATGCTCACTGAGATAGCATCTTCCTTTGTGAGAAGGCTGTTGCCGCAAGAAAATTTAATGACTATCCTAATCTATGTTTGTTAAATACATATAAATTAATAATTTTATAAAAAATTTCAAAAAATATGAAAAAATGGATTTTTTACCCAGGAACACTTAAGTTCTAATGCATCCAGGTGCAATGAATCCCTATCATTATCTAAATGCATTCAACTTAGAGTTGTATTTCAATCCTCCCAATTGTGTTGAAAATTTAGTGCAACTGAGTGCAAAACTTATCTTTATTCTTTTTTGAATTTTTATAAGACTATTAATTTGGGTATATTCAACTTATATATTAAATTTTATTATTATTGAACATGTATATATTTTTATTTTTAAAAAAGAAATATATATACACATGTATCGACTTTTAAATTATTAAAATATTCTTCATTAAGGTAAATTTAATGGTTGTCGTACCACCAACTTGAAACAAAAACCAAAAGGGTGTGGGAGAAACTTCACCAAACCTGTGAGAAATAGAATTTTTAAGTAAATACAATCAAATGGATACCACCCCCCCCCCCCCCCCAAAAAAAAAAAAAATCTTATAGTCTATCCTATGTACAATAATGCTACTTCAACAAGTTGGTAAACTTACTATAAAAAATTACAAATAAAGAATAGCGATTTTTCTAAATATGCTCATTACTTTTGACCATAATTCAGAATATACCTACTCTGTTTGCATTTAATTCCAAAAATATTCATTCTGTAAAAAATAGTCACTTAAATTTTTATAAATACACAAATACCTCTATCATAAAATAATAAATGATAAAATAAAATAAAAATGAAATGAAATTAAGACTTTATAAATTTATTACTCATGTACAATTAGAGCATTAGTGAATTATGATATTTAAATTTTTCCAATTTAATCCTAATTTGAAGAGCATACTAGTAATTTTACATATTTGCTGAAAATATTAACTCACATAATGAGCGTTTTAAGATTAAATGCAAATATAGTGGGCATATTTGAGATTTTGAAAACGTTGTAAGTATATTTGATATTAAGGTAAATTTCGAAAAAGCTCTAAAGAACAAGAAAACTTGAATACACATAAATTAACTATTTTATATAACATTAAAAATGGTAAACTTAATACATAAGTTGAATACAAATAGATTAATATTTTTAAAAAATTGCAAATAAAAATAACAAAAGGTTTTGCACCCAATTGTAATAAAATTTTGATGAGTATCATATTTGAAATGTGTTATCACATTCAAATATGAGCATAAATTGTATCATATTTAAATATGAGCATAAATTGTAGTCATATTCATAAATATGGGTATAAATTGTAGCTATATTTGAAATTAACCTTTTTTATTTTTTTATAGAAATTTGGACATCACCTAAATAAACTAATTTCGTTTTTTTTTCAAAAATATAAAAAATCAAATAAATTATAAAGGTTATCAAATATCATAGGAACAAAACCTAGGTAGATCTCACATTTTATAAAAATAAGTAAAAATTCAAAATATTTTTTTGGCAATCTAAGGGCGGTCATATGCATTTGCGCGCATGATTATACAGCGGTAGCTGTCTACGTAAACATCTCCAATTTAAAATACATATGGATCCTATGCGGCAGGCCCTGCTGCCGGCGAAATATAGGCTGCCCCAATTATGAAATGGGTTGGATTTTAAATATATCCACTTCATTTATCCTTACCTACAAATATAAACACTATAATTGAAAACTTCTACATATATTTCAAATATATCCAATATGACAGTAATGAGCATTTAATAATTTTAAAATCACAAAATACTTCTGATTGATTTAGCATCCATGGTCATTAATGTCATATCCACACCATCGAAGCTCATTCTTTCTAACTTCTCTCTCAAGTTGGATAAGTTGCCATCACACTATTCTGACTTTTGTCGTAGCTAAACAACTATTATTATTAAATAGGAAGGGGCATTTTGGACATTTTCTAAGACGAATAATGGTGATTTTTAATTATACCTAACGGAATGGCTATAAATAAAATTTTACCCATACTTAGTGGGTATATATGAAAGTTTTCAAACGTAGTAAGTATATTTGTAATTAAATACAAATGTAGTAGGTATATTTGAAATTAACCCTTATAAAATTGTTTAATTTATCTCATGGACATCGGGGTTACAGTCATGTATCTACTGCACCTTCTGAGAAGTATGTGATGTCTGAAGCCCCAGGAATGAGCAATGTTCATGCAATCATGCAGCCGGATTGGATATTAGGCTTTTGAAATTGTATTTTACAGAAAAAGCTCAAAAAGATTTGAGATTTAAAACCTGAATGCAAGATAATCCTCTGTAATTATGTCGTTACATTGCAGGGAATCAATCTTGAATTCTTGACCTGTCGTTATATGGGTTTATTGATTTATTCAATCTAGTATAATGGTTCGGGTGACTGTTTTCGCAAAGATACTTGTAAGCCTAAAAAAAGAGGGATAATAAAAATCAAAAAAATCAAGAGAGAGAGATAAGTCGTCCTACAGTTCCTAAGATGCCTGGGACGCTCGATGAAATGTTTTATCACATGTATTTAGCGAATGAATATGGGTTATTTTGTTTGTATTCTTTATAATCTGTTTATCATACTGTATTCGTATCATTTCATACTAGTCCAAATAAGATAGTTGTAAAAGATCAAAGAGTGTTGTGGTAGCTCAGTTCGACTCTCCGTTGCGGGAAAAAAATGTGTGAGTTTGTGGCGTTATTTTTCCTCATTTGTAGGAGCATCCAGTAGAGGCTTTGGTTAGATGATTTGTAAGAAGGAAAAAAAAAGCAGAAATTATGAAAGGTATATGCAGTATATTGTAGGAAATTTGTAGAATATCTCGGGAGCTTGAATGTAAGACACATGTTTGAGATGATTGTAAATAAATATTCAAAAAAAAAAAAAAGTGCTGTGGTAGATTGGAAGTGGAGTGTTGAGATAGGCTGAAAGTGGAATTGTGAAAGTTTGGAAGTAAGAAAGGGTAGAATTTTATGAGCAATTGGAGTCTTTTTATAAAATCTTCCGGTCTGCTAGGATTCGGGAGTCTTCCTTTTATAGGGTGCCTGGAGTTAGTTATCATCATAGGCAATTTACACTTTGGGTAGTAGGCAGAATACCCGTTCTGTTCATGAACGTGGAATGAGCATTGAACACCTATCCACCAGCGGAAAATATGGGACATTTCGGAGGATTTGTTCAACGAGAAAAATAGGAGCTTTTGGTTTGCGTGGCCCTTACAATATTATATATATAACTGTTACTCTAAACATATTTAATTTTAAATAAAATTTTACAGTCTTTAGAGATATGAATATATTTATTTTGAATTTTTAAACATAGAAATATTTTAGTCGTGTTTCATTGTATAACATTAACCATGTGACTATACCAGATCTGATCATAAGCTTCCACATCAAGCCAGGCTGAACTTTATTCATCTTGTTAATGTTGATCTTCATAATCCAATTTGACAAAAACCAATTATGCAGCATCCTATAACACCTCAAATCAACCAGATTTAAACATCAAAGTCTCTAATCATTACAGGACTTTGATTTGCACCCTCATCAAATTTACATCAGTGAAGCAAAATGTTCCTAATCTAAACCTTCGTAACATTCTAAAACGTGGGAATCGACACACTGTAACACAAAATACCGTCTTGAAGTTTACATAAATTGGGCTGCACATCCACTCACTGTACTACTATACTAGTGCAATGTACCATGCACCATTTCCCAAACAACAAGACTAGTAGACGCCATCAACACACCACCTACAGCATTGGATCTCCGATCACACCCGGCCAACAGCTTCCCCTTATCGTACCAATGCTGGAAACCACTTGCATCGGATCATCACTTCCGGCCATCAAATCATGCAAGAACAAACGCTCACTGCTTATATTTCTCGGTGGAAAACCCACCAGTTCGTTGACGTCCGCCGCGACTGGCTAGCGCATGACGCCTCCTTAGCAGCCATCTATTCTTGCTCAACAGACCCGCTTTGCCATCCGTTAATTTGAAGCCATCATCCACAAGGACCGCAACTCATCAGTAGCTTTCATCATCGTTATCGCACGATCTGCGTCACAGCGAATCCAAGCCATTCGATCATCGCCATGGCCCACTAGCAGCGTCAGCATTACATGCTACGCTATGCCTTTGATTTCTTGTCGCTGAAGAAAACCACCGTATATGCAGCTTTCTCAGCCGCTACCTTCTAATCCATGCCAGTCCAACGCCATGCAAACTCGTGCCTTCGTATCTGCGACTAGGGGCACGTTTAGTAAAATATGAATACAGTAACTATGATTTTCACGTGGTATTTGGTTTTCCAAAAACAATCCTTACTCCATCAATCATACTATTTTTCTCACTTTTACCCCTACGTTTTAATTATTTTTCCTACCGACTACATACAACAAACCTATTTATTCCACCTATACATCTATCATTTCCTATCAATCATACATTTCTCAAAATATTCTCTTTTTCATTTCCTACCATTTATCACAATTTTAAACATTATCCAACGTCCCCTAGATTATAATCTTCCAATCAAGTATCCAACGATAAAAACACACTTAAAGATCATGCACACAAAACACAGATTTATGCATGCAGAATAATGCCTCATTTCAGATCATTAAAAAAACAGTTTTTTTGTTCAAATTTTTAAAATAGAACTGTTAAATCCTCAAGGATGGTCCAAATCAAGATGGACCGATGTGCTCGACAACGCTACAATTACTCCACGGTTTTTTTATATATAATTATTCTACATTCTTTTTTTTTTTGATTAAAAATTATACTACATTCTTTTTTTTATTGCATTATTCTACATTCTTAAGTCGTCTATAATTATACTCATGCTGAGGATACATGGAGAACACAGAGATAAGTTAATTTTCCTTCGACAGTGGTTCTGTATTTTTTGGGACTGATGATAGCGAGCTGTATTTAGAACCGAGTCCTCCATTAGTTGATGGCTAAGCATTTGAGCTACATGATAGACTGACACTTCAGCATGTGGGTTGGACGTGAGGGGTTTGCATTCATGAAGACGGGGTGAAATGGAGCTTACATTAAAACCATCCAACATTATTATCAAAAAAAATTTCGAAAATTCATAATGTAAGCAAAATAACATTTCATCTCTCATCCAAAAAATATACCCACTCACTCCCTCCCCTCTTTCCAAGAACAAGATTTTAACTAAAATTCGATCATCCATCTGAAACATCACGAGATGGTTTAAAACTTATCAAAACGCATTTTATAAACCTACATGAAAGCCCTGCACTCCAAAAAAACAAAAAACAAGGAAGCAAATTGGAGGAGAAACAGCTTGGGAAATAATAATAGAAAGTAATAAGAACAACAATGGCCATGCCCTACCGAAAAACGAAAACAAACATAACAATCACAATAACATGGGCTTAGCATCCAAATCCCCCACAGGAAAAATTACTGTACATAAGCTTGCCCGGGTGCAGTTGATGCCACTGCCGCAGTGAACAAAGTCATTTGCAGAACTCTTTTAGGGTACAACCCTGGCCCATGCTGTCTCGGAAGAATCTCATTCCTGAACAATGCCAACTTCTTGCTCAACTCGCCAGTAATTTGTGTCATTGAATTCAACAACTTCAGCATCCTCCCCACTGGACTTCCCCTTTTCCGGTGACTTCGATACAGGATTCCTCTTTAGCGGCCCAGCCTCCCCTACAATACCTTCTTTCAGCGCTTGTTCCATTGCCTTCTCTGTCCCTTCTATCTCAACACCAACAAATTCAACATCCTCTTCAAATAAAGAAGGTGCAGTCCGATGGGATATGTCAGTCTTCACAATACCATTGGAGTCTGCGCTTGTGGTGCTGCTTGGAAGTTCGAAGTTTCCATTGCAAGATGTATTTGTTGCGGGTCCTGTTGCCTGGTGCTGATCAGAAGGATTAGCATCAAGCCCTACACAATCACTGAATGGGTTCCCAACAGAACCACCAACTTGGAAATCCGACGACTCTCTCCATCCAACCCAATCAGGCAACGGACGATCACCAAATGGATCATCGTTGTCATTTGACTCAAACTGGAAGAAACTCAAGTCGTTGGGCATGCTTCCCTTGCCCAATGCCCCACTATCTATGTTCAAACCTCTTCCATTATTGGGACCATTTCCATTTATGGTGCCATTCATGAAATGTGTGCCAGATCTGGATGAAACAGAAGCAGCACTGTCGACCAGCTCCTCATCCTCCCCAACCACCACTTCATCATCACTGCCACTACCACCATTTGGCACAGTCGTTGGTTCCCCAAGGTTAATTTCATCCATCCTCTCTGGTAGAGAAGTGCTCAGAGACTCGTTTGCAGTCCTATCAGCTTGGAAAGCAAACCAGTTGGAATTCGTAAATAAACTGCTGCAGCACAAATAAAAACAGTAGTCAGGAGAAGTGTTGTGATTTTTCCAATTTTTCATGACAGTGTGAACCATCAAGGAGCAAGCAAATCTTTCAATTTTTCATAAATGAATGATATGTTAAATCCGTGTGACCAAATACATAAAAAAAAATAATAATAATAAAAATCCATGTGACCAATTAGAAAACCAGAATTTAAAACAGGAACAGAGCTAATCGCATGATAAGTACCGCATAAATAACTAACAGTGATCAATTTCCAAGAAAATTACTCAAAAGCAGACATGAGAAGCATCTAAGGTAATAATTTATCACATGAGATTCAAGAAAGTGAAAAATAGAAAATAAAATCATTAACACAGGCATACCTCTCTTGGTCATCACCAACTCTCAATGATGATATCACAACTTCAGCAGATTCATCATCAAAGTATACATCCTGCAATTTTCATGTTGTCAAATAAATTACAGTTAAAGCCCCTGAAAACTTTGCTTTGGGACTTCCGCTTGTAACAATGATACAGAACATTTTCCACCTACAGATGCCACATTTATGAGTTGCGAAAATCAACATCTTTAACGTTTGCTGAAAGTTGAAACCAAATGAGGGACACATGCGTCCATGTGCAAAGTGTGCAGGCATAGAAAACTGAAGATGCATATGCTGCTACTGTTGGCAAACTTTCCAATAGCTACTCTTTGCATTGATTCACATGTAGAGAAGCGTGCAAATATGACATTGGATGCCCCTGTAAAAGAAAAATTAAAAAATTTGTAGGTAATTTTACCTCATCATCACGCTCAAGAGATCCATGTACCTACAAACAGTAGGTCAACATAAACCGCAGATAAGGCAAAAAAATCCCAAATATAGAACAAATCATACCATTCAAGCAAGTATTTATCTACCTCTTCTGTATCTTCATGCTCATACATGCTGTATCTAAATGCCTGGCTCAGATTATTTGCTAATTCGGCCACATCATAATCTCTGTCTTGAAGTTCATCTTCATCACTGTCCCTTGTCCTTTCCTGCAATGCAGTAGGGCGGCTGGACAGAACCGCAATTATGGATTAATATGAAATCATGTTGAACTATCATCATTAAAAATGACCACATGCAATCGTATATCCTCTCCTTAAGAGCACTTATAGACAAATCCAGGAAAGATGCAACATGCAATGCAAATTAATTCCTATGATAATGTTGTGAGCCATGTCAGATCATTTGAACAATATGGTACATGGACTCTTCCAAGACTACTTGTTAGTTAATTAACTAGAAAATCCCTAAATGTGTAGAGCAAAATCTCTTAAACACCTACATGGTTACAGGAAATTCCCCATGAAGAACTTGCTTAATATATTTGCTTAACATCATGCCAGCAGTATCAATGATCATAAGCAGATAATGTCGGAACATACCCACAAGCCCACCGACAGACATTCTCCACTGTGTTCCGTTCATGAAGGACATTACTTTGCCAATCAATCCATTCTGCATTGTCCTATAAAAGCATCAAGGCATAAAAAAATCAGAATCATTTTGATGACCATAATCCTCTAGAAATTTGAAGGCTTTTACCAACAAATACCCAACAGCATTAAAATTCAATCCATAAAAAAAAATCAGCAACAATCCATAAAAAATGGTAACAAATAAGTTTTAACAGAGTTCTAATTAAAAAACTGCACTACAGCTTCCTCCACCAGACAAATAAGGTTCACATGCCAATCAATTGTGAAGATGAAGGGCTTAGATTTGTGCCAGAACATTGTATGCCAGTAATCTTAAAAAGCCATGTGCGCGGCAATCCTATGATGCATGGACTGGAAGTTGTCAGAGGATTGCATAAATCACTCCCGTGTAACCCACAAATGTCGATGAATTTTTTTATATATAAGATCAAACTCGGCCAAAAATCAACTATCCCAACCAAATTATGATTATGCCTACTTGCCAAGTATGGGTAGGGTACAAATTATTACCCGCCTCCTCAAATAGAGTACGGGTAGGGTAGATACATCAGGTACCCAGAACCGACCCGCATAGGTACTCATATGGGTAATTAATTAGGTGCATAATTATATATATGTATAACATATATTATATAGTATGTATTATGCTTTGTCTTTGACAACTTATGTGCACACATATTTTAACAAACTCAAATTTAAAAAAATTTTGTACCTTGTGACGTATAAATTTAAATGAATTTATATATACGTCATTGACTTCCGAAAGACTTCTAAAAACGCTTGTAACTTATTATTATAATATATTAATAGTTTAATGATTGGGTCATGATGTTCTATACTTCATATTTTTATATAATAATATAAACAATAATATATGTACTTATGATTTTAAAACATAAAAGAGTATTATTTTACATTATTTAAAATAACATAGAAATTTTAAAAAAATATTGTATTTGAGTATTAAAGGAACCGATTTAGAACTGAAACCAGAACTGACCTTATGGGTAATGGATAATGGGTAGGGAAGGGTATACTAAGAACCGAACCAACATATGAATAGGATGGGGTAAACTTTTTACAAATAGAGTACGGGTAGGGTAGACCACTACCCGAACCAAACCGACCCGAGTTGCACACCTACTTGCCAACCACTAAACAGATTATCAGAAACCTCATCCTCTTTATAATGCTGCTTCATCCACTGTATAGTACTTCCAGAAAATAGAATGCAAAACAAAATAACCTAATTTGATGGGAGAAGGCGCAGGAAGATGACTATTATACCTAAAAAATCTTCCTGAGAAATACAGTCAAGAATGTAGAAAACGAATCCAATAATTGCAGCAAGAAGGAAATACTAGCAAACAAGAGAGAATGTCCTCCGTACAGGCCTGATGCACAACAAGAAAACAAGCAGCCGAAATAGAGCAGAAAAAATAATAGAAAATCAGAGCATCTTCTCCATGCGGACTTCATTCACAGAGAACAAACAAGTGACTCAAAAAACCACTGCATCAAGAGTCTGCAACAGATTCCATGCAGGAATGCACACTGATATATACATATATGTATGGAAAATATTCCAGTGCATTTGGCTCCCATGATCATCAAATGTACATTTACTCCACCTATTGTACTTAATTTTTTTTTTTAAGCATACCAATTTTCATCCCAATTGGATGTATATGGGCTCTAGCTGAAAAAATGGTAATAAAACAATTTGATGTAAATACCAATTTCGAAATTGTTTTTTCAACATGTAAAGGGTGTGTTTGGTTACACACAAAACATGTCAATGAAAACTTTTCAATCAAAAACTTTTCACTCCTCATAATTACCTTATTTTTTAATTATTTTTTCACATTTTCCTATATAAACAACCCTACTTTTTAATTATTTCTACACAAATACCCATACAACTACTCTATCTATTTTAACTTTATTCTCTTTACACATCATTATTACCTCTATCATATCATATCATTTTTTATCAACTTGACAACTCCTACTCGGAAAAGTTTTCATCAAAAAGTTTTCCTTCCAACCAAACACACCCAAACTATCTAAGACATAATTTATACATGGATAAATGACTCCCTCCCTCCCTGAAGCAAAACATGTCTTGTCATTAGATGCAAAGCAGTATTGTTTTCTGCTTTTTTTGGTATGTTGGCCTGTTTTCAGATCAAATGTTTCCTCTTCAAAAAATGCCTAATAAATACAAGCGAACAAAACTCTCAATGGATGCCAACCACACACCAAGCACAGACACAAATTCACTGCAAATAACATGCATTCTGAGACCAAAGCAAGACATTCACTAGGCTTGCACCTGGTACTGGTATCTAGATGTGTTTAACAAGCCAATTTGCTACCCATATAATATTTTTAGTATCCCTGTTCCCTCCAGGATACATTAAAGGAATGATCTTTTGGCATCTTATAAATTCATCTTCCAGCACAACTCTAAACTTGGACCGTAAAAAAATTAATTTATAATTGAATCACCATTTCCTTCACAACAGTTTCTATGGACCATGATAAACACTAAAATTAATTGTATTAATGACAAGTTCCCAGAAAACATGAAAACAAGTTTAGGAAAGAGATCCTGAACCATAAGCATAGTATTGGTCAATTGTATTAATGACGATTTCCCAGAAAGCATGAAAACAAGTTTAGGAAAGAGATCCTGAACCATAAGCATAGTATTGGTGCCGCTGAAGAATGAAGGTATTCAGAATTTTTGCTATGTTTTAATTTTTACTGGTGGCATTAGGCATTTGCAACAGAATTCATTAGGTTAACCTGCAAATATTTATGAATGTGGTCATTCCCATTGTCGAGTTGCACCATCTTATTAGCAATTCGAGTGACATGTCCAAGGTTGCCAGTTCGGGGTGGCCGCCTTCCAGTAGCAGGCACTGTTGGCTGCAAAAATCAGAGAAAACAGCTTTTAGCTCATCAATTGATGACATTCAAACAGTTCTGAGTGAATTATGTCAGCGTAAGAATACTGTGCTAGGGTAATAACATCAAATTTCTAATAAGTCATTGAAAGAAATATCACATAGCAAAGAACAACCCTTACCAGATCTGAATCACTAGAAAGAAGAGAATATCTATCAGCCTTGAGCATTTTCCCAACTAAATCACACTCATGGAGAAGATGATCAATTATAGTACTGTTCTTGCTCTCCAAGCATGATACTATTATACTTTCTATATGATGATGTAAGGAGTTGTTGAATGGGTACCTGCACATGAACAGTAACAGAAAATAAACATACAAGGACTTTCAGCTTCCCCAAAAAACACAAAGTTTAAGGGTAGCTCACTCAAAAAATAGATCTAGAATTCTTTGGATAGCGCCTGAGACAATCAGCTCCTTCTCTGCATCCTCGTTGCCAGTCCTCAACAATACTGCAATGAACTCAACAATCTGGACATCCAACAACAAAAAGCATTCCAAAGTGAGCCTGAAGATCCATAGTAGTTTCCATTCTGTGTGGAACATCAAGTCATCTGAATAAAAAAAAAAAAAGAACTGTCATAATCTTAATCTGTAAGAATTATGAGCTTTCCAATCACCTTTAATCGATGCTTGCCAAGAGGAGGACGAAGTTCACCATAAGTAGTTGGCAAAAGAATTTCATCAGAGGATACATTCAAAAGCATAAGCAAATCACCTACATCATGACCGCACAAACAACAGACAATTAGCAATGCTAAAAAAGCACCACGCTCAGCATCTCAAGCAAGTGAAAAGGAGTAGGTCAACAAATATGATCTTTAAAATATCAGCATATCATTGCATATCAGCCTGGTTACCACAAGAGAACTCATTCAATTAGTTAATACAATAGCAACTAAGTCATTCTTGATATTATCATCAAAACACCCAAAAGATGAGCAGTGCCCAGTTGCATAACTATGGCTCTAGGTTCCACTGAGAACCCTTGAAATACACAACAACGTGAAAGGAAATATGACATGGAAACCACTGGAACCATAGTTCTTCAAAACACCAGTAACAACAAACATTGAAGAGCACCATTGCATAATATTAAAGGATTAACAGTCAACAAATCAGATGGATGCATACACACACAAACACAAAACCCAAAAAAAAAAAAAAAGTTTGACAGAACAATATTGTCCTTGCCTTATTGAAAGGTTCAACCAGCAGTTTCTACAGAAAGGGGAAAAGTCATGTACTGGAGGAGATGCCATCTTTTCCAAGAGATGCTACAGCGTAGCTTCAAGATGAAAAACACCTGGTTTCAATGATGATTTCCCAGATGCACAACAGGCCAACTCATAAACAAACAAATAACAACCATGGAACCATTTTAATAAAATTAAAAACAAAACAATAATGACAAATAGACAGTGGAACACAGCTTGCAAGTTGTAAATGTGTTTTTAATTGAGTTTAATATTCATTCAGAGAAGAAAATAATACTAAATTCAAAAAAGACTCAACAAATGGAATATTGCAGTAGAATTAATCAAAATCTGGAAAAATAAGAATGTAACTGATATGCCACTATTTATAATCTCAAAGGAGCACAATTTCCTAGTATTGTAATCAACAATGGCAACAAATACTGAGGAACTCACCGAGCTTTGGTAACATGGCGCTAACAGTCTCAGGATTAAGAGGGATAGGAGGTTCATATAGATGCTGACTTCGTATAGAATGCATGATAGGAATTGAAGTTGATCTTTTGGGATCCAACAAAGAGATGCACACCGACAGTGAATGGACTAGAGCAGATTTGGATGCCGAAACTTCCAGACCATGACCAAGTATCCTTTCAACAAAACTGCATGCGAACAGAGAGAAGATTACAAGCATACTCATAAAGAAACACATGAGTAAATCAGAAGAGGAAAAATATTAACCTTGGGCTAGAGATTTTAGCAGCTAGTGCAGATGGAGCATTTCGAGTGATGACGGACAATGTTTCTGCCGTATTTGCATGAACTTCAGGAGGACTCTGATAGTTAAAATATAAAAAATAAATAAAAAAATAAAAAAAAGTAGGCAAAGATATCCCTTTAGCAAATTTACTACAACATATTTCATTTGCAAAGAGCGCTTTTATAACATTAATTATATGAATACGAATGACAGTTGGTTTCAGAACTATGGTACTGAGTATCTTATTTTTTTTCTAACATGGAAAAACTAAAAAGATGCTGGTATTGGTAATGTGAAACTGAAAATTTTTGTCAGCTATTAGTTTGTTTTTTAGGCAACATAATAGTACATTGCCTTCCATCTGAAGCCAGTAGAAACCTGAATATTGTTAAGGAGTAATATTGTTGAAAAGGCATATGAACACCACATGTCAGAAGTATATCTCAGTACATGCAGCACCGGCTATCAACCAAAGTCCACCAGGTATGTACATGAAATATGCATTTCACACAGCAAGTACAGATTTTCATGCATCTCATAACTAATAAGTACACATTATGTATTTCATTTTGACACTTACAGATGGATTCAACTTGTCGACAATCATTTCTAGCAAATTACTATCTGCTAACCACTTCATCACATCCACAAAATTTGGGTACATATGATCATCAGCACCAACTAGTCGAACCAGAACCTGCTCAGAAAAATTTGTTCAGTGTACATAATAATATAAAAACTAATAGTTTCAAGGTAACTATGTGCAAAGCATTGTGATCTCTTGATATTGTAGTGCTATCTGTAAAGAAACTGCAGAAGCCTTCTATCCTCTTTCTTCCATCGATTTCTGATATGTTACAACAGAAAATATTTTTATATAGCACTACATCCACCGATCAAATGGAAAATAAATTAAAGCAAGTTACTTGAATATGGGAGGCAATATTTAGCTGTGTTGCTCTATCCAGGATCATGAATCATTTAGGGTACTTTGATACAATAAAATGAGAAGACATGCTCTGTTCTTTCTTTCAGACACATGAACCTAAAGTCCAGTACCTAAGTTAGCTTCTTTCTGCTACAAAGGGCACCCCATAGCACAAATCTAAATAGGACATGAAATACAAACTGCTCATGTGAAGTGAGCTGCTCCCATCGTATGGTGAATCCAATTCATCCTAAATCCACAATATTACCAGTTATGTGATTATTGATCACATCACAGAAGATAGCTACAGAAATCTCATCACTTCTAAGAAGTGTGTGACAATACTGGAATTGGACTTAGAACGAGGCTTAAATAAATGGTAAGAGACAATGGAACTTTAGAGAACATATCAACTGATGACACCCTAAAAGGCAAATCAATGATGACTGTTTGATGGACAGCTGATACACATGAAATGGAAAATCATTTTTTCATGGGAAACTAGCTGCAAAGCAACCTGCAGTTGCCCTGCTTACACTTTTTCATGAATCCACACCACATGATGTCTTGGATACCATATACCAAAGTAAGTGCTTAAAGAACAATCCACAGACTACATTGGTTACAAGAAGAACAGCAGACAAACAGGCCTCATAATGGAGGAACAGCAACCAAACAAAATGCATCGAAGGGTCCATTTGGTAAACCATAGAAGTGGGAAAAGTTAACCCCCCCCCCCAATTTTTAAAATTGATTTGATATCTTAACTACTCTACTTTTTTCCATTGCTATCCCTATACTCCTTCCAATCATTTTCTCACACATCTTATTTATTCTCATTTCTCCCCTATCATATCACATTAATCTCACACCTTTCAAAAATATCTCTATCCTCAGTTCCCCTTCTACCAATTAGGAAATGAACCCACAGGTTTAGACAAGCATATGGTTGCTTCTCATTTTTTCTACTTTTTTAAGCATACTTCTTGTTGATGATGATGACATTGTCAATGGTCTTGAAAATACTTACACCTGTGTCTGTACCTAGAGATAGATAAGAAACCCAAGACCGCCTAGATACCAATGTCTAGTCTCCTGAGCAGAGTACGATAAATGCCAGAAGGTTATATATTTACCCAACCACAGTGAAGTAACAAATAGCATTGCAATGCATCCTGAGGCGAAGTATACTGAACAGGTTAGTCCACACATACCCGCATTTATAGGTCAGATTTGCCACATATGTATCACATGTGGAATATAACCAAACGAGTAATAGATTCATCCATGACAGGAGACTGTAAACTAAATGCCATGTAATCAGTCTCTTTTTTTTTTCTTTCTTCAAGAATTTGTAACTTCTCCCAATGTTGAAGAAATATAACCCATCTTCCATAAGCTCAAGAGCTTTTGTACAAGTGTTTGAGTCTCTTCAACATCATATTAGAAGGGACTAAAGGTTTCTATTTTCACATCATAGGGGAAAGAACCTGTCAACCAAATAGCATAGACCAATTTAAAAGCCACCACAATATTTAGGTGTCAAAGTTTAAGCCGTTGATGCATGGGAGAAGCTAATAAAATTGGTGCTGCCATACCTCGTACATGGCCTACCATGGATATTATCTTATATTACTTGCATTAGTGATGCCAAATGCAAGTTGCAGATACAAAATGCATTCAACAGGTTTAGATGAATTTTTACCCAAAAAAAGAAGCTTCTACTTAAAAGGTCTAAAACATTGAATTTATTAAGAGGTCTAGAGCTTTTGGTGCAATGTCTAAATGTTTATTTAGTCTCTTTAACACATCATCCACTTTCTCATGCACATTATTTTGCTGATATATTCTTAGACCACAGATTAGAAGTAAGGAACCCACGAGACAAATAATGCAGACTTATAGACAAATTACATGAAGGGTAGTATGTAGGCACAGATTATAGTATTCATACCTCCATAATTGATGTGATGCCTATTAAATCAACCAGCTGGCAAAATATATCTTGATGAGCCTGACATAAATAAAACAGAAGTTAACCAACCGTCCACTAAAAAGAGATCGAGAACTTGGACCAAGAGAAAACACCAACCATGCACAAGGAAAATGTGGCATGAAATGGAAAGGTTGAATTAGAATGTGTATTACATTAAACAATAAATGTTGAAGGTTGAAGTCTCTCTAAGAAAGTCAATGCATCTGCATCCTTCCCATTCAACTAGGTACATAAAAAAAACAACTTTGGTGCTCCACTCAACAGTACCACTAAAATGTCTAGCGCATTCAAGCAAAAGGACATGCTGAAGTTTGATATAGTTGCCAATTTCAGAATATCCAACAATGTTACATCACATGGAATACTGCAGTTTATTATTATAGAGACAGAGAGGGGAGCATCTCCAACTCCAATATAGTTTCTCTGATATATCGTCTAAATGAAGTAAAAGCAGAAAATGAAGGGTCATGATGATAGCAATGATGTTGGAACCTTTGCAATGCCCTTGTCGCATTTAACATAGATGTTGCAATTCCCTCATTCAGTTCAATAAGAACGAGAAGCAAAAAGGCCACAGCAGCTATAAAACTGCCAGGCATCATACCAATATCTTGCAACAAAGTGCTACAGGTCAACAGAACCATTTTTTCCATTTGTGGACAGCTACAGGAATCATATTTAGAAATGATTATCACAATGGCAACAAAAATAACTGGCAGAAGACATATTCAAGGTATTCGGTTAACTCCATAACTCATTTGACCCAACCCACTTTAAAACGGATTAGGCTGGGTTGGGTTGGAAAAGTTGGGTTGAACCAACCCAAGTTATGCATATAACTTCCAACAGCAACTTGCTGATGAAATCAGTCCCAGAATTCATGCAACTCCTCACGTGTCTGCAACGGCCAACCAGCCCATTCCATCCCAATAAAGGATGATATCTACCATCTTGCTGCCAAGCAAATATTTATGACTTAAATGATTTCTTACACCAGAATTTGATTTCTGCCTTAAAAGATTTTTTTTTGCTTGATGTAAAATGGGTGAAATTTCTTGCTTTTGAAATTTTATAAAAATGTATAGAAAAATCCAAAAAATGATAAATTTTTATATACAAATTAAATATACATAAGCCCACACAAAAATGATAAAAAACGAAAAATGCAAAAATGCACCTGAGTGATCCCCTATGCGAGAACATTAACTAAGTATATTTTCATCAAAATGTTTTATTCATTTTACAAACCTGGCAACAAAATTCCAAAATCAATAGCAATAAAAACAAAATTAAGTCGTGAAAATGGTTGCCCAAAATGAATTTATTATACTGATTAGAGAAATACGTGAAAAACATGCTATAAGTTGTATAATATCAAATGTAAATTGATCAAAACTCAGAAGAATCTATGAGAATAAAGCTAGGATGATCCAAGTTCTGGTTCCAGTTACAATAAAATTGGCTTCAAGTTAGGGTTAGGATGAGGAGAAAGCAGGTCACAATTGGGTTGGGTTGCAATCAAACCCAACCCACTCACGCCATTAGTTAATTAAAATTTGTACGTATATCCACTCAAACCCAACCCACTTACACCCTTAGTTAATTAAAATTTGTGCGTATATCCACTCATACCCCTACATAATACTAAAATTTGTACATATACCAAGAGCATCTTTTTTTCCAGACACAATTGGCTTTTGCAATTTGCAGGTGGGGGGCGCGGCGTTGTTGTAGAAAAAGGCACGCCTATGATTTGACATCTTAATTACCAAACTACCCAACTTTTTGCATTTGTCCCCCTATATTTTAATCATTTTCTTATCCAAATACCCTATCTATTCCGAGGCATGATCTTGTGCACCTAGGTGCACCTAGCTTCAGTGCGCTTGGGTACAAATATTCATTTTTAAATTTTTTTACACAATTGTTAAATTAAGCGTATTTAACATGCATATCAATTTTTACCATTTTTATACATTTTGTTGGATTTTAAAATCAACAGCATTTTTAGTAATTTTTTAAATTACTAAAAATGCCATTGATTTTGAAAAATCCAAAAAATATATATACACAAATCTCCAAAAAAAAGTAAAAATCAATCACCATGTTAAATACACTTAGGTTAACATTTGTGTAAAAAAAAATTTCAAAAAAATTAAAAAATGAGTTAAATGCACATAGACGCACCAAACCTCGTGCACTCAAGTGCATTTAGGCAATACCCATCTATTTCCACCTTACCCCAATCATATGGCATCGCTATCTTACTTTCAAAATTTATTCCATTCCCACCAAATTAACAATTCCCAAAAGCTCCCAACATTAAGGATGAAGTATCAACGCATGCATGATTTACCTCAATTCAGTATAAATGGCTTGCATATTTAATTAAAAAAATCCAATCATTTCTTGCTAAATACTCAATAGTAGTTTTCAATTCTTTCTTGCTAAAAATTCATAATTTAAAGTTTAAACAGAATTCACCAACAACAAAAACAATACTTCCAAATATATCGTATGACAGGAAAAAGAATAATATAAAATTCTGAGCCCAATAATGTGACTTATCTAATTACCTGGACATAATTCATCAGTGGCACTGTCTTCCTCAACATAAGGCATATAACAACCTATAGCAGCAAAATAATGCATCAACAAACAAATTTACAAACATAAACAAATAACCATGAAAATAAGAAGACAGAAAAGATATGAAAGCCAATACCTTACTGAAGTATCCAGCCAATAACGCACTATGAGGACGATTAGGTTCCAGAAAGGAGAAAAGCAGGTTCATCAGCTGCATTCACAATACAATGTTCAGAGACATAGTGCATGAAGCCACAGTAAAGATTTTCTGTGTCCAAAAGGGGGGGAGGGGGGAATAGTGAACAGTATGTATAAAGTAGACACCTCCTCATCTTCCACTAAGGTCTTCAATATGACATCAATTTCACAAGTAAATATCTCACAGGCAATGAAAGGAAACCTGCATTTGAAAACAAATCAACTCATGAACTAAAATTCAAATTTTCAGCAACAAATGGTTGTAAAATAACAGAACCAAGGCACTCTCACAGACGATAAAATTTTCAAGCAAACCAGAAAAACATACTTGAAAGACTGTTTGCTTTCAGCATCTTCAGGAGGCTCTTGCACAATATAGTGAAGCAACTGTTCTACCTGAGCTCTATCTCTAAGACTGCAGACAACAAATAAGATAAATGTTACCTACTGTAAAAATGATATACGATTGCCACCTTATCAAACTCCCCCAAATTTCCTTCAAGGCTGGCAGCTGGATTGATTGGTATAAATAGTAAATCTCATTCAGCCATATACACTCAGTCCACATCCCTCAGAGAAACATGCTGATAAGGCAATGGAAAAAGCCTTCCTTGTCAGGCAGGTTTAATATCTCGGGAAAAAAAAAAAAAATTTGATACCACTGTAGGAATTTCTAGAGAGAGTCAATTTTCCTTCTTTCAATAGATAGAATGAGTTGCTAAGAGAAGCAAATACATAACAGCATGGATGATAAAATGTCATTCACCAGAAACAGAATCTAGAATGTTGATAGTTTCAGAGCATGTAGGAAGGAAATACAAATCCAAACCACCTTTGCCTGGATTACAAAGTCAAAACTTACTAATCAAATACCCATGAGCTGAGAACTGTGATCAATCATTCGATCTTTCAAAATAATAGTATGATGTAAGTATTAGCAGCGAGCAAGTTATCTCACAAGTGAATAAGACGGTTATTAAGAGCTTTGCACTCCTGGATAATTTCCTCCTCATCAAGTAGCTCTTCCAAAGTGAAGTTCTCTTTGTCCAAAATTGATTCCACCTATAAAGTTATTCTTGAAAAAGTAAGTATCTGCAATATTACAGCCTCTGGATTCGATCATGGATTAATCAAAGGAATAAAAGTTGGTTAAAAACAGCTAAACCAGCATCAGGGGAAAAAATGAGAAATTGACAACCAAAAGATATATAGATTCACTAATTCATGACCATAGCAAGATTGATAAGTGTCCACATACAATTCATCTTCGATAGAAGCAGAAACATGCTTCATGCAATCACAGGTACCAATGAAAATGCAAAGGAATGCTTACAGGATATCCATAAGACAATTTTAATCAGTATAAGAACATTTTTGTATAGAAATGAAAGCATTTCATAAAACCATGGGCAGGACTAAGAGCTATTAAAAGAAAAATAGATATAAATATTTTGCAACACACGCAAGGATAACCAAGAATTGCAACAGTCAACAGTAAATCCCACAAAGATCCTCTGCAAGTAAGGGAAGGCTCCAAAAGTGAAATGATACGCGGAAAAGACTGCAAGAAACAAGGCGTCGCAGGGGACATGGTTCAAGATGGAATGGTGTGACAGCATCATGCAGTTCACTCGAATTGGCAAAAGCTTCAGTTGGGATATAGATGATAGAGGAAGATCACATAGTTGCAAGAAAAATTCCAGGTACATGGCTCTTGCTTTAAGCGCAATGGAGAGGGAAAACAAAACAATAGTTCAAGTTAGGTTGCAATCAAATGAGGATGATAGCCTGATTAAATCTACTCATAGAGCAATAGCTTAGTCATGACATAACGAAAAAACAAAAAGAATAACATTCCTAACAAACCCAGATGGAATAAATTAATTTCTTGCTTGCGCGCAGCGATTAGGAAGAAAGGAATGGCTGGCCAAAAAGGGCAACATAGATAATTCAAACCCAAAAAGCCCTTATGTAAGAAAAGATCTACAAAGTTCATAATTTGATGTAAACAGACGGAAAAATCCAAACAATCTGCTAGCGTGGTTAACTCGGTTCTTCCTTCCCCCAGTCAAACAAGGCTGAGGGGCATGCGTGCACTCCCAGCACTGCTCTACCCTCGAACAACTGGACTTCCAAGCTGGAGAGAGCTATTAAAAATGCCCCAGCATACTAAAATCCTTCTAATTAACCTACTTGAAAATTTGCTAAAGCTTCTGCAAATTGGAAGCATGGCATTCCACCATCATATTTACAAGCAGACAGCTACCACTGACTCTGGGTTCTCTTCTTTCATGCTGGGACTCCACCGCATCTGGCCAACTAGAAGGACAGACCAGGATCGACAACCTCACACTTCGGGTGCGAGTACTTGTACATCTACTTGCGGTTCCAGCATCTGCAAGCTAAAAACCCAACTCCGAGAAGCTAATACCTAAAATTCCCACTGTTGAGCGAAAACCCTAACGCAGAGAAGCTAAAAAGCGAGAAAGCGATAGACTGGATAGTGCACCACTTACTGGAGAAGAAGCGGAGAGAGCAGGCAAGCGCCAGAACATCTTTGCAGCAAACTTTAGCGGGAGCGAAGCTGAAGGAAGCTGCTCTAAGCTGAAATCGAAGAAATCTACCCAGGGAGAAGCCTCAGCAGCAGTAGCAGTGCCAGATGCTGTGAGAGAAGAGGAGCACAGATCAAGAGACAAGGAAGATCAGGAGCACTCCTTGGCTTCGAAACCACGAGCTGCCAGAGCAAGCGAGCGGCTGCTCAGCGAGAAGAAGGCGATACGCGCTGATCGAAGTTGCAAAAACACAGAAGGGGCTGGATTTCACGACAAATGCCCAAGGCGTTGGCGGATTTCCAAATAGGGTTTCGCTAAAGTAGACCGTGGGGTGTTCGGGCTTACACTGCGCACCCTTCGGTGGCAATGCTTTTCACGTAGCCCCCCGTTTTCCTTGAAACTCCGAAAATGCCACCTTATCTGTCTTCTTCCGCCCTGGGAAGACCGAAGAGCTGCTTTGTGCCGAGGCGTCGGGCGAGGCGATCCACCTGAGGACAGCATAACGAGAAACTGTTCGTGCTCTGGCGGAGAAAAACGTCAATACGCTTCATTTCCAACAGACCTCTTGTATTATCCAAAATCCAGGGAGCATTGACCTTCATGTAAAAAAATTGATAATAAAAAATTATTTCTACATTTTTCAATAATTTTTAAAATTTTTTCGTTTATATTAATACTTTTTAAGTAGATTTTATTGATATTGATACAGACGATTGTGATGAAATTTCAAAGTTTTTTTTAGTGTAATGAAATTTCAAAGTTAAATGAACTGTGAATAAATAAAAATAATCTCAAATTACTACAAATAAAAGTAATGATCATGTTAATCAGGGCCAAGTAAATAACTTATATAGCCCACATCGAAAATTTATTTAAAAATTTTTTATTAAAAATCTCAAAAAAATATATACATATCTAAAAATGGTAAAATATTATTTACATCTGAAGTGCACTTAAATGAATAAGTTTATGGAAAAAATTTAAAAATTTTTTTAAATGATTTTTTTATGTGGACTAAATGATCTAACATTAAAATAATTATGATTATTTTAAAGCATTTTTGTCTATTTACAACTTATTTAAATTTTAACTATAGACAAAATTGATTTGAAAAAGCGTCGGAATTGGCAATTACATGAAGTCAACATATTAGTTACTTACTTACCTTAATCTTTTCATTTTAGTCTTATATGTTAATCATTTTTCATATTTTTCTTTACCATTACTTTATCTATTTTATTTTTATTTTTATTTTTATTTTACTAATAGTATATTTATTCAATTTTTCGTTTTCATTCTGATGATACCAAACTTACCATTCATGCTCCAGGATATACCTTCATGTGAGAGCGACTTACCATTAATGCACCAGAATCTACCTTCATGTGAGAGGGACGAGAAAGACGCAAAGGAGCAGACAACTCGATCTTTATGTCCGTTGAGATGCCATTGATCGGCAATTTTGGATAGATGAAAATTGGACAGGGTTGACCAGTGACCCAATCAAATTTTATAGAAGTTCAGGGCAAATATTTTGATTTGGTGAGTGTGGGATGTGTCAAAATTTTATACTCGCGTTTCAATTCTAGTGGCAGGGCAAGTTGACCATATCCAACCTAACCCGTAAAGTATAAATAATATGAAATACTTATGTGAGTGTTATTTTGCTTTATAAATATGTTTAACTTTTGTCTTATTAATGTGCATATTATTTATGTGAATGTATGTTTAATTTTATAACTTATTTATATTGATAAATTTTTATTTTTTAATTGCATATATATGGTTCAAGTTGTCTTTATTTACATATTTATTAATGAAATAAAATATATTATTTATGTTGTTTATATCTTATAATAATGAATATTATTATTTTAAAATTTAACAATTTTAATCATAAATCAAAATTTACATCAATATATTTTTAAAGTTGATACACATATTTATCAAGACCGAGTTATAAATGAAATTATTTAGAAAAATTTTACTAATGCTTTGATTTGAGAATTGTGTGTTTTCACTAAATAATAAAATATGGAATCATCCAACCTTTAAATTTATGATTAATATGGGTTTTATATGGATATATATATAAATTTTTAAACTTCAACCCTTTTTTTAATCCCGACCCATTATACTTGTACTGACTCGAAAACCAACTCAAAGTTTGCCCCGATACCTCTTTAAGAAAGGTGATAGTCATGACCAACTTTGTCCTAACTTGGTATAAAAAAATACGGATAAACAATATTTTTAAATATAAAATCAGGGTTGGGCGTACCCTTACCACTTCAAATTCCACTTCTAATTCCCCATCCAACCAACTTATGTTGGACAGTTTAGATGGTTGATGGCAAAAGTTGTCTTTGCAAAGATAAATATAACAAGTGTAGAGACTTGAAAATTTTGCCTTATCACTAATTGGTTGATGTTTGACATTCAACTGTCCCGTCAAAAGATGAGAATTTATAAGAATAGGGTTTTGAGAACATTTATCGTCAAATAATAACTATATTTTTTCATTTTTACTCATATATTCTAATAATTTTTCTACGAACTATTTTTATTTATTATAACTTTACTCTTCTTATTTTCTATCAATTATATAATTTTTAAAATATTTTTTTATTTCCACCATATTCCGTAATTTTGTCTCATTCCAAGTTACCAAACATCACCTTAGTTTTAACATTTTTAACAAAAAATATGCCCGCGAGATATAAAATAATAACTGTCTGAGCGCGTCCTATTCAATTAGAAATATCTAATTGGATAGGGATCTTTAAAAACTGCAATTAATAGATAAAGTGTATTATTGCCTAAGAATATAATTTGGAAAGGCTGATACCGTCTTAAAATTCAGCTGTTTTATGACTGGGGGATGGTGGAACGAACTAAGGGTGTGTTTGTTTAGGGCAAAAAAGTGTCAACTAAAACTTTTCAATCTAAAACTTTTCATTCTCCATAATTACTCTATTTTTTAATTATTTTTTC
>JAXCLR010000001.1:52082536-52102593 GCA_035584095.1 Annona squamosa
CCTATATTTAAAAATTAAAAATAAATATATATACATATTCAAAAATAGTAAAACTTGATTTATAGATTAAATATAACTAAATTAACATGTTTATAAAATTAGTTTTCAAAAAAATTAAAAAATATATATTTTTTGACCGTGATTTCCGACTGGTAGTAAATGATCATTCGGCGTGGCAAAACACCTCTAAATTTTAGTTACTAATTCCGATTGTCGGCCACCGACACGCTAGAATCAACAAAAAGCGTGTCTGCTCTCTATCATCAATTGTAACAACAACTAAACAAAACCCACCGAAAACCATGGCAGAAATGACACTGAGCCATAGGGAGGGAGACGAATGCGAGGAACGAATGGAAATGGCAGGGATGGGCGGTTTCGAGACTCAGAGAGAGATGGACAACATTGCACTGCATGCGTTAAAGTCCCGACCGATGTCCCCCATTCCGAAAAATTTTTACACTAAAAGTTACCAATTCGTTTTTAGCCGTGGATTGAAAATAAACGATACAGATGAAGCTTCCAACTAGAAAAATGTAAGAAGCGTTTCTTATGAATTGGCTTCCTTGTGGGAGGTAAAAAGCTAAAGAAAATAATTTAAAAAACACAAAAAAGTAACGTGCTACAGTAGAATGGTAGAAGTATGATACTTATGAGCAGGGTAAAAAGGAGGAATATGAAATATATTGATTAGCTATATAAAAATATATGAAAATATGATCGAAATGTAAACGTAAGAATAGAAAAAATAGAATGGCTAAAGTATCACATTAAAATATGAAAGAGTGAAATTTTTTATTTTTTTTAACTCGTGCCAAACAAATTCTTAATGGCTTTTTGGAGGTAAAATCTTGCACCTTAACACCTGCATTTTCACACTTTATGTATCACTTGCAAATGGCCGTAACATAATGAAATAGATAAATTAATTTCTCAAGAGAAATTAATTGCTAATTACGTCACTAGGGACAACATCACGTCCCTCTCTCATATTACTGTTCTTGCTAAGAACGAACCGTGACCATATTAGTGACGGTCATCACGAGCTGTTGGACTCAGGTTCCTCTTGGCCTCCGCTTTCCGTAGTCCGCATCACGATATCTTAACAAGACGATGCCTATCAACACGCACTGTTACCGATTTTTAGGAAAAATCAACACTTAGAAATACTTAAATTGGAAGCTTTAGTCTCCCCGTTTGGCCCTCTGGGTCGGGGTTCGAATCCCCGTTTGGCCAAAAAATGGATTTGAGAGCTTTAGTCTCCCGTTTGATAGTTGTGGGAGCTGTGGTCTCCCGTTTAGTTGTTGTAAGCTGTGTCATCCTGATTATTTGGTGTAATAATGTCTCCAAATTTATAAGAATGTCTCAAAAAGCCTTCAATGTAATATGTGTTGAGATGTATGTACATTCCAATAAAAAAAAAACTTAAATTGGAAGCATCAAAATCTCTCTTCAACAAAAATCCGTTGTCAAATTCTATTCTCAAAAGTTGCTATCGTACGCAACCCCAAACACATCTTTTAAGTATGCATCATAATTCAAGTCACGGCTGGGTTGATGCGTGACATTGCAATATTACTTGAAACCCCAAAAGACTCAAAAGCTTAGCGTAACCATTAAGCCCTCCGGAATGCAATACTATAACTGAAGCACATCTTGAAAAAATTTAGATAATTGTGTGTTTTTAAAATTTGGTCATCTTTAATGAAGCTCATTTTTTTTATTTAACTCTCTCCATTTTTCAAATTTTGATAGTTAATGAAAAATTTACTCTACTCATTGTAATTTAACATCATTTATAATATATTGGAAAGTCTTTTATTTTTTAAATTTCGCTATATATGGATCTCATTTATAAATATACAAAATTAATACAATAAAATGGTTCAATAATAAAATATTAATTTTAAAATAGTTTTCAACATTCAAACCATTTAAAACATCAACACTATGTGGATAAATTATTCTACAGAGTATTATTATATTTTAATACAAGTGTAAATGGATCTAAATATGTCTTATAAATCGCACATGAATGTCTATTTTGAGCAAATGTGGCTCACGCACATACTTGATTTATCTGAAACTTGATCTCTTAACTAAACAAATAATGTCAAATATGATGAATAGATTGGATTTTACGTAACCTAATTAAATTAAAAACAGAACCCTTTAAAATTGAATCAATATCTATTAAAAAAAATTAAAATAGCCATGACGGTTACATGGTTGGCTTTCAAAGGCATGTATTGTGTTCTATTTTCAATATTTTATCCATGGATACACACTAGAGTCTTCATTCTTAATCTTCCGCAACCCACAACCCACAAAATTAAAGTCTAACACACCCATCGCACAATATTCAATCAAACACTACATAAATATGGAACCCAATGTCACACTCTTGGCACAAACAATTGTTTTAAGATTTCAAATATATTCTTAAAATCTAATTAATCATTTACAATAATCATTCATATATATATATATATTTACGATGTTAATGTCAAAATTATTTAAAATCATATATGTAAACTTTTAAAATATTTAAAACGTAGCATCAAAATGTATATGTATATACGACAATATAGATGGCTTGGGTTTTTACCAAAAAAGAAAAAACTTCTAAAATATAAAAATCAATCCACGTGTCAAATCAGTTCCCTTTCCTATTATTCCAATAATGAACCTCACTTAAATCTCAATTTGTGCGCTCAATTAATATTGTTTAGAAACCAGAATAATATTTTTTATGGTGGAAAATAGTGTTTTTAACCAAACGTACCCAACATTACAACAAGGAAATAAGGTATCAAGAAATTAAAACACCCCATTCATATATTGATAAAATTTCTATCCTCACACAATATTTCAAACATGCTTCTCGGTGGTTGATCCAACCAAACATAGTTATTACTGCTATTATCCGATGCAAAGTCTGCTAGCCAATGGGTACGCAGGAAATTCTTGAACTAAGGTTTGATTTCCTTTATTAAAATTTCCACAATGGCACAAATAGAAACCTCATTTGTAAGGAAATTAATCAGAATTGACAGACCTCTCTCCATCTCAACAACGGGAAGATGAAACTCTAATAACCACTTAATTCCCATCAACATCACATTAATGTCCATTAGCAAGAAATCCATACATATATTCCCTTATTTTCTAACATTTTGCAACAATAAAATTTTCTGGGTCATACCAAATATTATCCCTCAACCCAAAACATCCTTGTTAAGCTTGCTCCTCCCATCCACATTTATTTTGTGCCCTCCTTATTCAGGTTTTTTCTGATGCATGACTTGTTCCCTTAAGCGGTCAATCGAATTATTTAACAAATTTGCTTTAGTATGACTTCTCTAATAAGCAATCGACCATTCATATGCATCCTCAAACTTCAAAAATAGTCAAGAAAAAACGTAACTGCCGTAAATCCTTATTTTTTGATAGCTCCTAAAATTTTCAACCATGCAAGTTATTGCCAATCCGTTGAATCTCCCCTACTTGAATTGCCTCATCGTGCCCACCTATTTTGAGGCATTCTCAAAACGCATGGAAGTTGTTCTCTTCCCTTCACATGCTCAATTGCAATCTAGACTAACCCTCAACTCCTTATGCACCAAATTTAATCTCATTAGAAGGGAGTTATGAAGCAATTTTCACCCAAACACAATTCCTTCGTTGAGAGCTTCATCCTCCAAAGTGCTTTCAACATAATGCATCTAGCACACAACAATTTGCTACAGAAGCCATTGTTGAGCATATGAGTTCATCTTTTACTTCTTTGAGCATTTCGCAGGCAAACTACACTATGTAATTCTAATTTGATTCCCAATTTCAAGATATCAAATCTTCATTCTCAATCATTGGTATGGGCAAGGATTGGATCTTCCTTCAAACTTCTTCTCCCACAATTGCCATTATATCGACAACATCTCATTGTTTTATTGCCTTATTGATAAAGCAACTCATCTTTGGAAATATTTGTACATAGGGGCCCTACCTTTTGAAGCACTTGTCTCATCCAATTATCAAGCAAAAACCTTATAATATCATCAATATCATTCCCAACCCTCCATCAACACCCTTTTTAAGAACATCTCCTGCACTGAGCAAGCTTTTTCATTATGAATTTGTTAACTTTGGAGCACAATCCCATATATTATAATTAAATAATTATTTTGCTTTTAACACTTTATAGTATGATGAATCCTTTCTTACGATCAACCGCCAAAGCTATTTAGCTAGCAAAGTTCGATTAAACAAAAGCAAATCTCTTAATCCAACACCCCCACTTCTTGACAATATGCTCATTTTTATTTTGGGACATTCAACTATTTTTTCTTATACTATTATTTTCTTCTAAAATCTGCTCATCCATGAATCATCTCCTCAACGAACTTTTTAGTCATAGAAAAAAGACTCATTAGGTAGTTATGGATAACTTAAATAATGATGACCTTGATGATAACACCTCTTCCACCTTATGATAATTGCTTGTTTGTCATCCTTGCAATCTTCTTTGTAGACACTTTTTTATGATCTAAGATATATCATGTTTTGACCTTCAGATCTAGGCTAAGAGGCTAAGGTATGTTTGTATTCCATGATTGTTGGATCATACCAACCTTTTGACCTCTTGCTTCTTTTCCAATCATGTGTCGATGCTAAAGAATATTAATATTTTCTTTATATTAATTAAACACCTAAAACACTCTCCATATATCAAAAGAACTCCTCTCATTTGCATAACCTCTTCTCTACCATTAAGACAATCATCAGCAAAGACCAAATGACTGCAAATAAACTCTTGCTTGCTCATTTTCAAACCATGTAGTTTACCATTAGTAATTTCATTAGATAGTAAAGTTGAAAGGCCCTCTCCATAAATATGAAAGAGATATGAAGATAACAGATCTCCTTATCTCGAGCCATGACTGTGTGTGAAAGGATTTAATTCAAAGCTATTAATAGATGCTAGACAACTTACAATGCTTAAATAACTTTTAATGTAACCAACCCACTTTTAATGAAGTTCATTCTTTTCAACATTACACATAAGAAGTCTCTTGATCTTAAGCCTTTTGATAGGTCAAGTTTAATTGACGTATCCTCTTTCTTTACCTTCTTCATACATCTCAAAATTGTGTAGTACCTTAAATGCGACGAACATGTTATTTATAATGAGTCTTCCCAAGACAAACACACTCTGTTGTTCGCCTATGATTTTTTACAAATAACACTTCAGTTTTAGTTGAAAAAAAGTATTACTTCAATTTGTTAGCTAGTATTTTAGACAATAACCTATAGACGAGATTACAGAAGCTAATAAGCCCAAAATCTATGATGTTAAATGCACCCACCCTTCAAGAATAAGGACTATTGCAGTAGAACTAATACTTTGCAGCTGCATCTATTGTGCATTTTGGAAAGGGTAGTTCATAAACTCTTTATGAATCGAAAATATCCTTTCCAACCGTCTTCCAATGCCATTGATAGAACTCGCCAAACATCACATCTTTGATTGATGGAAGGAAAGATGCTTTCGAAATAGTTGTGGACTGCATTTATTCTCCTTTTGCTTTGTAACTAAAATGTTCATATTGTCCGGCGATTGTTTGATATAGCTGTATCTTCTCCCACTATGACAAAATGGACTTTTTTTTATAATAAAGAAAATAGACTTTTAACAATGCTAAATTTTGTGTTAATTTTACTACATTATACTATTTCTATAACTATGTTACTATAGATTCGTCTTGAAGAAGCTTTTGTGACACTTTTTGAATTTGCTAGTAAAAGTCATACTTATAGTAACATTTTTTATAACTACAAAAAGTTTTTTTTTTTTTTTGCAACATTCATTACACTGTTGTCGTAAAAGGCAGTTTTTAGCACCAGCAATAAAGTTTTTTGTCGCCAAAAGTGTCACAAAATATTAATTATCTGATAGTGAATTCTTTCGAAAGTAACTACATGAGAGAACTATATAGTTGTATTGAAGCCCTTGCACTTTAGATATCTGGCGCCATAAAATCTCGTCATTTTCAATATAAGAATTGATATTTTGCTCGTGCCTCATAATTTCAGCATCTCCACTATCCGATAAAGCTTTAGTACTTAGTTGTTCAAGTTGTTTTTTGCATGTATCAGTATATAATTTGGAGTGAATTAAAATTAGGTAGTATTTGTTAACACTTAAACCTTTTCAAAATAAAACTTTTTTATCTAAAATTTTTTACTTTTTACAACTACCACATTTTTTGATTTTTTCTTCACTTTTATTATATAAGTACCCTATTTTTCAATTCTTTTTATAGAATTTTCATATATTTAATCTATCTATTTTAACTTTATTGTTTATCCATATCTTAATGATTTTTTAAATGGTTTAAACGTTAAGAATATCACTTGGAAATTTGTATTTAATATTAAATTATTTTATTATATTAATTTTAAATATTTGTTGGTGGGCTCGCGCATAATTATTCTAGACAAATGATGCAGTTTCAATTATTATATTATAGACGATGCTAATGAAATGGATTTACCATCATTCGTCAATGTGGGAAAAATGGATAAACTACAGAAGATGGGTTTCAATGTTTCATGGAAGCGGAAATCGTATTAACATATATTATTCGGTAAACAACCAAATACACACGGTCAGCAACCATCTCGTTCGTGCCTACCCGTACGCTGCCATATTCGTTCCGTACAAAAAATTCATAAGAATGTGTGCGCGTGCTAGAGCTTTCTACAGTAGGCGTTGACGTTGGATTTTTGAAGAAAGTAAGGTAAAAGAGAAAGGAGAAAAAAAAAAAAGCGTCTTTAAAGAAACAGAAAAAAAAATTAAAATTAGAGAAAGCTAGTCGAGGCACAGGCAGGCGAAGATTACGCAACTTTTTCATTGGTATTTATACATCATAATAACTAATATTATAATTAAGTTTGTTTATATTCGTCACATGATGGAGAGAATCTTCTATAATGCCTTCACATGTGAGAAACATTTTATAAATACCTTCCTTACAATAGAAATGATCAAACACGTCCGCTCAAAGAAAAGAAGGGGTAGGTGTTGCCATCAGGGCGACCCTTGTAGTAACAAAAACAACATAACTTATCTCTCATGTGGTATTGCTATGCTTTGAATGGTTTACAATTTGCATAGGCACGTGGCAAAATAGTTGTAAGTGACTCTCCAATCAAGGTGTGTTTGAAAAATTATAAAACTTTAGAATAAAAAGATTTTAATGTAAAAGTTTTTAAAATTATGTAAAATGATACGATATGATAAGAATAATAATAAAGAGCAAATAGAATAAAATTAAAATAGATATGCTATTTGTAAATATAATTATGTGAAATAATTGAAAAGTAGAATGATCATATATCATATAGAAAGATATGAAAAATAATTAAAAAATAAAATAACAGTGAGGAATGAAAAATTTAGTTAGAAAAAATTTTAGTGTTAGACTAACACACATGTGTAGGAGTTTTCACTTAAGCTGAACATCAGAGAGTCCAGCAGTTAGCCATTATTTTCATTAACCGAGGCAGGTCCACAGCATGTAAATGGTCTAGATTCCATACACATATCACATGCGCGTAAGGATCACTGGATGCATACAGACTGCGACGCATGGAAACCCTAGTCGGCTTTGTGAGAATCTCCGGTGAATACCAAATAGAACGAGTCATAGCAAAATGTCGTGTAAATGGAGTATACGTTCAGCAGTAAAATGAATGAAACAGCGAAACAGCGATCGGACTTTTCATAGGTCGAATTCAAATTGGTACAAGATTAATTTATTTATTTTCTTGACGGATGTTTGCTAATGTAAAAAATCGTGAGATTATATTATTTAGCGGGAAATTGAAAATAGAATATTTTGAAAAGTACAAAAATGATTAGAAAATAAAGATAAAAGAGAAAAGATAAAAATTTAAGCAGCAAAATTATGCCAAAGAAAACGTGCTACCAGTACAAATCTCATAAATTCTTATAGTTTTCACGTACTAAGATGTGTTTGGGAATAAGTAAAACTTTTAATAAAAAGTTTTAAAGAGTAAAAGTTGTCAAACAGTGTGATACGATAGGAGTAATGATAAATAATAATGATAATAAATTTAAAATAAATAGGTTAGTTGTGTAGAAATAATTGAAAAGTAGGGTAGTTGTATAGGAAAATAAGAAAAAATAATTAAAAAATATGATAATGTGAAAAGTGAAAAATTTTAACTTACATTTTGTAATCGTTGCCGAACATACCCTGAGATGATGCCAAACATGGCCTTGAACTAGCAGCGCGTCTCAAATTCATTTGGGATCCTTCTAATGGACGGTTTGGAATCATCAATGCAGCGTCTGGAAATGAATTGAAGACGAAATGACTAACGAGTACGATGCGCCACCTAGAGACTGGAGTAGGCAAGCAGCGTGTCTGTTCATTAGGGCCGGTTTCGCGGTAAGTTTTTCGCACTGCTATTTTTTTTTTTTTGATTGGTACAGTTACATATATCTCAACACATATTATATTTGAAGATCTGAGACATTCTTACAAATATAAGGGACACACATTCCCAAAGAAATCTGGAGATACAGCTCCACGAAAGAATAAAGAAGACACAGCTTCCAACAACCACCTGGGAGACCACCCGCTCCCACACTCTATCCATCCGGGAGACCACTTTTTTGCTCCCACGTATATTTTTCGCCCGAAATCTTGAGCGCGATTGAAAATTCGAAACTCTACCAACTGCCGCGCACATCTTTGCGCCACCGACAGCCACCAACTGAGCTAGCCTCGGTTGGTTTCGCACCGCTATTTAGTTTTATAAAGTTTTGAAAGTGTGCTGTGGCTGTTGGCCTACTTGTTACGGTTGCTGAAAGTTGAAAGTTAGTGGACGTTTTATAATAGGTCGTGGGAAATATAAGTGGGAAATGGTGAGAGCATCGATTTTATGATACCTTACTAATTAATTAATCATCGTATTTTTTCAATTTTATTCTTATATTCTAATTATTTTTCCTATCAACCACCTTCCAACAAACTTGTTTATTCCCTCCTTATTTTTATCATTTCATATCAATCATACAATTTTTAAAATATTTTATTTTCTATTCCAGGCAAATATCACGTTTTCTATACCTTTTACTTTCTCATACGTCACCTTAATGCTTATTATAAGTACCGTGGGTGGAATTTTGCTGCATTCGGAGGTGGCCGCCGATCTCACATGATCCAGAGGATTAAAAAGCTGTACTGAGATTTGAAGACCGAGCAAGGAGAGAGAACGTCGGATGATCCAGACCGTCAACATGTTTTATCACAGCAGAGTGAGCAGACTAGCACCGATGTGAAGATTTCAAGATTCTGCGAGTCCATCGTCTCGGTTTCAAATTCGTGCGGGACGAAAACGCTCCCCAGCTTTTCTCTCTCCCGGCTGCTTGCTTCCAACGAAGCCGACCGCTCGCGTTCAAAAGTCGAAGCCGACCGCGACCAGCGGATCTGCGCCGGAACCAGAAGTGGAAACTGACAAGTTTGTACTGATAATTGAAAATCCAAGATGCGTTTTTATCGCTTCATTTTTGGAAAATTTGATTTAACCAAGAATTACAACTGCATAGGCAAGCTTGCGATTTTATGTTATTTGTATTTTTAAACAAGAATGCGGTTATAATTCTAATTCTATAAATAATAATGTAAGGAAGTTGAAATAATAAAGGTAAAAATGAAAAATGAAAAATGAAAATTGGCTTGTGGACATTGGAAATTCTCGTGATATTTAATTCATGTTATGACTCATCAGTGAGGACATATATTCAAAATATGAGCTCCAATGCCAGGACATATATTAAAAATCATGAGCTCCAATTGCAGTACATAGCCGAGGTTGCCGGCACTTTGGAATTGATATTTAAATTAAATTATTTTATTATGTTCATTTTGCACAATTTTAAAATATGACATATGCCAATGTTATATTTGAATGAAATTAATATACTATTAAAATAAATAATTTTAAATACAATAGGCAAAGTAAATATTAATTTTAATACATGTGACATCCATTTTCGGGCAATTTGTGCTGTAATTACAGTGTAATTTGTCTTCACTTGAATATTTCTCTATATATTTTATTAGCAGGTTGCAAATATGTTTAAATTGGAGGTTTTTGGGTTGAATGTTATATTAATTACTTATCTTGAATAGGTACATTTAATCATAATTTCTCTCCACTATAATTCATATTTTTTTGTACGTTCCACTTCTAGCAAACCAAATCCGTTCAAACATGGACTACCCTAATAATAATATGAAATCAAATTAATATATTACCTTTATAATAATTTATTTAACTAGAAAACTGAATTTCATCAAATTAAAAAATATACATAAACTACATTTGATGTAACAAAATTAATTTGATTTATATCACTTTCAATGATGTTAACTCAATATTTTAAATTGGATTTATAATTCTATAAATTATCATAACATGTTGATGCATTTATGGTCAAAGATAAATATTTTTTATCATTTACATATAATTGTATATTTTTAAGCAAACAAGGGCGTCTAATACTTAGAAAGTCCATTTGAGAAAATATAAAAGTAAAATTGAAAATAGAAAAAAATTTAACAAGTTGAGAGAGTAATGCGCTGGGATAAAATGATAATCAAACAAAAGAATAAAATTAAAATGTATAGATTAATTATAAAAATATAAAAAATGATTGAAATATAAGTATGAATGATTAAGATATTAGAGCATACAAAAGGTATGAAAGAAGTAAGAGTAGTTTTTTTTTCTTTTTTTTTTTTACTTTTGCTGGTTCCAAATAGACCCAATTAATATGAATTGTTATAGTATGATGAAGCAAATAATTTAAAATAATATTAATTATTGAATTTTAATATTGTCATTAAAATAAAGCCCATCCAAATGATTATGGCAAAAAAGCGCAGTCGAGGTATGCTATACACATCAATGAAGCATCGGTAACATGTCCAGGATTATCCCATTGAATTGAGTGCAATGGGATGCCATGCCTGCATAGATGCATGACCTATTCTGAAAAATTCACGAAGCCTGAATGGAATAAGAATGCGGTCACGTGTATACGAATACGAAAAGTTGTATTAAAAATGTAAACAGTTGTATTAAAAAGGAAACATTTATTTTATAACTTGAAAAAACTGCCATGAAAATGAGTATATACTTTCCATATACGGGGCTCGAATCCTCTAGAACGCTTGGTGGCTAAGAAAAGCGAAAATGAATGATAAAAATGTTTTTTTTTCTCAAATTGAGAAAGCGACATGGTATCAAATCGGAAAAGTAAAGATTGATGAAGTAATTGTGTAAAAAATGATTGAAATGAAGTAACAATAACGGCCAGAAGCACAATAGTTATTTAATTAAGATATCATATAAGTCAAAGAATAAAAAGATACAGGGGAGAAATATAGTTGTCTATTTTCCAAAGTTGCATATTACCAAAAGAAAAGGTAAAAATGTCAAAGGTGAAAATTAGAAAATTTTGAAAAGTAAAAGGGTGATTTAATATGATAATTACCAACTAAGAAGAATACAAGTTACTTGAATAAGACAGAAAAATATAGTAACAATTTAATGATATATATTATGAATAGAAAAAGTTATATTCAAAATAAAAAAAATTGTACTGAAATTTGACAAACTGCGTCAAGAATATAAAACAACATCTATGCACATCTCATGCACATCATATTTAAGATTTTTGCATCATTTTGAAACAACTCATCAAGAAAAATTATTACAAGTGAAGATAATAAAATTAAAATAAAATTGTGAAGGATATGAAAAAGATTGGAAATATAGAAAAAATAATAAAAAAACACAATACTTGGTATTTACGAATGGTTAGCTAACAACTTGGACAGTAACTTGGACAGTGTTGGGACAATATTAAATATTTTATTTCCTAAAAATACTTTAATTATTCACAAAAATAATAAATTAATTTTCTATTTATTGCAAATTTTTTAAAAAATTTAAATGCAACTTTTTCCCTTTCACGATATATAATAACTAATAACATCTTTTTACCATCTTATATCTTAATCCAATTATTAGTAAGTGTCACAATTACAAAAGACCCAGTGTACTAGAAGTTTAGAATAAAATTTATCATTTTTAAAATAATATTTTATATTGAGAAATAATTTTGCCAGCTAAGGCTAAGTAATGGTTTAGCTCACTTCAAAAAGTTTATTTAATTTTTTCATTTTTTTCCTCGTAAACTTGTTTTCTTGATACATATAACTTGTCAATATATATATATATATATATATATATATATAACGTATTAACTAAGTTTTACCATTTTTAGTCATGCATATATATTTTTTTTAGATTTTTAAACATAAATATATTTTAGCCATTTTCAAAATATTTTCGATGTGTATATATTTTTAAAAATTTTTAAAACATAAAGCTATTTTAGTAGCTTTATATTTAAAAATTTTTAAATTGAAAATGGCTAAAATACTTTTATGTTTAAAATTTTTAAAAATATATACACATAAAAAATGGTAAAGCTTGATTTATATATTAAATAAAATTAGATAAACAAGTGTATGAAGGAAAAACTAAAAAAAATTTAAAATAATTTTTTAAAAGTAGTCTAATAGATTATTACTTAATCAATTTTTTTAATTAAGGGTGTGTTTGGGAATGAATAAAACTTTTTATGAAAAGTTGTAGAGAGTAAAAGTTGTCAACTGATGTGACATAATAAGGATAATTATGAAGAGTAAATAGGATAAAGTTAAAATAGAAAGGTTAGTTGTGTGGGTAGTTGTGTAAAAATAATTGAAAAGTAGTATAATTGTATAAAAAAATGTGAAAAAATGATTGAAAAATAAGATAATTATGGAGAGTGAAAAATTTTAAATTAAAAAATTCTAACTTAACAATTTTTACTCGTTAACAAACACCTGAGTTTTGATCCCACCTACTCCATAACAACAGTACACGTGGATTGGCTAAAGGCGAGCGAAATAAAATCTCCCCTTACGCGTGTTCGTAAACCGGGAGTATGATTTCACACTCCATAAAATGCGCGGCATGCGCGGCATGCGTTGCACGGAGTAGTCAGCCACTGTCTACCGAGTGCTCCCCAGCACCATCTTTCAGACTTTCAGCCGCCGCTACTTTCTTCTTCTTCTTCTTCCGCTTTGCTTTTACGAATTCCATTTTACCCATCAATTCCACTCTCCTTCCTCTTCGGAAAGGAACACTCGATCTCCATCGCGCGCTTTTCTTCCCTATAACCCGCTCTTTTCGGTTTCGAAAGACACGTTCTTGCTAGTCCTTTCCGTAAATTCGTGGAATAGAGGCTCATGAGCTGTGCAAATCGATGCGATCAGGTTCCCTACGACATTAACCTGGCTCTGCGTCATTGGGAAGCCGTCAAATTAGGGTTTGATTAACAGTTGACTGTCTATTCGATTCACACCATTGCGTTTGATTGTTTCCTCGCCGGGATGATGTTGAATTAGGGCATCTGGTTGGTTAGGGAGTGCAGACCGCTGCGATTCCGTAATTCATATCAGTTGATGGGAATCAGCCTATGAATTTGGCTTGTTGAAGGGATGAATGGAAGCCGTCCGACGGTGCATCCGGTAGATGTCCCACCTTTAGTTACCGACGGGGCAGCGAATGAGGCGCCGAGAGTGAGGATGAAGGACATCCAAGGCATGCCTGGTACCGCTGGAGGCCTGGTCTTACGACTCTGTCAATTCGTCTTTGCGGCTTTAGCTCTGGGCGTCATGGCTTCTACCAGCGATTTTACCTCTGTCACTGCCTTCTGGTAACATCATCGTCGGAACCCATTTTCTATTGCACGCTGGAACATACACACAAAATAATGCATGCATATACCGTCCTGTTCTGCTTTTTGTATATGTTGATCACGAACGCATACTGAAAGGAATAATGAAATTTGTTTATTTGGATACGTCGAATGAACGAAATAAATTGGTTTGAGTGATGCCAATTCATCCTACTGTTTACCTGTGCAAGTAAGTTTATTTTGATCATAGGGCGGTACATGGAAGAAACGAATCTGATGCGTACAGCTGCAAACTATTGGCTATAATTATTTTTTTCATTGATGTCTTGTAGTGGTCTAATCGGAAAGGAACTCAAAATGAATTCACCTTGACGTGCCTTCATTAGGAAGATACCCTTGAAAGAAAGTGGGTAAATTTTTGGCCAAGTTGTGAGAATTGGAAAAGCTGGTAGATGATGGCATCACCAGTAAATGATTAGGCGTCGGTTTTTGGTGTGACTCATTAAGTAGCTCCTGTGGTATGTAACAAGCAGCGCACACTGACTTAAGACTGTACCAGTCTCATTTCTGACATTGACTATATATTGTATATTAGAAAAAATAAATAGAAAAAAATACATGAGACTTTCCCTTTCAGTTATTATTATTATTTTTTGGATAGTAAAACTTGTGGCGCCTCATTAAAAAACCATTTTACCCCGAGTCTGACCTTTGTCATATTATTAATAAATCATTATCCCTCTCAGTTTTGGAGTGTAGGTTTTTTTTTTTTTTTTTTCGTTTTGTTTTGATCTGCAAATTTAACCATATGTGGTTTTTTGGTTCTGAATGAAGAATCTTTGTGTCTGAACAGAACCTTCAGTTCGGAGTCTGAGATTGCTGTCTTGATCTTGTCAAAATTGTGATTTTCATTCTGTTCTTGAAGTGTTGAGTCTGCAAATTTAACTATATGCATTAGGCTGGCATTTTAATCTCGACAAAAGTATGCTTTTCATCCTGGTCTGACAGTTTTCATTTCATTGGTAAAACTTCAATTTACTGGTTGAGCTAAGCAACATAAAATCATTTTATTGGAGATATTACAGATTTTATAGGAGAAATTTATTTGGTGAAATAAACAATTAAATAATAGAAAACAATGTGAAAATGCTCAAAATGCATAAAAATCTGAAAATATAATTGTAAAACATCATTAGAAGATTAAAGATCTCAATTGAAAACTAATATCGAGTGACAAATAGAAATGCATGTGGTATAACTTAATGTTATTATATCATGTAAAAATGTAAAACTAAAACTTTTCACTCTCCATGATTATCATATTTGTTAATCATTTATTTATATTTTTCTATTCAACTATTCAACTTTTCAATTATTTTTATGTAACTAATTACACGACTAACTTATCTATTTTAACTTTATTCTCTTTACTCATTATCATTACCTATACCATATCATATCACATCACATTATTTTCTTTTAATTCAAAAACTTTTATATAAAAAATTTTTTATCCAAAAGTTTTTTCACTTCTCAAACACACCCCATGTCTTGAATTACTCTATAAATTTAGCGTAATAAGAATATGTGAGACTATTATATCACCTCATTTTTTCAATTAATCTATAATTTAATGTAATAAGAATATATGAGAATATAAAGTATAACTTTATAAAATACACTTTTTATATATTCGAAATCATATATATTATATGTCTTGTTGTGTTCATTTTTTCAATAAAATAAGAAATATGCAAAGTTCGTTTTGTCGTATAATTTTATAGTAAAGATATAAGTTAAAAAGCTTATAGTATGTAGCAAAAGGCCAATTTTCTCACTTAAGAACACAATTTTATAAAATAAAATTTTAATATAATAAATGGAATATATAAAATTTTTATTGTACAATTGCATGTAAAAATATGCATTCCGATTTTATCAATATACAGAATTAAAGTTTATCAATAATATATAAAAGATAAAACCAAAAAGTAAGGAAAGTATTAAATATCATTTTCCACTTTGTTGTTTTATCATTGGATGCCAAAATCAATTTATGGCAAACACCCCGCCTAACTATTTCTGTATGTGAAGATGACTTTGTCATTCACCGTGCAGCTGCAAAGAGAATGACGTCACTACATGTCTGCATAACATATAGGTAGTTAGGTTCCATGTCCCCTGAAGTATTGGGGCTCTAAGTTGCACACTTGTACTGAAGGAATTCTAGGCATTCTAAGCCTGGGCCATGACTTCATCCAACATGGGACATTCACATGTTTCATTTAAGTTTATGCAGTAAAAGAAGGTAATTAATTGGTGATTGCATTCAGCATTAGCAAGTCACATATTGAGCTTCTCTTCTCACATACTTTCAAAGACTCTGCTGTGAGAATGCAAGGAAGACATGATTGGCTACTTCAGACAAGAAAGTCTAGATCGATGCATGGTCCTCACCTGAATGAGAAGAGTTTTTCACTTACATCTGTCCTCATATGTGCTTAAAAGCTTGAAAGTTCTGCTGTATAATCTTCATGACGAACAATATTTCTCATGCAATTTCCAAACTCAGCTAGCAGCATATGATGTTTAACAAAGTTTGAGAAAATGGCTGTCCCTTTCTTTGTTGATCTTTCCTTTAAATAAGATTTGTTGTACAACCTATTTTAGGCAAGAAAATATATACAACAATTACACTAATTACTGCTAATCTATTTTAGGTAAGACTATATACACAAATTATGATAAATTAGATCTTCAAATCTCAGCCATGATTTCTGCCATAATCTTAGCAATTGACAGCTCACAACACTGCTCACAACCTCTGCCATTGATAAAATCTCAGCCATGATTTCTGCTGTAATCTTAGCAATTGACAGCTCACAACACAACTCACAACCTCTGCCATTGATATCCCCCCTCAAATTGATGCTGGATGATCAGAAAGCATCAATTTGGTAACCAGAAAATGATGTCGTTGTCGTGAGAGGGCTTTAGTAAATACATCAGTAGTCTGTTGATCAGTGGTGATGTGAGGTAGAAAAATGACATGGGCATCATATGCTTCACGAATAGAGTGACAATCCACTTCTATGTGCTTGGTGCGCTTGTGAAACACTGAGTTAGCTGTAATTTGGATGACACTAGTATTATCCGCGTGAAGTGGAGTAGGTTTCATTTGAGGAAACCCAAGCTCATCCAACAGTATTCGAAGCCAAACAATCTCAGAACATGTAGAGGACATAGCACGATACTCAGACTCAATGGAGGATTTCGACACCCGATCTTGCTTCTTGCTTTTCCAAGAGATAAAGAGTTGCCAAGGAACACTAGCCAGTAATGGAATGTCGAGTATCAGAACAACCAGACCAGTTAGCATCACTATATGCAACCAAGTGAATAGGAGAATCCACAGGAAAGAAAAGACCGCGAGTAGAAGTGCCTTGCAAATAGCGAACAATGCGACAAACAGCAGCCAAGTGAAGGTGCCGAGGGGCCTGCATAAATTGACTAACTTGTTGGACAACGAAAGAAATGTCAGGCCGAGTAATAGTTAGATAATTCAAGCTCCCCACTAAACGTCTATATAATGAGGGATTAGACAAAAAATCACCCTCATCATTACGATATTTAACATTCGCTTCTGAGGGAGTATCAACCGATCGACCATCTTGAAGACCAGCCAATGTAATTATCTCCTGAATGTATTTATGCTGATTTAAGAAAAGACTAGCCGTTGTAGAGTTCACTTCAAGGCATAAAAAATAGCATAGAGGACCTAGGTCCTTCATATGAAAAGAGCTTTGAAGGCGCTGTTGAAGCTGAGAAATCAATTCAAAGTCGGTCCCTGTAATAATGATATCATCAACATATACTAGGAGCAAAACAATTCCTTTAGGAGTCTTGCAAAGAAACAAAGAGGAATCATATTGACTCTGGACAAAAGCGAAGCTAATAAGCGTGGATCGAAACTTATCAAACCAAGCATGCAGAGCCTGTTTTAAACCATAGAGTAACTTTTTTAGTTTACAAACATCAGAAGAGGGTGTAGAAAATAACCCTGGTGGTGGAGTCATATAAATTGCTTTCTTAAGATCCCTATGTAAAAAGGCATTCTTAACATCCATCTGTCGTAATGATCAGCTCTTGGAAGCAGCAATAGCTAGAACAAGTCGCACTGTTGTCATTTTGGCCATCGGTGCAATTGTCTCCTCATAATCAACTCCATACTCTTGTCGATTTTTGAGTGCTACCAACCTTGCTTTGTATCGGTCAAGTGACCCATCAGATCTCAGCTTAATGGAATATACCCATTTACAACCAATGAGTTTAACACCAGTAGGACAAGGAAGAATATCCCAAGTATGGTTCTCTTGAAGAGCTTGAAGTTCTTTTTGCATAGCTTTCTCCCAACATACATGTTTAGTGGCCTGAGAATAAGAGGTACGAACTGTAATATCAGCTAAAATAGCAGAAAAACCATACCTATCAGTAGGACGACTGATACGATTAGATCGTCGAAGAGCCACTGAAGTGGGCACTGGATCAGGGTCGAGAAGGATTTGCAATGATGGGGGCTGTCGTCGTTGATAGACAAAACCAAGTTTAAAACGCTCAAAGGAGGGAGATATATCATCAAAGCTAGGAAGAATAACACCATGTGAAGGGAGATTCTGCTGCTGAAAATAGTACTCATGTTCAAAGAAAACCACATTTCTAGAAACACGCAGTCGATTAGTGGCGGCATCATAACACAGAAATCCTTTGTGAGTAGTGCTGCATCCCATAAATGCACACCTTACGGATTGAGCTGTAAGCTTGTGACGTTCATGTGAAGGCAAGTGGACAAAGCAAACACATCCAAAAGTGTGTAGCATATGATAATCAGGTTGCATATCAAAAAGATGAAAGTAAGGAGAATCAAAATTCAATTGTTGAGAAGGTATCCGATTAATTAGATAAACTGCACTTGACGGAGCTTCCACCCAAAATCTAGGCGGAACTGAGGCCTCTAAGAGTAAAGTGCGAACAATATCCAACAAGTGACGGTTTTTCCGTTCAGCCACCCCATTCTGTTGAGGGGTATAAGGGCATGATCGTTGAGATATAATGCCTTTTTGTTGTAAGAAAGCTTGGTAATCATGTAACATATACTCACCTCCATTATCAGACCGTAAAACCTTAATGGATGTGGAAAATTGAGTCTCAATATAAGCCACAAAACTTCTTAAAACAGTTAACACTTCAGCTTTAGTACGTAGAAAATATATCCATGTGAAACGACTATAGTCATCAATGAATGTTACGAAATATTTATACTGCGCATGGGAAATGATAGGAGTAACACCCCAAACATCACTATGTATAATCTCAAAACATGTATTAGCACGAGTACCATAAGTAGGAAAATGTAACACTTTACTCTTTCCCAGTTTACAAACAGAGCAATCAAGAGATAAACTGTTAGAAAAACACTGATTGCCAAGAAAATCATGCTTCATTAAATAAAACAATATCACATTATTTGGATGTCCCAATCGTTTATGCCAAACGTCAGCCTTATTTTCAATATTAATAGAAGTCAAAGACAAAGTTTTAGGAATAATAAATTGCAATGGAAATAATATGCCCACTTTAGGCCCCCTCGCCATCACCTTCACCGATCCCTGATCGTGCACAAGACAACCACGACGAGAGAAATTTACATTACAGTTATTATCCACCAATTGCCCAACTGAAATTAAACTAGTAGACAATCCAGGAGAGACAAATACATGACGAAAGGAAGGTCCAATATCACCAATGGTTGTAATTGGAAGATTACTTCCATTAGCAATTTGAGTATTTTGTTTATCAGTATACTTTCGAAGATTATGCAGCCAATCAGATGATCCAGTCATATGATTCGATGCCCCAAAATCAACAAACCAAGGAGAAGAAACAATCTTACTTTGACCATGAAGTCCAAGAGTAGAGAATGATGTGATGATCATTTGTTGGACCATTTCTGGAGTAACAAAAGACTGATTTGTGCCGGCATTTGTGGTTGTAGATCTGATATTGGTAGGTTCTGAGATAGCAGCCTGAAAAGCTTGGCCTGGTTGGTTTTCTGGACGTGTAGGACATTGCTTGATAATGTGTCTATTCTGTTTACAATAATTGCAGAATTTCTTACCACAATTGCGGGCAATATGCCCGAACTCCT
>JAXCLR010000001.1:52123279-52146280 GCA_035584095.1 Annona squamosa
ATCAACGTAATAAAATAATTTAATGTAAATATCAAGTTTAAAGTGGTTTTTTCAACATCTAAACCGTCTAAAGTATGGTCTATATATGGATAAATGTGTGTATAAAGTTTCATTACAATCTAATATGTATGTGGTCCATTTTACAGTGGACTGCCGACTGCACGGGATAGGTTCTATATATATATATATATATATATAATCATAGCAGGTCATCTTTCTATAATGCTCTTAACACCTGAGGAAATTTATAATACCTACGATTGGAGCAAAAGGATTAAATCCACGACCTCCGGAACAGAGCTCAGCATGCTTACCAATGCAGCACAGAGCTGGTAGCTATTACTACAGAAGTTTATATTGCTCGCATATCGTTAATTCCACAGTGGCTAGTTATTTTCGTTCCACGTATACGCAGAGTACTGCGTATAAGCTCTGCGAGACAGCCAGAGTATTAAACAACTCGTCCTAATTTTCGGTTTCTGTATTTGCTTCTCCAATCCCTTGCGGTTAGCGTCTCCTGACCCTCTCACCCACGAGAATAATCCTTATTAATTTTCGGATGGTCAGATGAAAAATAAATAGAAACGAACTGAAACGGATAAAAAAGAAAAGAAAAGAAAAAGATGCCAACTGATATTCTAACACGTGGTTTTTCAGATGAACGGTTGAGATCATAGAATTCGTGGAGTTGCTGCTCTGTAATCGTCGAATGGAGACGGTCCTGGTTGGCATTTGGGAACGCATGGGAACCGTTGTCTGTCGGTGATGCGTTTTCTTTCTCGCTCCATGTCTACCGATATTTTGGTACTGTGAAGTCGGTCAACTGCACGTTTGGCTGCATGGATTGATTTCTGCGTGGGAAATTACATGAAGCTTACACGTGTGGAATTGGAAATACATTGGTGAGTCGTGACCAACTTTTTATTGAAATTTCAATTTAAACGTTTGCGGAAGACCTTTGGCGTGTCTAGCAGGCAACGTCATCTTCTTTTCTCTCTTTGTACGTGATGGGCGGCTGCGATTTTTCACACTTGCTTGTATCAATTGCTTAATTGGATGCGTATATATAGAGAGAATTCAGAGCAAGCTGGAATTGCTCTCACGCGCTTTCGCCATTTTTTCGTTTGTATCAATATTATTATATAATATAATTCTGTAACGCAGTATTAAATTCTCTGGAAAGCGTGTTCCGTTTTTTTCTTGCTACTGTTTATAAGTGCATGTGTTAGTTAGTATGAAGGATTAAAGGTATTTTTTAATGATGCCACGGACTTTTCCACTTTTATGATGAGGTAGGTGAACCGGTCAATATATATATATTTTTTTTTATTGAAATATATTTACATACATCTCAACACATATTATATTGAAGGTCCGAGACATTCTTACAAATCTGAGTTGGAATAAATTTTTTTCTTTAAGATGTGTTGCAAAGCAATAAAATTTTTAATAAAAAAATTTTATAGTGAAAATTTGAAATATAAAAAATAATATGATATAATAAGGATAATAATGAGAAATAAATATAATAACTTAAAATAAATATATTTGATATATTGACAGTAGTGTAGAAATAATCAAAGAATAAGAAAGTTATATAAAAAAGTAAAAATAATTAAACATAAGATAATTGTAGAGTAAAAAGTTTTATATGGAAACAAACACACCTCTTAAGTGAGAAGTGAGACCATTGGCAGGTAAATTCAAAATGGATTCGAATGAAGGGAAAAACTCATGTTTACAAAATATATAAGAAGTGCAGTTGGCTATAAGATGACTAAAGTCATGGCCATGGATGTTATGCTCCAATGAAACCTTTTTACTTTTATTTTTATTTATGCATAAGTCAAGCATCATGTTATTTTTCATGTGTCTTGCAAAAAATTGCTTAAAATCTTGTTTGTTAATTTTACAGTGCATATAAGTTTTGAATCAAGGTGCCCTTTGTTATATTTAGATTATCTTATTTTTTAATCGTTTTTAACACCTTTTATACAGTTATCTTATTTTCAATCATTTTTATATAATTACTCATATAATCGACCTATTTGTTCTATTTTTGCTCTCTTTACTTCTCATCTTCTTCCTATCGTATAATTTTTTAAATTAAAAAATTTTTATACTAAAAGTTTTTCATTCAAAAATTTTATCACTTCCCAATCACACCCTCAATATATGATTTAAATTCAATACGTCGCTTGTGATTAAATAAAAATGTAAAAAATACTAAGCTTAATAGGTTTTACAATAAAACTGATTTCATTTCATGGCAGAAACTTCTAAAAATAAATACATGAATGATAAGAAAAAGTTATTATAAGAGTAGATATTAAACTAATAATGGAGAAGTGAAAATTTTCGTGAATATGATTCAATTCCATTTTTAAATGTGTTTGAAACCAACTAATGAAATTAGACTTGGATAAATATAAATCAATACCTTCAAGTTGAGTTGAGAAAGCGTCCAACAGCATATAAGAAAAAGGAGAGTATGAATTTTATGCTTTACTCATCTGCAGTTGAGAGTCTCATGTAAGTTATAAATAAATATCTTACTAATTCGAATAAAGAGTTGCAGAATGTAGTGTATTAAATTTTTAAATATCTTGGAGGCTCTTCTAACATGTGATTATGGGTGCTCATTTTTCTATATAATTATCATAATTTTTCACTTATTTTTTCATAACTTTTTATGCAATTACCTTATCTATTTTAATTCTATTATCTTTCTTGTTATCATTATCTTTATCATACTACATCACTTTTCATGTTTCAAAAACTTCTACATTAATTTTTTAAAAGTTTTATTAAATACCTAACATGTCGGGTTTTAATGGTGACCATCCTGCATTAAAAAAATAAAAATGCAAATACGTCAATGGATTTGGATTACAAAAGTACACTTATAGATATGTTTTCATTTTTGAAAGAGATTTTTGTCTTGGCAGTTTAAATCGTAGAAATATGCTTTATCTACAATAAAAGTAGAATACACCGTATCTACAAGGCTAGGAAGGATTGTTATAGACGTCGATCATGTATTGAAAGATGAGAAATGTAAATAATAGTGACAGAAAGTTAGATTGTTATTTATCTAAAGAGATTGCATGAAAAAAGTACTCTGTCCTTTTGAAAAAGATGGAAGGTGAAAAATAAAAAATAATTTAAAATTTTAAAAAGTGAGAAAAAGATATGATATAATAGGAGTGATGATTAATTGATATAGATTAAAAATAGAAAAAGTAAAGTAGTTAAAATATTAAATTATATGAAAAATATGTAAGAATAATTTTTTTATTATTTTTACGTAGTACCAAACCAATTATAAATTCAATTCCATTCGAGAAAATTGTACTTTGGGAACTCCATTGGTTTGGAACTACTACTGTTCATGGCAAAAATAACATCACATTGCAATAAAATAATTTTTAATGTGTCTTGATTGTATTATATGCGTTGGTTGCAAATTGATCGTAAAAACTTTTAATTTTTATTTTTTTTCATGAACACATTATGGTGCCACTTAAATCCGTTAGCATGACAAAATTTATGAATATGTTTCACAATAAGTAAAAATTTCCAAGCCAAAAAGCTTCAATCTAAAACTTTTTATTATATATAGTTACTCTATTTTCAATTATTTTTTCTTATTTTTCATACAATTACTTTATTTTTTTAATCATTTTTGCACAATTATCTATATGAGTAATATACGTATTTTAACTTTATTTTCTTTACTTTTCATTATTACTCATGTTATATCACATTATTTTTTCTAAACTTTTACATCAACAACTTTTTATCTAAAAGTTTTATCTCTTTCTAAACATATTATATTTTTTTACATTTTTAATTTTTGAAATGGCATGGACATATGCAAATATCCATCCTTTTTTAGTTGCAGAAATCGAAAGGATATGCACAAAATAAAACAAATGTATGTTAATCAATCCAAGTTGACCCATCTACCTGCCGGGGTAAAAAAAAAAAAGAAAAAAAAGTTTTCTTAGCTTGATTTGCGATCAGCCGCACAGGATTGGTGCGCTTCAGTATCAATGAGAAGCTAACACCAGAAGTTGAAATCATTGATGACTCCAAATAAAAGCAACTACTTAGAAAAAAAATTCGTTAGAGAAATCTCGATGTCGATAGTCATTGCATTGCTTAACTCAACAAGACTGGCCGTGAATAGTGAAAGCGAGGAGCATGCGACGATCATGGGGGAAAGTAGAACTTGTTGAAATGCCCTCTTAAAAATTCCAGTTAGCTAGGATCCGTTTATTGATTGAGTAGGAGTCAAGCAAAGAAAATTTGGAGGGCTATTCTTTATATGCATCCGATTCATGATTTTGCTGGCCTTTTAGTTGCCAATTGCATCAGGCGTGGCCCACAAAACAACAAGCCCTCAATTTCCAATGGAGAAGAGATTCCAGGGAATCCCTTGAACCAAACTGATGATGGGCACTCATCATGCCCACTCATGCAAAATCATTGCACGTTTGATGCCAAAACATGCGGCTGTGTACGTACCAAAGGGTATGTAGTCCATTATTATATCCCTTTCTCACATTCGGTTGGTCTTGAATTCTCCCTTTTTCTAAAAATTTCCCCACTCCCGCCGTGCTTTATTTTTAATCATTATTAGTTTCATTAATAATCTATACTTCTCCAATTAATTAGGCCCGGTTCTGAATCATTAAGGGATTGGAATGAGATGAGAATGAAGACAACTTTTTTTCAATTTCAAGTTTTCAGATATATCATTTTCTCATTCTCAATTTATAACCCCTCCTCATCACATCTTTCCATCTCATTCCTATCTCGACCAAATTCTTTAATATTTCTACTAAGCTTTTTTTTATTGGACTATATTTATATCATCAATTTGATTGAGGTAAATTCAAAGCTAGCTACATGATGCAACCAACTGGGATACAAGCGAGCAAGCGATTCGGCTTTTTTTTTTTATGGGAGGCAAACAAGCTTTTCTAGTATTAAAGGAAAAGGTAATATCACTTTCGTCATTGCTTTTAATACAATTTACAATTTTAACTACTTGAGAACTTTACTTTTTTAATTAGAATATCCATATTTCTAATCATATTTTCTACACACCAATAACTATTTATGTTATTCTTATTCTCTAATGCCCTTGACAAGTACTTTGGTCAATATCTCAATGTTTATGAAAAATTCAATACATTTATTATATTTAAAATTATTTTTTACTTAAGAAATTAATTTCAACCAAATAAAATATATGCGTAAGTCATATTTGTCAAAAATATATATATTTATGTGTAAATTATGAAAAAAATTTGATCCATTTTTTATTTATTATAATGTAATAATAATTTATAGAATCACTTATTAGATTATTGATATTGCAAATAGTTTAAATATTGAATTATAAATTTTAATATTAAGTATTAAATCATTTTATTATATTAATTTTACACATTCGTAAATAAAACTCATGCACAATTATACTAGAAAGTAAAGGGTTTATACACAAGATAATTATAATAAACGAAATGAATTTTTCATTAAGCACTAGGAAAAATATAAGGGGCTCCATATAAGCCAATTAAAGCACATGTCATGTAATTTTTAGTAGTATTTTTAACATTTAAACCATCTAAAATTTCATTAATACGTGGATAAATAATTTTATAAAATATTACCATATTCTAATACATACAAGAATAAATTTAAACATTTTTACTAACATACACATCAATGTATCTATTTCCTTATCATAAATAAAGACAGATGAATTAAGCAACCAGGGTATGAAAAGGATCAGCAGTGTTTTGAGACTGCTGAAGTATTGAAAATCCTCTCCCATCCAAATAGCCATAAAATAAGAGTAGAGACTGATTATTATTATTATTATTATTATTTCCTTTTTTACTTTTTTTTTGGAAGGAATCCCTCCGAGAAGATCTCTCTACTGGTGCATGTGCACATATCCCCTACCCATGAGGGAAGGGACGACGTCTGGCTGTTGCAGCTGCAATTGCATGCGTTGACGTAGGGTAATTGTGGTGGGACGCCCGCTTAAATGCTGATAATTGTGGTGGGACGCCTGCTTAAATGCTGATAACATCAGTGGGAGGCCATTGAAGAGGGCGGTTCGCTGGCAAGCTTCTCTTCCTCCACAAGTTTTTTCTGCGTTGCTGGGTAGGTAGCCGTCTGTTGATAGCACCCGTCCATCGTCCTTTCCTTTGCATGCATGCATGCTTGCATATGCCAAGCTCTTCTCCACCCTCGAGTAATGCATCCTAGAACTAGGCAGATAATTATGTGGACGTTAGCTGACCCATCCTCAGATTAAAACTTTCAGGTGCATTCGTTGGATGGTGAAAGTTTTCTTCTGTTACGTTTGGAGTACAATGAAGACCATACCCTGGAGCTGAGATTCACCGGCGTATCATTGGTTTTAAAGTAGTCCAGCAGGAATGCTTGCAACGTCCTGTCGTCATTCAGTTTCCACCCATAAATTCACCCAACATTGATGCGCAGAAGAAGCTTCCCTGCGACGCAACGTTGAAAAATTTAATAAGAAGGCACAGGTTGGCAAGTCCCTGCCAATATTTACCCAAAAGAATCAACCAGAAGTCACTAGAATCGCCAGTGCCGGCATAGCTTGCCTGGTAAGTTTCTGGCCATGGTGTCGGGGCTTCTTGGTTCCGATTCGTATCGGAGGTGTGTCTGACAATTGATATGAAATGTTAAGTTAAAATTTTTTAATTTAAAATTTTTCACTCTACACAATTAATATATTTTTTTAATTATTTTTTCATATTTTTTCTATATAATTATCCTACTTTTCAATCATTTCTATATAACTATTCACGTAATTAATCTATCTATTTTAATTTTATTCTCTTTACTACTCATCATTATCCATATGATATCACATCATCTGACAACTTTTACTCTAAAAAACTTTTCATCAAAAGTTTTATTCATTACCAAACTCACCTTTGATTTAAATATATTCAGTAAAAAAAAATATATGTACTCAAAAATAATTTGAATTGTAAGACAAATAAAAGATGAAAACATATATTTCAGAAGTATTTCTATAAAACCTCTCTTCTACGCAATCACCTCCATTTTTAAATCTTAATAGTTGATTGAAATCCGCGACATATGTATATCTAGGTATTTTGAGAATTTATCATGTGCATTTATATGCACTATAAGTTATGGTGCATTTGGTTCAAAATAGGTCCTACATGTAGTTAAATATATTAATACTCTATAAAATCACTCATAAATGTATAAATTATATCTTAAAAAATTTATATATAGAAAAAATAACTTTAAAATTATCATTAATGTCAAATTATTTTATTACATTGCTTTTGCACTGTTTTCAAATAGATAGAATAGATGCACATTTTATGATCATTAGGGACTATTTTGAGTCAAATGCACCATAATGCATTGGATAATTTATCAGGTATTTCCATTCAACTCCTTATTATTTTCGATTTTAAAATTTATACATTATAAATTATGAGTGTGTTTGGAAAGTTAGAAAAAAAATTTAGATGAGCAATTTTTTATTAAAATTTTTTGAATTAAGAGAAAGTGATGTGATATAATAGGAGTAATGGTGAGGAGTAGAGAAAATAAAACTAAAACATTCTCACTTCTATAAAACCTCTTTTGTATGTAATTCCTCCATTTTTAATATTTTGATAATTAATGAAAAGTCCATTTTATCTATTATATTTAGTATCATTTATGATATCTTAGAAATTCTTTTATTTGTCTACTATCATCGTGTGTGGGCTCCATTAAAAATTAACATAATAAAATAGTTTAATATTAAATATCAATTTTAAAGTTGTATATTCAATATCTAAAATGTCTAAAATATCATTTTTACATGGACAATAAATGATTCTCTAAAATATTATTACATTCTACAACATGTGTAAATGGATCTAAACTTTTTTCATAATCCACACATGAATATATATTTCAACAAATATGACTCATAAACATGCTTGATCGGGATGAAACTTAGTCTCCTAAATAAACAAATGATGTTAAATATAAAGAATGTATTGAATTTTCCATCAAGGATCAAAATCTTAAATTTTAAATAGGTTAGTAGCTTCTATAAAACCTCTCTTCTATATAACGCAATCTGTTCTTAATTTATTAATGGTTGATGAAAGTCTCTTCCATCTATTGTATTTAATATTATTAGGATCATCATGAAAATTCTTTTCTTTTTTTAGTATTATTATATACAGACCCATCAGTAAATGTATAAAAGCAACATAATAAAATAATTTAATACTAACTATAAATTCTAAGTAGTATTTTCAATATCTAAATTGTTTAAAATATCATTACTAAGTGGATAAATGATCTTATAAAGTATTAATATATTTTAACATATACGAGAATGGATCCAAACATTTTCCTTAATTTATATATCAATGTAACTAATTTTGAGTAAATTTGGCTTATACATATATTGAATTTGGATAAAATATGGTCTCTTAGCGAAATAAATAATGTTAAATACAATGAATACATTAGATTTTATATCAATCATTAACATATAAAAAATGAAGGTGTTAAAATGAATATGTTAGTTACGTAGAAATGATTAAAATATAAGACAATTATATAGGAACATATAAAATAATATGATAGTTGCGGTGAATAAAAAGTTTTAATGATTAAAGAACACAATGCTATAATGATGAATTTTGCAAGAACTCCTCTATTGATAAAGTCGTTTTCACTTAGAATTAGTTTATTTTAAGCAAATGTTAGACCTATTCAAGTGAGTTCCATTTATATCATGTTTAGAACAAGTTTTTCCAAAGTATTTATAATATTGTGTTATATTAAGAATATATATTAATTTATTTAAAAATACACATGGATATGATCCAAAATAAGCCCTATAGTTAATTTTGAAGAGATCAATAAAAAGTTTCATAAAAAAAGAGATCAATATAAAGTTATAAACCTATTAAAATTCTATCATATGAGTTGATAACTTAAATTCAAAATGATTTTAATCAAATTATGTTGTTTAACCATGAACAAAGAAGAAACTAGAGAAAATTGATCCCAAAAATGGTGAAAATGCAGTGCTCTTGAATAGGTTCAACATTGCTTAAATTTTTAACTGGCTCTAAGTCAATAATCCTCATACTTATAAACCTTATTAGGATGCAAAAACATCACTAACAACATTAATGCATTTGATTTTTCAACAATTATTAACGCTTGAGTAATTACACTCTTTATCGCTCAAATTTAAATGAAGTTTTGTAGTTCACGCTTTTGTAATAATACCCCTAGATCAGTAGATCGGGGGTCACCTGATTTAGGTGGGTAGTAAGTCACTGGGTTGAATAACAAAAATACCTCATGAAAAATAAAGATTTATCGTATAAACTTAATAACTTGAATGTAATTTCTTAAGTCATGTCCACTGTGGTCTCATTAAGCATCAAAATCAGGAGGCTAATATATGATGTAAGAAGAAATAGTCTCATGGATTTGAGTTGTGCTTACATGAGCCTTAAAACTTGCTAAAATCGACTAATGGTGAATTTTACTAATTAACATAGACTTCTATCAACACTTGATATTTTTATCGCTAAATTCCATAAATGAAGGTCTTTAACTGCTTATAATTTATACAAAATTTGTAATTATAAGATAAAGTTCCCAACAAAACAGAAAGTGGATGGAAATTTCAATGTATTAGGATGCGTTAAAATTTTAATACATCGTCCTTTCCCGCGTGGCCCGATAAACGATATTTTCGTGCTCGGCGCCGGGTGAAGGCATTGGGGGGAAATCGGAGAAGACTTAGACGTTCAGAATCGACAGGGGATCCAACTCCGGGCAAGGGTTTTGAGGAGAGCATCTCGGAGATTCTTAGATGTGATTTTCTGAAGGATTGTGAAATGGAAAACGACTTGGGCAGGATGAATCCGTCTATAGAGGACCTTTTGGGGACAAAGCTCTAGACAATGGCCATTTCTAGCTCGGCCATAAGGAAGATCACCCCTGGAGATGATGTGGTTAGCCTGTGCTCGGCCTGGACATCCAAGCCGTATAATAAAGAGCTCTTCAAGGCAATGATGCGCAGGCGTTGGAGGACGAGTGGAAGCTTCCATTTCGTGGAGATGGGAGAGAACCTCTACAAGATTATTTTTGCAAACCAGAATGATAAGGAGAGGATAATGGCTGGGAGGCCGTGGTTGTTTGACAGACATTTGATCATAATGATGGACCTGAGAGAGGAGATAGATCATGCCCACCTTGTGCTCGCTAAAACGCCCATATAGTTGCATGTTATGGGCATTCCTTATTTGGTTGACAAACAGATGCTGGGACACAACATTGGAGATACCTTTGAGTTAGTAGAAGAGATCGTTGCAACGGAATCAGAACTCAAGCTGAAAGTCCACGTTGATTGCAGGGAACCACTGAGGAGGGGGTTGTTTATACAAGTAGGCTCACAGGGAAGGACCTTGATTTTATTTCAATATGAAAAACTACGGATGTTTTGCTACTGGTGTGGAATCATGGGGCATGCCTACAAGGAGTGTTCAGTGCTCACAAACCGAAACAAAGACATTGTCGAAGCGGACATGCCATTTGTGAGTGCTCTACGTTTGGGTACTCGACTCATGCGAGTAATAGTAGGAAATGAGTCTGGGAACCAAGTGGTACCACGCAAATACCTAGGTGAACACCAAACTAACGCAAGGGGGTCACAGCTAATGGAGATGATCCGAGGAGTGTCCTCAATGGGTAAGGGGGAAGGGAGGATGGATGTCTATCCACCTCTATGCTCCATGTACAGTCTCCTCCCCAACAATCAACAACATGCGACACTCTACAGCCTCCACAACAGCTGCTTTCTCCCCGTCAACAAACGCAGCGAACTTCCCAACCGTCACAGCAACATGGCTATTCCCATCCCAAGCATCAGTATATGTTACCCCTTCATCCATCACCATTGCAGCAGTCCCCAGATCTCCACAACCAGCAATATGAAATGCCACAGGACTCTTCTTTCACCCTTTGCACGGATTTAGCCAATACCCACTCGCAAACACCGTCTTTGAGTCAAGCCGAAACCAACTCTCAACTGTCTCATCTTCAACTGCAGCAACCTGTCCACCAACCTATGCACCAATCTGTTTCTTCCCCTCAAATCCAGCAAGGGACACCTCTCCATTCATCACCACGAATCCGGTCCTTGCCACCTGTTCAGCACCAAAGTCATCCATTGTGCAGCGACCTTTCCTACATTTATCCGCACCCACCCCATAGGAGCAAGATATTATCCAATTTGCAGTAGTCACCATCTTCCCATTGCACGGTCCTCCTGAAGCCGGCTGATGCTCTTAACTAGTGCAACAAGGCTGATTTGGGCCGACCATAACCTATCATGGAGTCAGTCTCTCTCTCTCTCTACTGATGAGTCTTTGGACGGGTCCTTATTATGTGATACAGGAACGAAATCTGACGGACAAAGAACATCATAGGATGAGATGATAAGGGTCTCACACTTGGCAGAAGGGGATCCCAATCGAAAAGGCAAAGGAAAGTGGAAACGGAAGGCGAGGGGTGCAGAGGATAGTTGGGTGGACGGCACATATGACAAATCTGGGATGAAGTAAGCAAGAGAAGCTTCAATGATGACAATGACGAACGGATTCACATTCATAAACGCCCAAAGGGGGATATGATCTGTGAAGTTATGGAGGTGGAGGCTGAGGGGGATTCTCAGCCCCACCTCAGGTAATATGGCTTTATTAACCTGGAATTTTCGTGGGCTTGGGAACCCACGAGCAATTCGTAATCTCCTTGACTTGGTCAAGAAAAAAGATCCCAAACTGGTTTTCCTCTGTGAAACGAAGTGGTCTGCTAAGGAAATAGAGGGAATCAGATATAAACTAAAGTTTGATTGTTGCTTTGTGGTGGATCCTATAGAGAGAAGGGGCAGGTTGGCGCTATTGTGGAATAACGAATATCCAGCTCTTATCAAAAGTTTCTTCAATAATCATATAGATGCCGACATACAAGGCTGGCGGTTCACTTGGTTTCTATGGTCATCCTGTAGCGCAATATAGAATGCAGACTTGGAATCTTTTGAGCACATTAAGCAACCAAGTGGAATCTCCATGGCTTGTAATGGGGGATTTCAATGAGGTGACGGGCCCTACTGAATATATTAGCCAAAGGAACCGTTCTCAAACACAGATGGATTTCTTCTGCAACACTCTGAATAACTGCAACCTGTTGGATCTCAGCTGTGTGGGACCGTCTATGACATGGAGTAATAACCGAAGGGGTTCCCAATGAGTGGAAGCCGGACTGGATAGGGGGTGGAAACTACAAATTGGTTATCTATTTTCCCACATGCGAAACTCTTTCATCTATCGGTGGCTACTTCTGATCACTGTCCTTTACTGCTGGTTCTGAATACAATGCATGCCAAGAAGAAACCGCCAAAGGAACTCAGATATGAGCTGTTTTGGGCAAGAGACCGTGAGGCACACCGCGTAGTCCAACATGCATGGGACGCGCAAACATCTTTTGACTCTTTCTCCCCGATACTCCTGGAAAGAAAAATCAAATCTTGCAGGGTGGGACTATCTAGGTGGAATCATTTGCAGAGGGGTAATCTAAAAAAAGCTATTGAGGAAAAACAACAGGAACTCGCGAATCTTATGGGCAAAATTCCCACCGACCATAGGGATGATGCAGTCAACGGAACTAAAGCCCAAATCAATACTCTCCTGGAAGATGAGGAACTACTATGGAAACAGAGAGCTAAGACCCATTGGTTACATGATGGGGACAGAAACAAGAGTTTTTTTTTACCGAATGGCGTCCAATCGCCAAAAGCTTAATTCCATTGATGCTCTGAGGGACTCTAATGGTCAGTGGGTCCGTGATCAAGATAAATTGCTAGATTTGATTGTGGCTCATTTTTCATATCTATTTTCTTCATTAGGCTCGATCCAGTGTGATTGGGTCAAGAACCTCATATCCAAAAGAATTACTGACCGGCAGAGGCAATCTTTGACGAGGACACTGGATTTTGATGAAGTGGCCAAGGCTGTGAAGGTGATGAGTCCAACAAAGGCCCCGGGCCCAGACGAGATGTCAGCAGGATTTTTTCAAAAACACTGACAGACGGTGGGTCATGATGTCTTCTCGTGGTGTAAGAATTTTATGGAACAACTAAACCAGAGCCATCAATGTTCGCAGATTAAGCAGCTGAACTCCACAACCATCATCTTGATCCCAAAATTGGTGGGCGCCCAATCTTTGGCCCAGTTTCGCCCGATTAGCCTTTGCAATGTCGCCTATAAGATTTTGGCCAAAGTTTTGGCTAATAGACTCAAAGTCTGTCTCCAAGATGTCATTAGTGAACAACAAAGTGCATTTTCCCTGGTAGGCTTATTTCTGATAATATGTTGGTGGCTTATGAAGTCATTCACTCACTAAGGAGGAGAAAGGGAGGCATGAAGCAAGAAATGACAATTAAACTTGATATGTCAAAGGCATATGACAGGGTGGAGTGGACTTTCTTACAGCAAATTATGGATGTTATAGACTTCGTCCCGCTTTGGATTAGATGGATAATGTGTTGCATTTCAATGGTCAGGTACCGGGTGGATGTGAATGACTTTAAAATAAGGTATTTCAAACCCCATAGGGGATTAAGGCAAGGTGATGCACTGTCTCCTTACCTTTTTCTTCTATGTACTGAGGGTCTCTCAGCCCTTATTTCACATGCGGCCGCATGTGGGAGCATCCGTGGTATCAATTAAATCCCAGGGGCCCATCCATCACCCACCTTATCTTTGCGGCCGATGCTCTCATCTTTACCCGAGCGGACTGCTGGGATGTTCAAAACTTTATGGCGCTACTCTAACAATACTCCGGGGCATCCAGAAAGATGGTAAATAATGATAAAACAGCCATGTTTTTCAGTTCAAATATCTGGAGCAATCTGAGAAGCCAACTCGCCCACCTTCTTGGATCTATGGGCCATGAGTTTGATCATTATCTGGGACTTCCTGCCTGGCTTGGTAGGTCAAAAAAATGCATGTTCAATGGTCTAAAACAACGTATTTGGAACAAAATTCAAGGATGGAAGAGGAGACTTTTTTCTTGGGGGGGAGGTCCTAATCAAAGCAGTTGCCCAAGCTATTCCGACTTACACGATAAATATATTTTTGCTTCCAAAATCCTTCTGTAATGAAATTAATGGAATGCTTAGCAGATTCTGGTGGGAGGAACAAGAAAATAAACGCAAAATGAGTTGGGTTGCGTGGAGGGACATGTGCACATCAAAGTTATCGGGAGGACTGGAGTTTAGGGAACTACACTCTGTTAACTATGCTCTCATCGGGAAACAGGTTTGGCGTCTCATCTCGCGGACCAATTCGCTATGCTATCAAGTCCTCAAAGCTAAGTATTTTCCAAATGAAGACATATGGACATGCAAAGAAAAATCCTCTGATTCTTTCACATGAAAGAGTATCCTCAAGGCAAGAGTGATGATTCGAAATGGTTGCAAATGACGCATTGGTAATGGAAAGCAAGTGCAATTTTTCAAGGAGGTGTGGCTAGAGGACCAGCTTGCAAAAGCGGGCCCCAAATTGAAGATCCCGGATGACGTGGTGGTTGGTCATTTCATAAATTCTGCTGAACACTCGTGGAATATGGATTGGATTGTCGCGGCAGTGGGTAAGGTGGGATAGCGACAAATTTGTCAGGTCCCGCTACCCCAAATTGACGACTAGGATCGACTGTTTTGGACACACGAACCCACGGGCATATACTCTGTGAAATCCGCCTACAGTTTTTTGAGCATGACGGCGGACAATTCGCCATCAAACCAGGGCATATATACAGCAGTATGGAAGACAAAACTACCAAGCAAAATTACCATTTTTGGATGGAGATTATTCAAAGATGCCCTCTCAACATTGAAAAATCTTCTCAGGAGGAGCATCGAAGTGGATCAGTGTTGTTTTTTTTAGGACAGAACTGGAGGACACCACCCACATTTTCACAGGGTGCCAGCATACTCGGGATATTTTTTTGAAAGCTGTAAATGTTACTAACCCTTGGGATACAGTCCAAGATATTTTTAGAATTCTTGTTTCTATGAACAGGTTGGAGAACCTCACTTTCTTCATCATATACTATTGGTGGGTGTGGTACTTGTGCAACAAGCTAAGGGAAGAGAAGGCTCAACCGATTTTTACCAACATCATCGAATGGTGTGAGGACTATCTCGAGCATCATAGGAGGGCAAAATCTCTTATTCAGGTAGGGGCGATCGACAGGCCTCTGGCGGTAAGATGGTCCAAACCACCAATGGGAACTTTGAAGATGAACGTTGATGCACGGAAATATGAAGAAAATCATGCCCTAGGTTTTGCGGCTGTTATTCGAGATTCTTATAAGAGCTTCATTGCAGTAAGAGGCTGGAGACAAAGAGGTAACATGGGTCCTCTCTGTATGGAGGCGACGACTTTTCCTATTGGGAATCAAATGGGCTCTCCACCTAAGTTTAAGGAAAGTACAAATTGAAACTGATTCTCTCCTCCTTTTCAACTACCTATTGAATGACGAACACATTCTCTCACCTGCAGGGGTTCTTATTGAGGAGATCAAATCTCTAATGTCAGCTAGCCAACAATTTTCTGCTCATCACGTGCTAAGATAAGGAAACGCCGTGGCTCATTCTTTAGCAGATTTTGTATCTATTTCTTTTTTGGATAGACATGTATGGTGGGATAACTCTCCTCAAATCATTTTGGAAAAATTGTGTACAGACAATTTTTTTGGCAATGAATTGCTAGGATCTCCTTATCCTTTCCTTCCCTCATAACGTAGGGGAGAAGGGGATAGGGTATTCCTTTCATCAAAAAAAAAAAATTTAATACATTCGCGCATAAAACTAATTTTTATTTTTTATAAAATTATTAATATAAGTATATTTAACTTTTATACTAAAGTTTATTACTTTGAAGATATATATTTATTTTTAAAATACTAGGTATTTTAGTCATTATTAGAACCTCCTATTTTTAACCTCTTATTTTAAAAATAAAAATATGTACATTCATCTTAAACATGATGAAACTTAATTTATAAATTAAATATACTTAGATTAAAAATTTTATAAAAAATAAATTTTGCACTATGGTGCATTGAAATTTTAATGTATATGAATGCATTGAAACATTACACGATACAAATAGAGTTATTTGTCAATGCATCCAAGTGCATTGAAACTTCAATACACTTGGGTAGACAATCTATTTTCTAGATATTTTTGTTTTTTTTTATAAAACTGTTAATCTAATATGTAAATAAAGTTTTATCATTTTTAAGAACACATATATATTTTTAATTTTTTAAAATAAGGGTATTTTAACCATTTAAAAATGACAAAACCTTCTTTTTAAAAATAATATATATACATATCCAAAAAAGATAAAATTTACTGTAGGTGTGTTTAATGATCCTAAAAAATTGTTAATCTAAAACTTTGTATTCTCCACAGTTAGCATATTTTTAGTTATTTTGTATATATTTGTATATAACTATTTAACTTTTCAATAATTTTGATACATTTATACATATAATTAACTCATATATATTCTGCTTTATTTTCTTTACTAGTCATTAGTTAACTTTTCAGTTATTTTTACACAACTATATATACAATTAACTTGTGAATTTAGCTTTATTTTCGTTACAGGTTGTTACTTCTATCATATCTTTTTTTTTCATTTTAAAAACTTTTATGACAAAACTTTTTTTTGAAAAATTTTATACATTTTCAAACACACTTTATATAAGTTAAATATACCTTGATTGTTAATTTTATAAAACAAAAACTCAAAAAATAAAAAATAAGTTTTAAGCTCGCGTGCACTGAAGTTTCAATGTACCCAATGCATTAAAATATAACTCATACAAATAACCTAAAAAACAAATAATATACAGCAATAAAAAAACACGGTGTGACTTGGAAAACGACTTGACGTACAATCCTTAATAGTGATTAAGAATAAGAAATACATTATTATTCATGAACATGTAAACAAAGAAGAAGTAAAAAACAGAGAAAAAAGAAAGAAAGAAAGAAAAGCTGTTGTTGCGGCATTAGTTGGGTAATTTTTCATGCCAACCAGAGAGCTGCAGGGGGTTTCTTAAGGCAGTTCACAGTGCGGCTGGTTAGCGGTGGTGGTACCGAACGATGATGTGGGAGCCGAAGGGAGCTTGGACGGTTTACGGGGTCAGATGCCAGCCCAGGTCGTAGAGACCATTCCGTTTTCCCGCGCCTGCAACGACGGGGAAGGCGAGGAGTCAGAACAACGCTGGCGAGCCGGCGTGGCGACAATGAGAATTTGGAAGTGGTATACCCGCGACCCTCCAGTCTTTTTTTTATTATATATATTACAGAATTTGGAACTGGTATACCCTTTGCCAATGAGGTGTTACCTTAGTTTTCTGAAGAATTTTAGTGGTAGCGAATATTTTTTCTTAATTTTCGTGAGAGTGTCCACCAAGTGAGTATTTTAGAAATTATTGTTAGGAAAATAAATTCTTAGTTAGAGACTTGTATGAATGTCTTATAACCTGATTGTCTACCAATTGTGACACTCCTGTTTTTTTAGTAAGGTAGAATCAAACTTTTCATAACCTAATGTAGGAGTGGAGTGAATTTTTTTTATCTAATTCAAAAATAAGGTATGGTTAATCATGCCCCAACCTCTCTTTCGTATATTTATTCATTAACATTATGAGTATATCATTCTATCACATTATTATTTTCTTTCAAAATTTTCATGCTAATTATGATTAAACCATACTTTAATTTAATTTTTAAAACTATATCTAATAATTAACATGTAAGTGTGATATAAATAGGTCTTTACATTAAATAAACAATGCAAATTGACATGAATTATCAATTTAGATTATTTTTTTATTCAATCAATTTAGATTATTGATTCAAGTTGTAATGAAAATTTCAATGAATTATGTTATATTAACTTATTTTAATTAATTTGTCACACTATCTATTTTTAATTATATATTTTTTGTAGCTAATGGTGTTTCACTACTAATTAATAAGATGTTGAAAAGATGAACTTTTAAATTTAACATATACATAACTTTATACTTGATTGGTGTATAAATTCCTAACAATATTATACTTTATTTGTATTTTTTCTCAACCTACAACCCCATTATTAACCTAACATTTGTATCAAAATTTATTAAGAAAATGAGAAATGATTTTGTTAGCTCAGATTAAGAAAATGTCTCAGTTTAACATACTTTAAAAAATATATTTATAATAAATTTTTATTTTTCTTTATATATTTTTTAGCTAAATGAATAAAAAATATAAACTAAATTTTACTATTTTTGAATATGTGTATATATTTTTTGATATTTTCAAATATTTATATATATATATTTAAAATACCTTTATCTTTAAAAATCACAAAAAATATACATATATATATATATATATTCAAAAATGGAAAAATTCGGTTTGTATATTAAATGCATATAAATAAACAAGTATATGAAGAAAAATAAAAAATGTTATAAATAAATTTTTTTAGGTGGACTAGCAAGACATTTGCTTAGCCCAAATTAATAAGAACATTATTTTAAGAAAAATTGAGAGTTAAGTTAACCTTGTTTCAATGTAATCAAAAAATAGTCAGACTATAATTGGGAATTAATAAAAATTCTGGTGTAGAAGTTTTTGAAATGAACATAAGTGATATGATACGATAAAGATAATAATGAGGAGAAAGAAAAATAAACTTAAAATAGATAAGTTAGTTGTGTAAAAATAATTGAAAAGTGTGATAATTATATATGAATATGTGAAGAAATAATTAAAAACTTATGTTAGTTGGAAAGAGAAAAAATTTTTAATTGAAAATTTTTTAATATACCCTTACACAGTAAAGTTAAGATCAGAGGGACTCTGATTATAATTATGCCCCTGAACGAGACACCGGCCCGGATTGCCTTTGTTTTGTTTTGCGACCAGTTTCTCAGGTCCAAACGCCGCTGCTCCAGAGTCAAATAATCAATTACTTGAAAAAATGTAAAACATAAACATTGTCAATTGGTAGCAAAATTAGTATTGCTCGCACCGACGAAGTCCAATGACGATATTAAGCACATAAAATCATGGTCTGGTTAGTAATTTAGGGTCCATTTGGTAAGAAAAAAATTATCCCTCCACTTCCTGCACCTTGTTGAGGTAACATGATTTTTAATTACCTAATTAACTATCTTATTTTTTAATATTATTACTCCAATATTTCAAATAATAAGAGAAGGGATCTGGCCCAATTCGTGCGCACGCCAATTATTTATTTAGTTGTATTATTTTCATTGATATATGGGTCGCTCCTAGTTCGGTTCATTGTTTATTTTTTACTTTAGCATTTTTTTAATTTAAAAATAAAAATAGACTTTGATTCATGTGCATGTAAAAATAAAAAAAATTGGATAATAAACTGATATTAATCTTACTTATTCATGAAAAAAATTTAAAAATGGCTATGGCGTGCGCATCTATTAACTTAACGTGTGAGAACGTATCAAGCTAGAACTTATAATAAAAAAAGTAGTTTATGTGACTTTATATAAAGAGAAGCTATCTTGTTAGCATGAGTTAAGCAAATGTCTCGCTTAGTCATCTTGAAAAACTTATTTATAATATTTTTATATTTTTTTATTGATACATTTGTTTATCTAAGTACGTTTAATATATAAACTAAGTTTTAGTATTTTTTTATATATGTATATTTTTTAAAGATTTTTAAAAATAAAGGTATTTTCAATACATATAAAGGAGTGATCTTGTTAGCCCGAGCGAAACAAATGCATCGTTTAGCCCACCTTAAAAAATTCATTTACAACTATTTTTTACTTTTTTCTTCGTATATTTGTTTATTTAAGTATTTTTAATATACAAACCAATATATACTACTTTTGGATATATTTATATATTTTTTAAAGATCTTTAAACATCCACGTGTATATATGTATTTAAAATACTCTTTTCTTTAAAACTCTTAAAAATATATATACATATATCCAAAAATGATAAAACTTTGATTATATGTTAAATATATTTAGATAAATAAATGTATGAAGAAAAAATAATAAAATATTGTAAATGAATTTCTTGAAATAGATTAAGGGGGACATTTGCTTAACCCAGGCTAACAAGGTCATTAATCATACATATATACATATAAATGTCTAAAAAACTTATATATATATATATAAAAAAATAGTAAAACTTGATTTATATATTAAACACACTTAGATAAACAAGTTTATAAAAAAAGCATAAAAAATACTATAAATAATTTTTTTAAAGTTGGATAAGTGAAACAATTGCATAACCCAAGCTAATAGGATCATTACGCTTATATAAAAGATAATTTTAAAGAGAAATGATCCTGTTAGCCCGGACTAAACAAACGCTTCATTTAGCATACCTCAAAAAACTCATTTACAAAAAAAATTTTTACATTTTTTTATATACTTGTTTATCTAAGTACATTTAACATATAAACTAAGTTTTACTATTTTTGAATATATGTATATATTTTTTTAAAGATTTTTAAAAATAAAGGTATTTTCAATACATATAAAGGAGTAATCTTGTTAGCCTAAGTAAAGCAATTGTATTGTTTAGCCCACTTTAAAAAATTCATTTACAACTATTTTTTTACTTTTTTTTTCGTATATTTGTTTATTCAAGTGTTTTTAATATACAAACCAATATCTACTACTTTTAGATATATATATATATATATATTAGATTTTTAAACATTTGTGTGTATATATGTATTTAAAATACCATTTTCTTTAAAAATCTTTAAAAAAAATATACATACATCCAAAAAATGATAAAATTTGGATTACATCTTAAATATACTTAGATAAACAAATGTATGAAGAAAAAATAAAAAAAATATTATAAATGAATTTCTTAAAGTAGGTTAAGGGGGACATTTGCTTAGCTAAGGCTAACAAGGTCTTTTTTTGTTTTTTTTTATGAAGGCTAACAAGGTCATTAATCATACATATATACATATAGATGTCTAAAAAACTTAATATATATATATATATATATATACATGCCAAAAAGTAGTAAAACTTGATTTATATATTAAATATATTTAGATAAACAATTGTATAAAAAGCATGAAATATTGTAAATAATTTTTTTTAAGTGGGCTAAGCAAGACAATTGCGTAACCCAAGTTAATAAGATCATTCATCTTATATAAAAGATAATTTTAAAGATGAATGATACTATTAGCCCGAACTAAGTAAATGCTTCATTTAGCATACCTCAAAACCCATTTACAAAAACTTTTTTTGCATTTTCCTTCATACACTTGTTTTTCTAAGTATATTTAACATATAAACAAAGTTTTACTATTTTTGGATATGTATATATATTTTAAAAAATTTTAAAGATAAAAGTATTTTAAATACATATATACACATAGATGTTTAAAATTTTTAGAAAATATATATACACGTCAAAAAAAGGTAAAACTTGATTTTATATGTTAAATACACCAAGATAAACCAATGTACAAAAAATAGAAAAATATTGTAAATGAGTTTTTTGAGGTGGGTTAAGTGAGACATTTGCTTAGCTTGGACTAACAAAACCATTCCTCAATTTTAAAAGTGTGAAATTTTTTTTACCTCAAGAAAATCAAAAATTTCTTTTTAGTTTTCTTTCACTAGTCGTATTTAAATGTTTTTTAGATACATATATTTCTAGTCTTTATGTTGCACTTATATTTGATAAATATAAATAGACGATGGGCTAGGGTGCACCTTAATTAAGGTGTTGTTGACTGCAAATGGAATTCACATTAATTATAAAATTAAAAGAATTATAATAGGATACAGCGCGCTGTTATTCAGGTAAGTAATAAATTCACATCTTTTATATTTTTAATATATCTGTTAGGTTTTTTTGTTCATTTTTATGTTAACTCAAGTATATTCGGCAAAATGAGTCAATTAGCGTGGAAGCTATTGTTCGTGACCAAGATGGTTGCTTTCTAACTGCCTCATATTGGTTGTGGAAAGGTTTGGACGACCCGTTATAAATGGAAGCTTAAGACATTCTTTTGGGAATAAAATGTGCTATAGATCTCCCGCATCGCAATGTCATTTTTTGAGATTAACTCACTTATTTTGTATAATTTTTTAACTAACGAATGCATAGTCATGTCACCAATAGGTATATTAGTAGAAGAAATTAAAGATAGACATGGATGTTGAGATAGTTGATCATATGCTTGCTTTAAGAATGATTAATTTGATTTTGATAATTAACAAATAATTGAAATATTATTAAAAAGGATTTAATACATTTGTCTATGTGTTCTCAGATATTTTATCTCTAATTATGTGTATGAAAATGAAAATGTGAAATAATTTAAGTTTCAAGAGTTCAAGTTCATGAATTGCAAGTTCTGCAAAGTAAAGTCTCAGTCCAAGTCGACTTCACTTGCGACTTAGTGAAGTCTCAGACTCAAGTTGACTTCGTCTGCGACTTCGGAAGTGAAGTCTCAACCCAAGTCGACTTCACGTGCGACTTGGTGAAGTTCCAGACCCAAGTGGACTTCACTTGCAACTTCGAAGGCAAAGTTTTGGACAGCAAGTTTTAGCAAGACGAAGTCGCATCCCAAGTTGACTTCACCTATCCGAAGTCGACTCCACTCATCCGAAGTCGACTCAACTTGCGACTTCAACTCGTAACGGTCGAAAATCCGAACATTGGAGCTCTAGATGCGCATGAACCTCCACTCCAACGGCTAGAACCTTTTTTTCTCTATATATACCATTGAAGAATGAACGTGGAGAGAAGAGAGA
>JAXCLR010000001.1:52146380-52162838 GCA_035584095.1 Annona squamosa
GGGGTTAAGTTTTAATTTACCAAAGAATTTTTCAAGAACCCAATTCACCCCTCCCCTCTTGGGTTTTGCCATAAACTTGGGGCCAACAATGGAAATTTTATAGATTGTACATTTTCTCATGTATGTCACTAGTAACATTGTAGCTCTCATTTTATCTGATTATGCTATCATGTAGGACATAACTTATTATATTTGGTTACCAACCGCAGGCCACGTGGGGTGTTGTAGGCGTTGGGGTGCGAGGTTTGAATTTCGCATTCAGGATTTCGGCCAAAAAGGAAAAATTGTTAGTTGGAGCAGTGGTCTCTCTTTCGGTTATTAGAAGTTGTATCTTCCTCATTCTTTTGCGGAGCTGTATCTCCAGATTTCTCTAGGGCGAGCTGAGTGTCTCTAGATTTGTAAAAATGTCTTAGAACTTCAGTATAATATGTATTGAGATGTATGTAAAATATACCAATAAAAAAAATTTATTGTATTTGGTTAGATGCATCTTCTACTATGCATATCCAATGTCATGTATAAACACTTCTATGGTGTTGTTTTAAATCGTGGTTTATCTTCCAACCTCGTGAGCCTAGACGCTGGCCGAGAGTGGGTTAGAATCTCTTATTCTTTTATATATATGTATATATATAAAAGTATACTTGGTCCGTATATCAAAAACTTTTTTTTTGTTTTCATTCATTTCAAATCCTTTTGCACATGAAAAATGTTAACGTTTTATATTTTTTCCAAAATCTTTTGTGTACTTAGGGTGTGTTTAGTAACAACAAGAAATTGTCAAATTAAAACTTTTCAATCTAAAACTTTTCACTCTCTACAATTATCCTATTTTTTAATTATTTTTTCACATTTTTCTATACAACTATACTATTTTTAAATCATTTGTAAACAACTAACAACACAACTAACCTATCTATTTTAACTTTATCCTATTTATTCCTCATCATTACCCCTATCATATCACATTATTCGACAACTTTTCATCTCTACAACTTTTCATTAAAAATTTTATCTATTCCCAAACACACCCTTAATAAGTTCACAATTAATAACAGTCGTTTGCTATCATTGAAATTCACTAAAAATCCCATCCAGGGCTCCATTGCCCTATACTACGGCCCATTCGAAGCCCCGTAGGCCTTTATTGATGGCAAAGATGATCCGACTGGCAGGGACGGCAAGCACGCTGCTTCGTTTTTGGCTTTTATCAATGCATTTCTTCAGCATTTGCAACCTTTCGCAAAGCCTAATTTCAACTGCGAATTCGACGGCACGTCCGACTTAAAAATCCGTCGACCCATCGACCACACGCTTACCTCGTCGACACGTGTGCAATGGTTTTTGGGTCCCATCTTTAGGCTCCCCAAGGCAGCCGCGTCACAGAGCTGAGCTGCCATGGCAGACCATGCTGCAACTCTTTCTCACGTTCTAACGAGGTAAGGACGAAGGCGCCGTAGTCCCTTGCCTACTCCCACTCCCACTCCCACTCCCGCCGCCTCATGTTGTTCTCTCTAAATTTCTCTTATAATCTCTCAGATTGCGTGAACCCATCCGAGAAGCCCTATCGACTGCGCCCTACACTCCGCCGGATGGCCCTGTCATCTCCATCAAAGACAATATCCTATCCCTTATCCCCCCGAAACCTCCAGAAAACATTCGGACGGAAATCAGAGATTTCTGCCTCTGCTGCGCGGCCTTGGCTTCGGCTCCTGCTGCAAACGACGCCCTTTCTTGGATTCCCGGAGAGCTGTCTGAATCGGCGACAGTCGCTGTATCAGAGCTCGCGGAAGCTGTTTACTGCTCTTCTTACGGGGATGAGCTGATGGGCACTAGCAATGCTGAGTCGGATTTCTCCTCGGCCCCAAAGGAGAGCAGACTTGCCGCACTTCTGATGCCTAATGTCTTGCCGCTGTTGAAGGGGGTGATGAAGGAGAGCTCAATTGACTCCGACGACGATGAATTTTCTGCAGCTTCTGCTCGATCTCCAGTTGCCGAGGCGATCGTCGCTGCTCATCAGCTCCGGTGGTTCGTCACGCAGGTTGGTGGTGTTTTCTCCCTAAGAAGTTGAATCTTATAGTATTTAACCTCTTGGTCAATTTCAATTTTGTAAATTTTCATCATTCCTCAAACTGCTTTCCGCTTGAGCGAGAAAGTGATAATTAACTTCGTTTGAAGCTTGAGTAGCGAGGTGCTCCACTTCTTCGTATGATATGAACATTGGAATCTTGGGCAATGGCTTGTGGTAAATGATAATCCGAATTAACCTGCAATTGGAAGCAAGCTGGGGGGCCAAAAAAAAAAAAAAAAAACACTGAATATACAAAAACGAATTGTTCTCCAGAACATGGATTGGATTGGTCTTTAAGCTTAAAGTGAATCATTAATGCAAGCAATCAGCTAGGTAGTCTGTAAATTGGAGTCTGAAATTTCTTGCAGGCTAGTTTTAATTCTCTTGGATGGGGTGTAACCCTTTTGCCAACCGTCTGCTTATTGAAAGATAGATAATCACACTGATATGGTGTTAGGCAGAATGAAAAATTCATCCTTAGTATTGCACACTGTATCTTCAATTGTGATTGGATGCTTCTTTGTTGATGTCAAGTTTGAATGTTTGATTCAGGTCAACTACCCATATTTGGGGAATTTATGCAATATGGTGCTCCCCTGTGCTTTGACTGCTCTGGATCACTGGTCACCTGGAGTGAAAGTAAGTAATGGTATCAAATGCAATGCGTATATATAATCACCATAGACGTGATTGATGGGGTTGACACTGAACTGTTCATTTGAATAATCATAATCATTTAATCTGAAGCTATGAAATTTACAAATTTTCTCTTGAAGACAAAAAAATTGGTAAGCAGTGATTCGTATTCAAGGAAAGTTCATTAAATGGAGGAATAGAATGGTCCAAGTGAAGCATATAAAATGCCAAGCCAACTAGTTGCATCATCTACAAGTGACACGTGTAGAATAGATGATATAGGAGTGCACCTAATCATTTCTTTAACCACAATTGTTCATAGTCCTTGTTTTTATATATATTTTTCTTTTGGTGTGGTCATGTAGATTATAACTTTCTTCATTTCCTTTATTGACTGCATCCATAGTGCATCAAGCAGCTCATAGCTGTCATATCAACTTCAATCCCCTCTAACTGATTTTGTACTCTAGCAAAATCAATTTACTTCTGGTAGCTAGCAATGTTGGCTACTTAGACATCTTGTTCTACAATGGAGAAAAGTAGGCATGTTGTATTTGTGTTATGGGAATAGCATGGCACTCCAAATAGAATTATCCTGTTCCAGTGACATTTCAACTCATTTATTGAGCTTGGGATACTGGAGGATAAGATGGCATGATTTTAATGATGTGAAAGTAAGATGTGGTTCTTCTTCTTCTTCTTCTTTAATTCAGGGTGAAGGTATGCTTAGCTTGATACATCTAGCAAAGAATGTAAATGCAGCTGAGCTAGGTTTTTATGAAGAAGTTCTTCTTGATGAATGCTGTCGGAACATTGTTTCTGTTGATGAACTTTGGCATCATGTGGTTGAGATGTCTGTGCTTTTGGTGACCTCTATCCAAAAACGAAATCCACGGAGTTATTGGTATGTAGTATCCATGTTTAATTAGTATACATCTAATATATGATCTAAATTTATGCATGATAGTGTGGCACTTGGATTCAGGATGCTATTCTTGTCTTTTTCTGCCACTGCAATGGTTTTTGTTGTTCCATCCTAAGGTTATGTGATTGTGAAAACTGATAGAGTATTTGTTTAGGTATAGAATAATGCATTAGAAATTCATGCGTTTTATGCTCAGGATCTCTGATATCTAGACTGCTTATTTTGGGCTCTGACATATGCACTGAGTGATAAAAATATATTCATCTTGATAAATGATTCATATTTTGTTTGAGATTTTTATTTATTTTCATGCAAATTTGTGAATTGATTTTGTGAAATAGTTATCTACGAATGCAGTAGCACGAATTAGAGTTCTCAGATTTTAGTGATTGATTGTCAAAAAATTTGGTTTTTGCATCTTTTCTGTTCTCCTCCCTGTGTTTCTTTAGTTATTCTCTTTTCCTTCTCAACACAGCTAGCTAAAACTTTCGAAAAAGCAAAGAAACCATAGGCAATTTAGGAACCAAAGTTTTCAGAATTAATGAAAACTCCAAACTGCTGTTTTCAGATGACAACGGTCTACATAACTTTTTCCTCCTGAACAAAATGAGCCCTTTATCATTGTGTTAAGTCGGATTTCATAAGATACTACAAAGTCAAATAAATTTTTTAAAATATGGTTGCAATTTTTAAAACTCCTTAGGGATAGATTTGAAGCATATCATACCCAGAAATAAATTGTGAAGTCTTGGAGTTTTTACATTTACTTTCACCACTCTGCCACTGCCACCATCTAGTATGTTACTATAGACCAATATGTGCATTCATCCATCAAATCAGTTTATAATGTATTATTTATGATATCAAATATAGTTTGATTGAAAATTTTTCTCTGTGTATTCATTTCAAAATTAATAGTTACATATTTACTGTTAATTTGTTTACAACATGAGTTTCTAATCAAAGTGACTTTTGTCATCATAAATAAATACCTGTCAATGAATATTATAAGTAGTTTTTTTTTTTAAAAAAAAAATCTAGAAATAAAAAGGCAACTGGTTGCATTGGATTGGGGCCCATACATGTATATAATATATTTGGAAATGCATTTCTGTTTTCCCAGGGTGCATTATAGTGATTTTCTATTTATGCTTTTTGAACAACAGGTTTGAGAGGATGCTAAATGAGATGCTATGCCACTTGGAGAGGCAACCGAAGAACAAGGAACGCCGCATTGCTTGGCTTCAGTTGATTGACCCAGTTTTCAGTGCCATGGGACTTGGTTTGTTGGCTCATTTCAGGCATATTTTCCCTCTGTTCTTTCTGTGGTTGCATGCTGATGATGGCGAAACTATTCTACTGGTATGTTTTTAATTGATGACTTTTTTTTAAATGAGGATGAACCTCATGATAGTGTTTACAATTTCTATACTATGATTGATGAGGTACTTGTTTCTTGTTCCAAGCTCTACAAGTCTTCTTATGTGGTCCTTAGATACCAAACCTGACAAATTCTGTTGCAAGACTAAAGTTTTAGTCAGGACCCTGACTAGGATATATTGTTTCAGTGTTCTCTGCCTTTTGTGTTTTCTATGATTGCTGCTTTAATCTCTGAGTTGCGCTGATATGGTTCTATAAATGGCAGCCATGACTCATGACTTGATGAGTTTCATCTTCTATTTTTTCACTTTGTTATGGTTAAGATAGCGTTACTCAAGTGCCTTTTAAGCTGACTAGTTTTACTTTTGCTTGGATTTCTATATTTCTCCTTATAAGACTTGCATTGCCAAAAGCCACATTCCATTCCTAGGACCCTTTTGTTGTGCGACTTTGATATATCTTATCTGCTTCTTTTTACCTTTAGGATCTTAAGCATCAGACTGCTTGTTATTACATAGTCGGATATGTAGCTGCATTTACATCATTCATTTCCTCTACCATGTTTTGAATAAAAACTTATTAAAAGATTTAACACAACAAATTACAGAAATAAGCATAAGTATAATTTATAACATAAAATGAATTTTAAAACTGTATGCAATTGGTTCATCAAAAAAAGAAGAAGAAGAAAAACTATGCAATCTGTTTGCATTGACAACAACCACAATCCGCCACAAGGCACAAATGATTTTCACACAATCTGCCTAGAAATTCTGATTTCCTTGGTGATATAGTTTTTGCTTGATTTTTTTTTCGTGAAAGAAAAATTCAACTTCATTTTTCTGATTTTTGTAGATTTCCAAGTATGTCTTTGTTCTCATGTGATTTACTCCTCCATATATCTGCTGCAGACATGAAAAATAAAATGATCAATGGTGAAAGCATACTTATCATTTTTGGTGGGATGAACTCTTTTCCTGGTTTGGCAGGTCCTCGATCGACTCCATACGATTCTAAAGTTGACATGGATGAGAAACTCACCATATATTGAAAGGTGAGCTTAAACAATCAACAAATACTCTTGGCCAGCATATTATTTCTAATAGCGCGTCACTATTGGCAATTCTCTCAATGTACAAATTTCTTTTTGTTCCAGTAGTGACACCCATTGCTATGGTTTTTTCTAAGATCATGCACTAGACCATCTAGGATATAACCCGGTAGGGTTTCTTTTCTCTCTCTCTTTGTTTCTGGTTCACAGTTAGGGTTTCTTTGAATCAAGACACAAAAATTCACCAAGCTTGCATCTAGGTGCTCAATTGAAATGAATTATGAATGACTTAAAAAATTAAATGATGAAAATCAAGTTCTTACATTAGAATTTAAAGGGTAGAGAAAATTCTAAGTTTGGCAGAGGCATGAGATTGCAAAGCTGCAATGAGAGGTCATCAAAATTAAAGATAAGAAATTGCAGTGTAAAAAAATCTATTTTGTTACACAATCCGAAGCTATCTTGCTGCAAGGAATTAAGGGGGACTGCTCTTATATGCTATACCACACGGCCACCTCCATACAATATTATGTTTTATTTTTTTGATTTTTCTTTATAATTTCGTTTTCCTAGATTTATTTAACCTATATACCAAGTTTTATCGATTTACAATATTTTTACATATTCATTTTTTATCTTTAAAAATAATCAATTTCAGCGTTATTTTAGTCAATTTGACCCTTAAAATAAAAATAAATATGTAAAAATATTGTAAATTGGTAAAACTTGGCATATGAGTTAAATACACTTACACAGATATGTTTATAAAGAAAAAAATAAATAAATAAAAATTGTATGTCGCAAATGAGCAGCCCTCAAGAATTAATGAAGCAAATACGAGCATCATCAAATACTTCCAGCACATTGTAGTTCGTGAGAAATCTTGGACCGAGCACTCCAGAAAATTGGATTAGAAGCATGTGTTGAGAAGTGGCCCCTGCAGGGAATGCCTTTGTGTCGAAATCTGAAAGTGACTGTTAGCATTGGAACAAGTATGTTCATGGCAAATTGTGTGGCATTCAAACTACTAATTTCTGCAATTTTGATCTCCATCATTCTGTTACGACGAATGGATCTGCTTTTTGTTTCATTCGCATCAGATTAGCAGATGAACTTATTCATGTATTCAAGGAATCAGCAATGAGAAAGGGCCGCGAAGCAATCCGTTCACGAGTACGAGACATACTAATCTCATTGAGGCAGTAAGGAACTCGATTTATTTCAAAAAAGGAAAGAACTCTTTATTTATGTTTGCCTCAAGTATTTTTTCGTATGTCATTTTACACTTGAGGATCATTTTAACTTGTGATTTTCCTGAACTGTGACTAATTTCTTCCATTGTCTTCAAGAAGATGCAAGTGCCCACATTTTGCTGCACTTTGGGAAAAGTACAAGGATGATTTCAACCTCGCTGCTCTTACAGCAACCTTCAACCAAGGGGATGCTATAACTGTATGTTCTGCTCTGTTTTTGACTTTTGAACAGCAGTTTGTTATATTTTTTCCCCCTTAAAACTTTTTCAACCATTAATCACCCTTTTTGAGCATGCTTATATGTCTAGAATTGAACACAAGACTTGTTAAGTAAACAGAAATTAGTAGAAAATCTTTTCAAAAGTAACTAAGTATTATAGAAGTACTCAGTTCAAGTTATCAATTGAACCTAGACCAACAATCCTGAATTAAGGCCCATTTGGCTTCTCTTATGGAGTACACACCTTTGGATAAGCCTCTAATGTAAATTCAGATGGTCGTTCAGTCTAAACTTGTGCTGTTTGCTCATTTTTAGGGATTTTTTAATTCCGGAAAGTGCATAATAAAAAAAGTGCAAAATATCTCTTCTGCCCAAAGCATGGCATCAAATTTCCTGAGGCACAAGACTTGCACCTGACTTATTAGGCTGGATAACCCAAGCTAAGTTCCAATCCTAGTCAAAATATTGCTTATGCAGGAAGCGCAGAATCAAACTTTCTGAAGCAAAAGCCTTGCTCCTGATGCATAGCCAAATGAAGCGTTAGGGACTGTTTGGCCAAGCGTCCATTCACGGTAAAACTTTATCACTAGAACTTTTGACAGCAGTCACACCCACTTTTACTAAAATTAGGGTATTTTCTTGAAGTTGCAGCACTTTTAGATAAGGCCAAATACTTTCAAAACTTGTAGAAGTACTTGCAACACAAAAATGTATGGCCAAACAGGCCATTAGTAGAGTTGGGTTGGACTGGAGTTTCTATTGATGGAGATGGGCTGGATAACCAAGGCTAAGTTGCACTCCTAGTTAAACATAGCCATAGGTCCGAGTGCAAATACCTCTTTAGAATATGTTAAAGATGGCCATGTCAAGTTTATATAGAACACCATACAATAGACACCTCTGGATTCAAATTAATGTGTCTCATTTATTCTTCCCTCCACTAGAAAACCTAGGTATACTGAGATTATGTAGTTTTTCGCTGTGGTTTTTGATGAGTAAACACTTGACTTAGTATTAAGTCTATGTTCTATTGATCTAAAAAAGTCTATGTTCTTGAACGCAGGTTTCTCAGTAATGGCAACTTCAGGGGCTTGGACATTTCATTTATATCGAATCGGTATGTGCGCGGGGCCAAGACCACTTGTTAGATAACTTCTAGTGCAGTTCTGCTCTTTTCATGTTCAGATTGATCATTCCATATTTTTTTTGAAAAAAGAACTCTCTGTGATCCTCGATGGTCTGGAGGTTCGGGAACAGGAAGGATCTTGGAAGCAGAACTATAAAATCCATGACAGAGCGACAAAAATAAAAGATCTTTTGAGTTTCTAGAGCGGTGCCTGTGCATTCAATATATCCAGCTCATGCATACAATAATGAATGGTCTGCGGATATGTTTTCAATTTAAAGGGCTCCGTTGCACTCATCATTCATTTTCTATAGGATGCGGAGTGGACTTCTTCCGCAACTTTGTCAGATCGGTATTGTAAATATCGAGAAACGGAGGGGGAGGGTTTGAAAATTCTAGCTGTTTGCATATATCATTTGTTGTCCGCTCATGGTTTGGCCATTACTCTCAATATTCAACTATGATATCCATCACTTTTTTTTATTGTTTATTTTAAAGAACAACTATGATATGCATCAACATTTTGTGACCCACTATTTTTATAAAAAAAAATTGTTATATTTTTAGGTCATCTATATAAGGAATCTGATGAGCGACCTTTTTTTCTTGACCAGAAAGTTGGTATTTCAAGGTCTTCAAAAAAAGAAATGACATAATTCATGGTAGAATATTATGCCATCATGTGGTAACAATGAGGTCAGCTTCATAACTAGAAAAATCATCATTCCAAAAAAACATCGAATTGGTCGATGTTCTCAACGGGGTGATTTGTCTAATAGCCACCTGATACTCTTTGTCAGATGTCTCCAAAGAGACTACCTGGTACACTTTAAACAAGTTAAAAATGTAAGAAAGAGGGTGACCTATGTTTTTAACTACGAGTGATGAAGCATCCGAATCTCATCGTCCAGTGACTTAGAACATGAAAAATAGTTGGTGCCAGGCTACCCTCTTCGTCTCCGGTAACAAGAATGCCGCCTGCCTTTAATCTTCCTCCCCATCGATACAAATCTACGCCGCCATATGAGAAGACTCACCTCCATTATTGCAAACCGCACAGTTATCTATCTCCATGAAATTCAAACAGAAGCCTGGATTCACGGATTTGCTGCTATTGCCGTGACTGTAGAAGAAGAAATAGAAGCCAGCAAGCCTGAGGGGTTTGTTTTGCCAATGATGTGGTCGGCTTCGATTGTCCACAAATCGACAACCCTTTCTTCCAACCATCTTCACAACCAGCGTCGTAGGGGAGAAATCTAGCGGCATCCACTGCCTACAAATCCCAATCCCACTTTTGGCCTTCTTCAATCTGAATCTAGATAGTCCATCTTGTTGGCTATCATCACAAATCAATCTACACTATCATTAAATCTAAATCAAAATTCTCAATTAAAACCACAGTTCCATCCATAGCCACAAATCTGCACTAAATTAACTAGATCTATATCACAACTAGTTCAGTAAAGTCTGGATTCCGTAAAACCTTCGATAACCACCCCAAAAATTTGAGGAAAAACACCACCAATCTCCTCCCCTACAATGGGCAAGAACAAAAGAGTCTAAGAATCTTCGGATTCACCTAAGTGTGCAACAAATTTCAAGTTCATGAATGGCAATTCCTTCTTCTTTCAGATGTCAAATTTCACATTCGAAAGCATGGTGAGATCCATTTTTTATGCGCCTGAAGCAAAGAGGCGAAAAGCCGAGAGGGAGAAAGGGCGATGACTCAGTCTTTGAATGGGACGTGGGCTAATTTTGTCATTTCAACTATGGTTAATAGTCTCACTGACGGGTTGCTGACGGTGAAAATTTGTGGCCAGGGGAGGCATTTTCAAAAATTCGATGGTATAAATGGAATTAGCGTTAAAATTCGCTGGTATATGAGAAATTTACCCTTTTTATTTGATTTTGTTCTTCCAAACATATTATGAATTGTTATTTTTCATTCTTGCATCTGAAAATTTTAGCTACTTTTTATCTTTATTTTCAATTATTAACTTCCATCTTTGTTCCTTATTTCCATTTTAAACTTTTTTACCCTTTTCATTATTTTTGAGTTATTAGCTCTCTTTCTTGTGGATTTTTACGCATGAATTGAAATTTATTGCAAATATAAGTATGGATATTTAAAATATTTGTAATTATACTTACGAAAATTTTTTAATTTTTATAAATATTATTAACTTATTGGTAAATCCAAACTGCTTAGTGTGTTGATCAATATGAATTTAAGTAATATTATCAAAACCATTATGATCTGATTACTAGGTAGATGTTAAAAAATATAAAATTATTTTAAAATTGGTTATGGCCTATCAATATATCTAACTAAGATGATCTTTGGAATAATAACTAAATTCATATTTACAAACATAATGAGTAGTTCGGATTTATTGAAAAGTTGATAATGTTTATAAAAACCAAGAGATTGATGTTTGTCATAGGCATAAATGCAAAATATTCTAAATATTCATCGACATATTTACAATAAAATTTTTAAAAGAAATTTTTGATGTAAAATTTGTTGAAATATGAGAAGTGATTGGATAGGGCCAAGTGCACCCCGGTGCTTTTAATGAATTTTTTTATTTTTTTTTAAATTTTTTTACACAACTGTTAATCTAAATATATTTAATATGTATATTAATTTTACAAATTTTGAAGATTTATAGATTTTTTTTGGATGAATATTTAAAAATCACAAAAAATGGTAAATGTTAATATACATATTAAATATACTTAGATTAATAGTTATATAAAAAAATCAAAAAATAAAAAAGGAGTATTTGCGCCCGAAGTGCTCCAGGATAGCAACGTGATATGTAGAGATAACGAAATTAAACAACCGTATCAGTAGTTGTGGAAAAATGATTGCAAATTAGGATAATAGAATAAAAATTTGTGAAAAATGAATAAAAATATAATAGTTGTTAATAAGACCTTGTACACAAAAAATCACAGTTATGAGCTAAACTGATTGTTTTTTAACCATTTCTTGGATAAAGGTTGTTCGGTTACTCAAGATTTGAAATTTAGATTTGGAATTTTTTGACTTCTCTCCTTTTTCAAATCTTAATACATAATCAACTTATCTCTCTTAAGAAATGATGTATGTGTAAAATAAATAGAAATCGACAACTGAAAACTATAGATAAGGGGTGTGTTTGGCAATTGATAAAAAACGTCAAGTTAAAATTTTTCACTCTTCACAACTATCATGTTTTTTAATCCTTTTTTCATATTTTCCTATACAGTGACCCTACTTTTTAACCATTTCTATACAATTATCCACACAACTAACTCATATATTTTAACTTTATCCTCTTTATTGCTCATCATTACTCCTATGATCTATCATATCGCATCATTGGACAACTTTTGCTCTCTAAAATTTTTCATCCAAAGTTTTATTCGTTACCAAACACACTTAAGATAACGATGAAAAGATCAAGATTCAAGACTAATTAGAAAGTTAGAAGTCAAATCAACCCTTCGACTTATTTCTGCTATGTGCCTTTTTTTTATGGTTTATATTTACATACATCTCAACACACATTACATTGTAGTTCGGGGACATTCTTACAAACAAGGAGATACATAACTCCTCCAAAGAAATCTGGAGACACAACTCCACTAAAGAATTAGGAAGAACAGCTTCCATCCAACCCAAGGGAGACAACAGCTCCCACTCTACCACAAAAGAAGACCACAGCTCCCACACCAATTTTTGGATTGTACATTCATTTTATATTCATGTTAGATGTGGATGTAATACATTACTCACACTTTATAACTCTAATCATTTTATTTATTATTTCAATCATTTATCTCACTTTCCATTAAAAATTTCATCTAGTTACAGCCTCCTGAGTCCCAAATTCCATTTTTTGAAACATTGCCTTTCTAATCCATTACCCTTTTAATACATTCGTCTAACCAAATCAGACCCACCACCTATTCTTTTTCCAATGCATTCCCCAGATATTGCCAATCACCTAATTTAAAAGTGTCATTCTCACGTTATCAAAATAAATAAATAAAAGTGTCATTCTCGCCATCTGTGCTCTTACTATCAAGCATTTGGGTACATTCTGGAACCTTATACCCACATCCACGGCCCGAAAAATCATAATCGTAAGAAAGCTAATGTCGACATGAAGCACCAATTGTGGCGTTAGACTGCGCAGCATATGTCAATTCTCCAAAATTCATAAACTTTATTACTCGGTCGAGGCACGATCAGATGCCTCCCTCCACCATTTTAAAATCAAAACGAAAATGATGTGATCGGGAAAAAAAAAAAAAATTGAAAATGAAAAGTTAAGGTGTCCACCGCGTGACCCAACTTGAGAAGAAGAAAAAAAAAAAAGAACCCGGTGTTTATTTATATGGGCAGTTAGAATGTAAAAATAGTAAGCTTAAACAAGTGTCTAATATTCACTGACGATGTTGTCCAACCGACTGTGATCTTCTTTCTAGCCTCAAAGCAGAGTTCGAGGCATGAATGGACGGTTGCGATCATTGGAATGGTGGGCCGGTGAAGATCAGCGGTTCATATGAGTATTTCCAGTCAAGCTTGTCTACATCACCTACCTCGAAAATCCGACGGTCCTCATTTATCCATCTACTAACGTGGACGGTTGCGGAGAACTTTTGAACTTTTTTAAACTGCGTGGTCTAGACTCTGAGGCCCACATTACTTCCAAAAACGTCTTTTTCTTTTGCCCTCCTTTTCCGGGTGAAAAAGACCAAGAAATTCACTGCTGCCCCGCGCAACAAACGCGGATGAAAACAAAGATGTAACCACCTTTCATCTTCTTTAGGAAATTTCATCTTTTCTACAGCTAATATTATTTTTAGTGCAAGAACCCTGTAAATTTCTGAAAATTTTCTTTTTAAATTTCCTCTTATATGTTCTTTCAATAATATGATTTGCTTCTACTGTGGGTACTATTGTATTCCCTTACCTCCTTTTCTTATTTGTCTGCTGCTTATATTATCTGATAAAAATATTTTCACATGTTCCTTCTCTAGTATGTTTGGATGAATGAATAGAGGTGCATTTCAAAAAGTATGTACAGACAACCTCTTTAAAATAATTTTAAATTTATTTTTTATTATTACTTATTTTTCAATGGGTTCGACTCCTGGCAATCCTTAATAATAATATGAAATCTACTCCCGTTCTGTTTATAATTATTTGTCAGCTAGTAGACGGATGAATTTGAACGACGTTGAAGACGTGCAAGATCATTGCTTTACAAATACAATTATTTAATTTATATATTAATTTAGCAATTGCTAATTCAACACCTTAATCTTTTATAATATTTTTTTGCATAAATAATTATGTAAGTTATTATAACATATTAATACACATATGAACAAATCCAACTATTTTTTATAATCTATACATAATAATATTTATTTTTATACATGTATGACTCCAACGAAACTTCGAGTAAAATGGTTTTCGATATTATTATAAAATAAATAGTTTGTTATCAGTATTTGTACAATTGATAACTTAGTATTACAATGGGACACATTTACAATTCTCATAACATGAAGGGAATCTTTCAATAAATGCCCCCCTAAAAGGAAAAAATCTCCAAAGCCCCTCATTTTCAGCCGAAAATTGTAAAAGTTTCATTTCAAAAAGACTACACCGTAAAAACCCCTGTCTAGAGGGGAAGAGGTGAGGGGGAAATCAAACCACCCATGTCCACCTAAAGAGCTCATTACTCCTACCACCCACAGTAGCCGCATGTAGTTATAAAATAAATAGTTTTGAACAATATAGATAATTAAAATTTAATTTTATCATTATAGTGGCGCAGAGACCTTTTTAAATTACTGCTTTTAACTAAAAAACTTTGGATCGTGTTAAATCAACTTATATTATGCTAGTCACTTGCAAGTAGCATATGTGGTAGGGGTGTTGGCCCCTTAGATGATGTACTTGTTTCATTCGGGTATAGGAGAGTGCTCCCTTCAATCGGAGTATGTGTTGCATCTAATGAATTATGGAAGTTATGCCTTCCTGGCTAGCTTGTGGGAGTTTATCTCCTTCGTACGCTTCCAAAGCTAGATGAGATATAAAAATTGTAATTGAGTTGAATTTGTAAACTACATATACATAAAAAAAAATTCAATTATGCTAAAGACACTTTCCTTTGATACATTTCTAGGCCTATCCTTTGACATAATTTAGTTACCTCGGCCTCTTTAATATCCTATTGTGATATTTACATATTCTTCATTTTTTTAGGGTCTATTTAAGTCATATAGGATTTTTGAATTGAACTTATATCTCTATTTTCAAGATAAATTTTTAATTCTCAAGCCAATTTTTCAATTTTCAATATAACTTTTTATATTTTTAATACAACTATTTCGGTTCCCAATACACATCATTATTTTTTCATCCCAAATACAAATTCTATCAAAAAATCTTATATAGGGTGTGTTTAAAAATGGATAAAACTTTTGATGAAAAGTTGTAAATAGTAGAAGTTGCCAAATGATGTGATATGATAGGGGTGATGATAAGGAGTAAATAGGATAAAGTTGAAAAAAATAGGTTAGTTGTGTTGGTAGTTGTGTAGAAATGATTAAAAAGTATATTAGTTGTATAGAAAAATGTAAAGAAATGATTAAAAAAAGAGTGGTTGTGGAAAGTAAAAAGTTTTAGATTGAAAAGTTTTAACTTGATAATTTTTACTTATTAACAAATACACTGACGATTTGAAATAGGCCCTTAACTTATGAAAAATATTACTTATAAGGTGTGTTTGTTTAAGTGCAAAATTTTTTAAACTAAATTTTTCATTCTTCACAACTGTATTATTTTTCACATCTTTCTACATAACTATCTTTTTTTTAATTATTTCTATATAATTATTGATATAACTAATTTATTTATTTTAACTTAAAGAACCAATCCTGTGCAAATGGACTACACAATACTTATTATGCAATCCACTACAAAATGGGGCCCCACATGTTAGAATATTAAAATACTTCATATGGTCATTTATCCATATAAATAACATGCTTTAGACGGTTTAGATCTTGAAAATACTACTTTAAAATTGATATTTAAGTTAAACTATTTTATTACGTTGATTTTCTACTATTTTAAGATGAAGTTTATATACATGCTAGATTTGGATGAAAATTAGTATGCTATCAAAATAAATAATTTTAAATACTATGAGCGAAGTAGATGTTAATTTTAATATATACGATGCCCATTTTTGAGCAGTTTACACCATAATTATAGTGCGGTCCATCTATACTTGAATATTTTGTTTTAACTTTATTTTCATAACTCTTCATTATCATCTTTATTATATCACATTATTTTCTCAAATTTCAAAAAATTTTATGTTTGGAAGTGATAAAACTTGTTTATGAAAAATTTTTATTATAAAAGTTGTCAAAATGAAAAAAATGATATGATATGATAAAGATAATAAGGAAGAATAAAGAGAATAAACTTAAAATAGATAAATTAGTTATATAGACTATTGTGCAGAAATAATTTAACAATAACATAATTGTATAGAAATATTTTATAAAAAAATTAAAAATAAAATAATTACAAAGGGTAAAAAGTTTTAGACTAAAAAAATTTTAACATGAATGTTTTATACTTTACCAAACACACATATTAAAAAAATTTTATTTAAAAATTTTGTTACTTCTGAAACAAACTTTGAGTGTGTTTGGTAATGAATAAAACTTTTGATGAAAAATTTTGAGGAGTAAAAGTTGTCAAATGATGTGATATG
>JAXCLR010000001.1:52173578-52185118 GCA_035584095.1 Annona squamosa
AATACACCTAGATTTACTTACCCATGAAAAAAAATCCAAAAAAAGTTTTTAAAAAATAAGTTTTTGAGCTGGCTTTATGGAGGCCACCGTGAAGCCGGCTTCAAAAGATCACGACTCGCATTCCAAACCATTGTATATGTATACTACAAAAATTGAAAAGGCCACTGTAATCATGCATCCATCAGCACCCAAAAAAAAAGTACGTGGGTTACACTATTTTATAAGAAAATGCTTCCTAAAAGTAAAATCAATAAATTTAACATGGTATCACAGTCCAAGCCCGGCCCATTCTATCTTGTACGGAGTTTCGAACAAAAAATTATGCATTTTTGTTGATTTTTTAAAAATCAAAATAAAATACCAAAAAATTTTAAAAATTAAAATAAATTTTACAATGTAGAAAATCTAAGTGAGACAGACATCTAAAAAAATTTTAAAACATAAAAAGCTATTTGTCCTGTTGCCTGTAATTCTTGCAATTAACGGTAACCGTGACAAATTGCAACCCTTAGGAAAAAGGTCTTCTAAAGAGGCTGTTCAATTTGAATTGGAATTGGCCCACTCAGGAGAAAGTTCTCCCTTCGTTTAAATCTGTTACAGGAGTTTCTAACATAAGTTATTGCTGTTATAGTCGGGGCATTCGGCATTTTTACAAACCTTAGAATTGTAACATAGATTTGCTCCTTTCAGAAGAGGAATTCTATTTTTACACGTGGGAAAGTCACATGCAAATGTCGTTTTGCAACATCTTTTCTATGATGTTGTTGTTGGGGGCCTGATCATAATGATGGTCCTTTAATCAAGTGAAAAAAAAAGCACCTAATTTTTTAAAATCCTATTTGGATATACATGACCATATTCATTATTGCGAACAAAAAGGTCGGCTAAAGAAAAGTCCACGCATCATTAAACTCTAATGGATGCAAGTTCTCTAGTCAATAAACTGCGGTTCCGCTGCCATTGATTACTCACTGAATATTAAAATCATGTGTCTCACGAGCTCTTGAGAATTGTTTTTTCTTTTTCCTGGTATTTTTCCTGCCATAAGTAAAAATGGTCCCAAATGAATTGTGGAAATTAGGGCCTCTTTTGGAGGTTATGAAGGGATGGAATGTGATGTGAACTCCTGCCTCATCCCTTCGGATTCTCTGAACACACCTTCAATGTGTAATTTATGTATGAGTACTGGATAAAAGCCTCTTACGAATTAGCCAATATTTTGAAAGAGAACATACCTATTTAACATGACATCAAATGCTAGCTACAACCAATTGATGGAGCTTTAACGGATACCATTTATCCTAGTAAAGACCTAAGACAAGAATACCTATTATCCCCTTATTTGTTCTTTTTTGTACCCAAGGGCTGTCATCTCTGATTAAATATGCTCAGGAAGGGGGCAGTTTGAGAGGTCTCACCTCAGGAAGAAGCGGCCCCAAGTTAATGCACTTATTTTTTTGTTGACGATGCTCTGTTATTTTTAAATACGAAAACAGATGAAGCTCACCAACTCTTCCAGATTCTAACAGTTTATGAGATGGCTGTAGGGCAAAAAGTTAATTGGGAGAAAACTACTGCCTTCTTAAGTAACAATACGACTGGTGTAAATAGAATAGTGCTGAAAGCTATGCCGAAGTCCACAGAAAATCAGACGGATATTTGTTTGAGGCTTTCGATAAGGATTTGAAAAAACAAGGCAAAAACTTTCCAAAGTATCAACCAAAAGATGTGGAAGAAAGTTCAAGGTTGGCACAATAAAATACTTTCCTACGAGGATAAAGAGGTGCTCATTAAAGCAGTTGCATAAGTTGTTCCCATGTATACTATGAATATGTTTTTACTCCAAAAAACTGGTATGTCATGATCTGAATTCTATATGTAGTAGATATTGGTGGGGAGGAAGGAATGGGAAAAGAAAAATTAATTGGATATCTTGGGAAAAACTATGCCTTTTCAAAGAAAATGGGGGACTAGATTTAGAGAATTATTTGCTTTCAACTATGCATTGGTGACAAAGCAGGCATGAAGATCACTCACTAAGCAACTTTCATTATGTTTTGAAGTCTTCAAAGCTAAGTATTTTCCTTTAGGTGGTCTGTGGAATTCTTCCTTAAGGCACAGTTCTTCATATGTGTGGAGAAGTATTCGCTTGGCGTTTCAATTCCTAAAGACGGGTTATAGTTGGAGAGTGGATAATGGTTAGAAGATTAAGTTTTTTAAAGATTTTTGGACCCATGAAAAGTTATTCAAAGTTTGCCCACTTCCTAGAGATATCAGGGAAGACGTAGCGGTGGAGTTTTTCATTGGTCATGACAAAAGGGAATGGAAAGATGCAGAAATAAAATATGCAGCAGGTAAATGGGGCTAGAAACAAATCAAGAATATTCAACTACCAATTATAGAGGAAAATGATATAGTATTTTGGAAGTTTGAGGTTAATGGAAAATATTCTATCAAATAGCTTATTAGCCAATTCATAATGAAAGTGCAAATTTGTTGAATTGTCAGATTGGCAATGATGAGATGAGAGATGTTGGGAAAAACTTATTGATTAAATCCATAATCACCTAAGAATCCTCCATGCTAAATCACTAAGAAAATAAAACCATAAGCGGAAGCGTACCTAAATCCATGGAAGTAATAGTTTCTAAGTCTTCCAAATTAATGTTCCAGGACTTTTTGGACAAGGTGGCTCCTCTTTTCCAATAATAGGATGTTAGAAAAAAAAAACCCTGATAGTTACATAACTTGGGGATTACAATTGTTTTTATAGGAAGTTTATCTTTCGTATTTTTAATTTAGCTTATCATAAAAATAGAAATTAGAAATTAGGCTGTAGAGTTTCTACGTATAGGAGATTTATACTTTATTATATCATTCAGACTCATAAAACCTTATAAGATCACTTTAAAAATTGGCTCGTTATTTATGATAGTATATATATAATCAATATATGTGTGCGTCCAAAAATTCCAACAATAGATTCCCTCAAATGCTATATGGAAATGCAAATTACCAAAAGAATATAGATTTTCAGCTGGAGATCGATTATAAATTCTCTCCCATTGAGAACTAATATGGAAAAAAGGAAATTCAAGTAATGAACGATTGCATTACCTATTATAAGGAGGAGGAAAAAGAAGATACTTTGCACGGGTTTTTGAAATGCAATAAAGTCAATGTTATTTTCAACAACCACCTGTTTGGAGTATGATGGGTAAACCAATCAATCATATTCAAGAGATCCTCAATCCGCTGGTAAAAAGTAGAGATAAGTATCCATTCATGTTATATCTTACTAGCTATTAGAAAATTTGGAATTCAAGAAACTTTGGGATAATAGATGGTTTACCTCTTAATTTGACAATTTGCTTGTGTGATGCATGAATTTTTTACACTTTTATCATTTATTTATTTCTAGTTGACATGCTTCACTATTTCTGCTGGATTCTCCAACCAAGTGAATTCAACTCAAGTTGGGATTCATAAAACTCAATGCCAATGCTGGAATTTCTAGCAGCCTTCATGCAATGGGATCTAGAGGGATCGTGATTTACTGCACCTGCTCAGTGCCGCTGGGTGCATTAATCCATTTTTTTTTAATTTTTTTGAATTTTTTTATAAAAGTATTAATTTAAGTGTATTTAACATGTGTATCAATTTTTACCATTTTTGGAGTATTTTAGATATTTATTTTCTACTTTTGAAAATCAGTGACATTTTAGGTAATTTAATTTCATGAAGTCACGTAATTTCTCAATTTCCGCTTTTTTCCATTCATTTTTTCCCTTAATTTCCTTTGAGTTCCCCCCTTTTTATTTTGAGGATGTTTGATAATAAGTAAAAAATTTTCGCTTAAAACTTTTTACTCTTTATAACTATTTATTTTTTAATTATTCTTCACATTTTTTATACAAACTACCGTACTTTTTAATTATTTGTATACAATTACCTATATGACTAACATGTCTATTTTAACTTTATTTTCTTTATGTATCATCATTATCTATATCATGTCTTATCATTTTTTATTAATTTAACAATTTTTATATCAAAAACTTTTCATTCAAAAGTTTTCTTCCTAGACACAATCTTTAAAAAGAAAATTTTACTTGTTTACAACCAGACATGGAAAATAAGGATTTTTTGTTTCAACTAGCTATAATTCTCCAAATTCAGTAATTAGATTATTAAATTGATAAATATATATTATCATATAGGGGTGGGAATCGGAGCGGGTCACACCGAAGCAAATTTTGCCCAACCTTGACCCTATCTTTTATATCGGGTTAAAACATGATCGGTTTAACACTTATCTTTTTTTAATAAGTTTTCGGATAAACTTCAAGTTAGTCTCGAATTGATTTTGGATAGCAGATCAAGTAAAAAAATGTTGGCTAATAGGATGATTTTTAAGAATTTATATACTTACTAAGCATAAAGACATATCCATGCTAAATTTGAATGTTATATACTTCAATATTTTGCTAATAATAAAAGTAAACATCATTATTAAATCAAAATAAGTGTAAATATAGTATAATTTTATTAAATAGATTAATAAAATGTACATCTCTCGAAATGAATTTTGATATTTTTAAAAATATTTTTCTAAAATAATAGCATTTTTTGCAAATATTTTCTAAATACTCAGTAAACTACAATTATGCATAAGGTTATGTTTATATATGCAAATGCCTCTTATTGAATCTTATATAATTTATTGACAAAATTAATCATAAATAATGTAAGGTTTTTGAAAGAAAATAAAAATAAAATTTGAAAATGCACTTATAATTTTTAACAAATGAACATATGGAGGGTAGGTTGGGATTTTACTGAATAGAATATAGTTGACCCATTTCAACTTTATTTTTAAATATGAATAAAATTTTTTAACTCATTCCTATGTCGAGTCAAAAAATTTGATTTTATCCTTGAAAAAAAAGATGGGTTAGGAACCGAGGGATAAGTCATAGGTGAATTGGCCCTAATTTCCACCCGTACTACCATATTTTGTTCATGCAAACGTATGTTTGTTAGATCTAATAATTAATTTTGATGAATCTAATTTTTTTTCTTCCTCAATGTCGCAACATTTCTCACTCCAACGAAATATGTTTTTATTTTTTATTTTTTTTTATTTTTAAATCCCTTGGATGATGATTGACTTATGGAACGTCGATATTTGTTATCACCACATTAATCACGTTCGCATCCCTCCAATAAAAGAAAGTGCCGTTCAACGTTAATATCAGCTCCCTCGTACACTATAAGTGCTTGAATTGCCCAGCTCATTTTACTAAAAAGCTTTGAATTCTAGCACAGCTGGTGTTCAATCTAGACTTGGTGCTAGTCATCCCAAGCTTGGTCCTAGGAGAAGCCATTGTCTCTCGTTTTCTTGCAGGGAGGATTGTCTCTTACATATACTTGTATAGGTATTACTAATTGAGCAAGAATAAAAAATATTAGTAAGGATGATTATTGAGATATTATCCTTGGAACAACAACTGAAAATATTAGTTAGGGTGATTGATCAATTGTCAATAAACTTTTCCATGAAATAATTAAAAAATGAATCAATTATGTCCATATGAATTGAGAATGAGTTTCACTTCTATGTACTCATGTTATATGGAAATAGTTGTATGTAACCATTTCAGTTTTATGATATTGATAATTAATGAAAAATTTAATATATTCATTATATTTAATATTACTTATTTATCTAAGAGAATGAGTTTGATCTAAATCAAGTATATGCATGACTATGTTTTTTAAAAATTAGATATATTTATATGTAAATCAAGAAATTGATTGGATCCAATCACATAGATATTATAATATAGTAACAATTTATAGAATCATTTGTTCCCATAGTAGTTTTATTTTAGGTAATTTAGATGTTGAAAATACTACATAAAATTTGATTTTAATATTAAATTATTTTATTATGTTAATTTTACTATTTTTAGATGAAGCTCATTTACAGTAATATCATATAAATGAAAGAGTTTTCATAATAATATAAATAATACAAAATATTACACATGGTGTCGATTTTCCATAAATCATTAAAATTGTAAAAATAAAAAAAAATTATATAGAAAAGAATTTTCGTAAAAGCATAACCCGTTAAGTACCAATCAATACAAATGCCATAATAACTGAATGTCTATTCTTACAGCTGTAAGATTCTGATAATAATGTGTGTCATTGATCTTATCTCACCATCTGTCCCATATCCATTTATTATGGCTGATTGAAGTAAAGTAATGGGTAAAGAACATATGTGGCCAGTGTAGGGAGGAGTATTATTGATGACAGAGACATGGATAGTAATCAAAAAGTAACACATGTAATATTGTTTACGCCGCAAAAAAGGCATTGCAAAGAAGTCCTGCAGAACCGCACAAGTGGGTTTTTCCCGAAGAGGGAAGACGATATTGCATAGTGAGATGGGGCGCTGCCATTTTCTACAGATTGCAGGAAGCTCTCTTCCTCCATTCAATGGATGTACTCAAATTACTTATTGACTATTAAAAAGCTAAATGAATTTTAACGTAACACATTCACCGTTGAATTATTTTAATCATTGCAACTCTATAAGTTATGTTTTAAATTGATTTTCCGTATGAGATGATTTAACTAATGGAAGGAATGAGTTATTCGTATTTATGATGAATTCAATTCAACCTTACTTAAGCTTAAAAAAAGATTGAGACGTCATAAAACTATTTTCTTTATGTAAATTCTTTTATTTTCATTTTTCAATTGCTATGCGCTTCATGTATCTTAAGCTTCATTTGGCCAGGCTGCAGGCCGCCCCGTCAGTTGATTGGAGCACTAGAATAGCAGCAGTTTTAAATTGCCTTTTTTAACCGGTCTAGCTTAAAATCTACTTTTCTATGTAACCCCTTCATTTTTAAAATCTTAATGGTTGATAAAATATTTACTTCATCAATTATATTTAGCATTATTTATAATATTTCGAAAATTCTTTTATTTTTTTAATTTCACCGTATATGGGTCTTATTTATAAATATATGAAATCAAAGTAATAAAATAGTTCAATGCTAAAATATCAATTTTAAAATAGTTATTTCAACCTCTAAACTATCTAAAATATCACTACTACGTAGATAAATAATTTTATAAAATATTATTGCATTTTAATACATGTGCAAATTGGTCTAAATATTTTTCAGAATTTACATATGAATGTGTATATTTTTTAACAAATGTGACTTATGTACATATTTGATTTAAATGTAATTTGATTTTCTAGATAAACAAATGATGTTAAATACTATAAATGAATTGAATTTTAAATTAATCATCAATAACTTAAAAATTAAAAGAGTTACGTGAGAGCACCGAAGCGGAGCCCTTCTTAAACCTCATTTTTAAAATTACTTGCTAGAGGAGATTTCATGAAATCACCCATAAGGCCTATTTGGGCTTGTGTTTTTCCAAGCCATTAGTGCTTTTAAAAGTTTCGAAATGTTTGTTCACATTCGAAAGTATTGTAACTGCCAGAAAATAAGTAAATTTTAGTAAAAATTAGCATAGCTGTGAGAAGCTAATAGTGAATTTTTTCGCAAAAGTAATGACTTAGAAATTTCAATACATGCCAACGTTGGGGAAATAGGCCCTTAGTTTTCCCTAAGAAACCAGTTATGAAAATGTGATCATCTGTCACCACTTAAATGGCCAAATGAATAATGTGACTGTCTGCATATTAAGAGTTTTGGAATTGAAAGTTGGTAAAGGGCCTAGAGGCATTTGCCTCATTCACCCTCCCTTAGGTTTGTTCTTGGTTATTTGCCTAGTCATCTAGCAGGTGACACAATATACGGAAAAAAAAAAAAAAAAAAAAAAAGAAGCAAAGCCCTAATCCAACTATAGTGATTCTCTCAGATTAATCAATATCACTTGCAAGTGTCAATTCTGTAGTTATGTGGATATTGTGGTGGTCTTAGCCCAGACCATCTTGATGGAAATTCCAAAAAAGAGCCCGGCTTATGGTTTTTGGTTAGAATACAGTCTATTCGGGGACACAAAGAAGAGGAATGAAATAAATAAGGAATAACGATAATAAAATGTGTGGCAGAAAATAAAGTGGTGATTGAATATATAAGCAAAGTTAAGGGGAAAAATCTACGGTCTTGTTTCGAAGCATGTAATGGAATTTGATTTGGACGAAGAGATTAAATGAAGAAGAATTACTGTGTATTAGGAAATAAGAGATTATATTGTAAATATATAAATAGAGTTGTTATTATTGAGAATGGAAAATATATATATATATATATATATATAGGAAATGAGAAAAATAATATTGAGAATGAAAATCATTTTTTAGTAATGAAAATGTTCATCTACTTTCATCCAATGAGATGGCTCGGAATGCGCCGATGGAGATAGATGAAGGTAAGCGAATGTAGCATTAAATAGAAAAGAGAAAAGGTTTATTTGGCTGATGAGAAGGAATAGAAAAGGAGGACGATATCTAGTTATAAATTTAAATAGGTAGGAAGTAATGATTAGTAAGTATATGTTATAAGGAAAAAACAGTGCTGTTATGATATATATCAGATTTTTTTTTATTCTGCCTTTGAAGAAGTCAAATCAGGCCCAACCCAACACAACTCATTCTTGCGCTCAGCATTTTAAACGCCCAAGCTCACAATGAAAATTGGGCCATTCAAATAAACCGAAGAATCACTGGGTCATAATATCCTAATCCATTACTACGAAGTAATACATATATTATACTTTTAATTAATTTGTAAACTTAATGCAGTAAAAATATTTACCATTTGTAACCTAATTTACGAGACACATAAATATATGATACTGTCGATAACTAATAGAGACGCAATTAATAAAATCAACAAATATAAATATCAATTAGCTGGAGAAGTAATTAATAAGCAAGTGATTTTTAATATATTTTCATTTCATCTTCGATTGTGCTTTAAAAAAAATATTTATCTTCCTACTCTACTAAACTTATAATTTCTCAACTTTAGATTCCCATGTAACTTAGCTGATATATAGAAAATTTCATATGTTTCGCTTTTTTGTTTGTAATTTTGTATATTCTATACGTCCAATTGGACTTTCACTTTCAAGATCGACTTGAAATAAATGAGGCAAGTTGGTTATATCCTGTTACACGATCCTCTAACCCGTGTATAGTGCTTTCCATATTAGTAAAATTTAATTTATTGGTAACTTGAAAAAGTTAAGAGCGTTTTTTATCAAAGATAATATCAATTTTATCAAAGAAATTTACTGGTGAAATAATAAAAATCCCAATAAATAAAAATAGAATTAAATACTTAAAATATAAAAAACTTTCCTAATAAGCCACGTATTTAGTTTTATATAGACGTACGTGTTTTTTAATTGTCGTAAAAATTTCATAATCATGATAAATTTAAAAATAGAAACATATTTGATAAAATATATTTATAATAAATTCATCATTTGCCTCTTATAATCTTGCAATTTTCATTCAAACTTTTTCATAAATGTTATTCAATTTAAAAACAGTTTAAGCTAAATCTAATATCATTTGTGTTTTTATTCAATATTTTAACATGTGTAATTTAAACTCCTGTAACAAATTTCGTTAAAAGCAATTACTTTTTAGCTACCGCAGTACATATTCTACCATACATGCCTTAATTTGATCAGGCTTGATTGAATGCGTCCAGGTGCATTTCATCTTTTTTAATTTTTAAAATTTTTTTATACGACTATTAATTTATATATATTTAACATGCATATCAATTTTGATCATTTTGGAGACTTTTTATGTATTTATTTTTTATTTTTAAAATAATGACATTTTCGTAATTAATGAATTACAGCAATGCCACTGATTTTAAAAATAAAAACTAAATATATAAAAGTTTCAAAAATTGGTAAAATATAATACATATCTTAAAGACACATAAGTTTATAGTTTTGAAAAAAATTCAAAAACAATTAAAAAATGAGTTTTTACACCTAAGTGCATTATATCACAACCTTGATTTGGTTGCATATATTTGTATAAGATTAACATCTAATGCATCCATTTAAATATAATTTAAATATATACTAGTTGATTGTATTAATGTTCTAAAGGACTCAATATTCTTGAATACAAGGTGTATTTCTATTTCCGAAATGCCTTTATCAATTGTAATACAATTTTTTACATTTCAAATACAATTTCCTTATTTCTAATTCATAAATAAACATTTTTAGTAGTGAATAAGACACGACACCATATAATTTAGCAGGTAATGTATAAAGCTACTTGGATGAAGTGTTTTATTCTATTATTTAATTGGAAGTTCAATTTTAATTAAGTAATATGAATTCAATTCATACTTAAATTTTAATTTATATTGGATTCTCAATTTTAGGGTGTGTTTGGTAATGTATAAAACTTTTTATAAAAAATTTTGGAAAGTAAAAGTTGTCAAATGATGAGATATGATAGAGGTAATGATGAGTAGTAAAAAAATAAAGTTAAAATAGATAGGTTAGTTGCGTGGATAGTTGTATAGAAATGATTGGAAAGTAGGGTAGTTGTATAGGAAAATCTGAATAAATGATTAAAAAATATAGTAGTTGTAGAGAGTGACAAGTTTTATATTGAAAAGTTTTAACTTGACAGTTTTTATAAATTGCCAAACACACACTTAATTATCGAATATGCATAGATAGAAATATGGAATTTGAAAGGAAATCATTATATTAAGAGTGTGCTTGGGAAGTGATAAAAAAATTTTGATAAAAAATTTTTAGTGTAAAAGTTTTTAAGTTAGTAAAAAATGATGTGATATACTAAGGTGATGATAAGAGGTAAAAAGAATAAATTTAAATTAAATAGGATAATGGTATAGATGTTATATAAAAATAATTGAAAGTAGGATAATTATATAGGGAGATGTGAAGAAATAATTAAAAAATATAATAATTATGGAAAGTGAAAATTTTTATATCGAAAAATTTTATTTTGCTGCCAAACATGCCCTAAAAAATTTTATTTACAAAATTATAAATTTCTTGATAAAATTTTTGATGAAAATGGTAATTAAATGGTTTATCGGTAATATTGTAAAATATTTTCTGTGAAATAAGAAGGTATGAGCTTTTGTTTCCAATGTATCGTTTTAAGCATTATAGTGGATGCTACACATCGTTTAAAGCCAATTACAAGATGGTCAGTTGCAAATGTACAAAAATATAGAGGATCTACTGTAATTATTCCCAAATCCCCTCTCCAAACGTATAAATCCCAAAACCCTAAAGCCAGCGCGTTTCTTTCTGAGAAAGCCCAAACCCTAGTGAGAAGGCAGCGGCGTGGGCGAACACTGGAAGAGAAAAGATGCCGCCAAAATTCGACCCAAGCCAGGTGGTAGATGTATATGTCCGCGTCACCGGCGGCGAAGTCGGCGCTGCCAGTTCCCTTGCCCCGAAGATCGGTCCGCTTGGTCTGTCCCCGAAGAAGATCGGAGAAGACATTGCCAAGGAGA
>JAXCLR010000001.1:52185158-52200478 GCA_035584095.1 Annona squamosa
GGATTTGCGGATAAAGCAGCGACAGGCAGAGGAGCAGAGCCGGCTTAGCCTGAGGGATTGCGTCTACACGCTGCATATGGAGCGCGACCGGAAGAAGACGAAGAACATTAAGCACAATGGAGACATCTCCCTTGATGACGTCATCGAGATCGCGCGGGTGATGCGGCCGAGGTCGATGGCCAAGGATTTGTCCGGAACCATTAAGGAGATCCTTGGCACCTGCGTGTTTGTGGGTTGTACTGTGGACGGCAAGGATCCGAAAGATCTGCAGCAGGAGATTGCCGACGGGGATGTTGAGGTCCCCACAGAGTAATCGTTTTCGCTCTCTAGAATTATCTTTTTGAACCTGCCTTTTTGTTTGTTTTAGATTTTAAAATGTATCCGTTCGGATGGATTTTGAAATTGATTTGGCATTCGGAAAAAATGTTGATGACGCAGCGGATGATGGTTAATTTCTTGTTATTATTAAAGTTGCTAAGTTATCTGTCTTATTGCTCTAGAATTGGATCAGAGCTGTCTTTCTCTGGCGAGTTGGATAATCTTACCCGATGTTTTGTCTTATATATATATTTTTGTTGAGTGTTGCTTTGCTCTGATATGCTTCATAATGGGCGGGATGAGAAACCTTGGTTAGCATATTTTGGCAATCCAGGTTGTGAATATTGGGCTAGTCTGATAATTGGGTAAATTGATCTGAAATTACAGTTTATTTTTTTTATTTTTGAGAAAGAGAACGGTCCAAATACCACCCTACCGTCAGCACTTTGCTAACAGCAGGGAGAAAGGACTACGAAATATCATTCCACAAAAAAATGTTGAATGTCTTTACAAGCTACATCCAAAATACAATGAGGATAATCTGAATTCCAAGTATACACTCCTCTATCCTCATCAAGAGCATATCTAACTAGATCTTGAGCTACAAAATTACCTACCCAATTTACGTGCATGAATTTACAAAAATTGAATGCTTTGGCATATTCACATATGGATTCAACTAAGCAACCAGTTAGGGATAGAATCTGACTGTTGTTTGAGAGCCAAGTAATGACGATGAGAGAATCACTCTCACAAAACGCATCAGAATAGTTTAGCTCCTTTAGCCAAGAGATGCCCAAAACCATTGCATAAGCTTCCAATCATAATGGATCATTTCTTCCTCTCCAAGTCCAGCATTTGGCAGCAAAAACAAGGCCCGCAAAGTCTCTAATGACAGCGGAGCACCACATACGTCCTGACCATCTTTCATACCAGCATCAACATTCAACTTATATTTTCCTAAGGGAGGCAGTTGCCATTTTGGATACCCCTGTTGAAGTTGAGATGTACATTTTTTCATAAGCTGTGCCGATTGATAATTCTGGATGAATTGTCTACTCCAGTTTGGGATAATAGAAAAGTCTGGTGGCTCACCCTGCATCTAATATCTGTTCCTACAATGCTAAATTTACCAACAGGAAACAAGAAATAAAGATAAGAGATAAGAGAGATCAGGTGTAGTGAACTGTTGGAAGATATGAAACAGATTACCAATATTTACTGTTGAAACTTTCCTTATAATCAGTGGATCAATAGCCACCTTGGTATTGGAGGAATGCCAGAATAAGTGAAGGACGTCTTCTTCCGCTTAGTTCAAAAAACAGCAAACGGTGTCTAGTTAAAGACCTCCTTTCAGAAGATTTGATTTTACTGGCAGCATGCTGAGAATTAGCCTCCAACTAAAATTTTCGGCGGCAATTTCTGCCTCCACAAAAATCGAATTGTATGCATACATTCACCATTATCAGGTATTGTCCTCAGATCATGGCTGGAGAGCAATCTGTACGCTGATTTAACTGTAAATCAGCCATCCTTTTCAGTATTCCAAGATATATTGTCAGCTGTTATATTCGAAGGAATAGGGATCTGTTTGACAGCCTCCAAACCCACCTCTCCCACCACAGATTTCACCAAGTCTTCTTTCCAGATCTTTTGATCCCAATTGATGAAAGCAGATACGGTTTCATTTTCAGAGATACCTTGTGGTAGGGGGCCAGCTGTCTCTAATTCTTGCTCGGTCCACTTATCTTTTAAAAACCAGATGCTGGAGCCATTACCAATTCTCCAACTGAAACCAGACTTCTCTGGCAAACACAATACTTTTCCACGTGGGAGATGCTGAAACTGGGGCTCTACAATCCCAAAACTTTCCATCTTTAAAGTACTTGGCCTTTAGGACTTGAATGCAATGAGATTGTTGTTGTGTAGCGATTCTCCATACTCGTTTTGTGAGAAGAGCAATATTAAACACCCTCAAATCTCTAAAACTCATGCCTCCCCCAGCTTTTGAGATAATTTCTTCCAAGCTGCCCAATGTATCGTTTTATTTCTCTCCTATCCTCCCCACCAAAATTTCCAAATCATAGCATTTAAATCTTCACACACTCCTTTTGGGTGAAGGAATAAATTCATTGCATAATTTGGTATTGCTTGTGCCACCGTTTTAATCAAAATTTCCTTTCCTTCATAAGACAGAAATTTTACCTTCTAACCTTGGATTTTCTTCCATACCTTCTCCTTTATTGCCTGAAAAGCGTTTATCTTTGATTTGCCGAGCCAAGCTGGTCGGCCGAGATAGACTTGAATTTTTCTATCATAAGCACCAAAAGAGTCCTCCACTCTCAGCCTAGATGCCACTATGGTGTTACTGCTAAAGAAAAAAGTTGTTTTTCCGGACTCACTTTCTAGCCTGTGCATTCAGCATATGTGGATAAAATATTCTTCACCTGCCCAACTTCATTGTTAGTAGCCTTTAAGAATAATAAAGCATCATCAGCTAAAAGTAAATGTGAGATTCATGGCCTCTACTTACAAATTTTGATGCCACTTAGCTTTTTCTCCACTACTGCATCATGGAGGAATGCAAAGAAACCTTCCATGCAAATAAGGAAAAGATAAGGAGATTGTGGATCACCTTGCCAAAGTCCTCTACAACGTACAAAACTGTCGGTTCTGAAGCCGTTTACAACCACTTGATAACTCACGGTAGATACACATGCTTTGATCCGATCAATTCCAGTCGCACAGAAACCCAATTCTTGCATTATCTAGCACAGTCATTTTGATTTCAGTCTTATTTGTGGATCTGGTGGAGAGTTTGGGTTATTTGTTTAAGTGATAAATCTGGAAGTATTGTTATTGCAGGTTTAATGGCAATGCCAGGGTTGAACTCTGGTTCGTTTTGTTGTCATATAGGATTTGTTCAGGTTGGAGTAAAGGAATAAAAGGGGATGGAAAGGGCGGACTATCAAAAAGATGATGAAATGAAACCAGCAGGATAATGGATGATATTAACCACAAAGTAAATAAATAAAATAAATGTACTTTTTTTGGCAGATAGATGTGGTTAATTATGTGTAAGAAGTAGGCCCAGGATTAGAATGGCCACGTCAGTAGAAGGAGAGGAAATGGGTGTTAAAAAAAAAAAAAACTTTCCCTTTTCTTTTATAACAAACCAAAGACACCAAACACATGGGAAGCCCTTCGCATGGGCTTGTTGTCTTCATTTACTTTATTCATATCACCGTATTTTCTCTTGTCATCTCTTTGTTGTTGTTGGAAATTTCCCTTTTTCCTCTTTATTTTCTCAAGAAGAATCCTGGTACAATTCACCAATCATATGCTACATTGCACGAAGTTGCCTTGTGTGGCACCATTATTAGACCTACCTCGTTGTTCCTTTTGCATGCAGATTTTGTCTAGAGATGTATCCTAATATTTTTGTGAGCCCCGTCTTAAGAATGTGAGCATAAGAAATTGTTTGATTTATATATTGATTTCAAAGCTCTATCGTCGATTTCTAAATTGTGGAAAACATTATTCTGATATGGATAAATAATTTTATAATGCATAATGTATTATTATATACTAGTGCATCTATGCGTGTATCTAAGCATTTTTTTAGAATTTATATATGAATATGTATATATATACTTAAAGCAAATGTGGTCCTTGTACATCTCTAATGAAGAAGGGTTTTGGTCTAATGATACAACAAAGGATGTTGAATGATGCAAATTGTGTATTTTTGATTCTAGCATCAAAGCATTGGTCTTTCATTCAATTTCATCTTTTTTTTTCCCCTCTCCCTTAGGGTCCAAGAAACAGTTTTGAATTTGAGCATGTTTGGTAAAAATTTTGGGTGTAGAAGTTTTTGAAATGTGAGAAATAATGTGATACGAAATGAGTAATGATGAGAGCAAAGATAATAAAATTAAAATAAATAGGTTAGTTGTATGAGTAGTTATGTAAAAATAATTGAAAAATAAAGTAATTGCATAGAAAGATATGAAGAACTAATTAAAAAATTAGATAATTGTGAAAGGTAAAAAGTTTTTGGTTCATGCACAAAATTGAAAGGGAGGTAGAAGAAAAATAAAAGTTGTGAAGGTGGAAAACTTTGCTTGTATGGAAAAGCTTGCACAGCTATTACATGCTTGAGTGGAATCAGTATGCAATGGAATAAAGCATAGGTTAGGATGAGGATGCGGAACTGTCATTTGCTGTTTGCCTTCAGGGCAAGAGTCATTGATGAAAGAAAAAGTGAATGTGATGGGCACGACAATCAGTTATAGGCTATATAGCACCTGCAATAAACATTTAAAAAGCATTTGCCAAGCCGAACAATGCACCTCCCTTCTCTGCACCTTTTACTCCAGTCACATTGGCGGTGGGGCGTGACAAATTGACAATAAGATCCAGTCAAATAGGGAACAGACGCATGTTAACTAGTTGGAGTTAGAGAATCAGGATGGAATGGAAGAAAACGGATCCTCATCTTATGCTCTGGCATGCATGTACCTATTTTCATAAAATTGTTAGCCTAAGTGTATTTAATATGTGTATAAATTTTTACCATTTTTGGAGTATTTAGATATTTATTTTTTATTTTTGAAAATCAATGACATTTTTGGTAATTTTAAATTACTAAAATGCTATTGATTTTTAAAAATAAAAAATAAATATATAAAAATCTCGAAAATTGGTAAAAATTTATACATATGTTAAATACACTTAGGCTAACAAATTTATGAAAAAATAAAAATAAAAATAATAGGCGCATGCGCCCGAGAGCCTGCAGCGACTGCTTGCTCTCGGTCGCATGCAACTGAAGTCCGAAGAAAGCATAGTTGAGGATGGGAATGAGGAACTAATGTTTTGCTTTGTGCAAATTGCTAGTTGTCTAAAGGACGATTGTATTTGGGTAAATATTTTTGTAGTAATTGGAGACTAGATATCAAGGACTTATGATGTGGTCCGTTATACCAATGCGAAGATGATGGGATGGAATCTCTTATTTCTCAAAAATAGTCTGTTTTAATATATAATAATCTACTTTTTATAAAAATTTTCTAATAAAACTTTTTCAGATTAAAATACCCATTTTCTCATTCCTATCCCACGTATTCATCCGTAGGATGATACGACGTGTTCAACGTTTCATTCCCTGAGATTTGCTCTTACCACAAAAAAAGCACTTTTCCTAATTTTTGTATAATTTTTCATTTTTTAATACATAATAATTTTACTTTTTTCTATTTTTAATACTCTTTTTTCATTTCCAATACAATTTTTCTGATACATAAAAATATTTCCTCCAAATTCCATTCCCTCGAATAATTCCAAATGGACCCTTACTCTTTTCCCCCACCCTTTCCTTCTACTCTTGAATAGTGCCTTTCGGGACGGGTAATTTTACTGTATGAAGAGGGGGAAGTGCTATTTGAGTCGGTAGATAACATAAGTTTTCATATACGGTCTAATATTAAAATGCTTTAAAAAATTTAAGGGACAAAAATGTCGGATTGGCTTTTAGAATGAGACATGAAAAAAATTTGAGGATTGAAGGCTTTTAAAGATGCCAATGGTGAACATCAGGATTCAAGACAGTGATGGCATCCAGTGGGTCCATGAGTGGAATTAGCTTTTGAGCATATTCTCGTGGCTGTGATCCTTTGATATGTGGGGATTTGGATCGGGTGAAGTGTGGTGGGTCGGAGTGCTGGACCCCCATTTTCACATCGCGATAAAATTTGTGGTGGAAATTGAGGAATATTCTCCACTTAAGTCGAACTCAGGTCGACCCCAACCCTTTGTGGCCCTCCCATCACGCCTAAGCCTATCGTCTCCTGTTTTTATTCTGAATTTTTTATGTTTGTCCGCTGGCGTGGTGAGGAGAGGCGAGGAGAGGATTCCTATATTTCCTATTTTATCTTGAATGTTTGCTGTTTATGCCTGCTGGCAACATGGGCCATGCACATCTTTGATGCAGAAGAAACTTAAGTCTCCCTGTCGCATAAATGATGCTAAACACTAAATGTGAGAATAATGAATGGGGTCACATGAAATGATTTCTATAATGAATGGGGTGAGATGAAATTATTTTTATATAATCCGATTATACAGAAGAAGATAAGAGTAACATACACGTACATACTTTATTACTAAAAAAAAGCAAAAGACATATTGGCTGCAAAGTAACATGTAGAAAAATTGGAGAGAGTGAAATTCTGAAAGTGATCATTTCTGATAATTGGATAATTTTGAAATAGGGTGCTTTCTCATCATCCCCTTTTGCAATTTGTAGTCAAAGTGCGACTCGATTGCTTGGCTTGCAGAGGAAGAGACGGCCAAAACTTTTATAAAACAGGGAGCTTGGGAGTGGCAAAAGCTTTGGGAAAGTGAGTTGTGGCCGCCGCTCCACTCTCTGCTGATCGTAGATTATCAATTGATGATTTCTCATTGGGAAGGGGCGGGGAGGAGTGGGTTGGGGCCCATTCTAGTGCATGCTCGGCGTGCATTGGGACATCTTTAGGTGTCTGTGGCAATTGACTTGAAACTACACGCGGGACGTCATGCACCTTTGAATTGTTTCCCAAAAAGCAACTCTGAAAAGTAATCCCTTCATTTTTTTTTTCCTCTTTTTTTGAGTTTAGTTGCTTAGAACTGGTTTAATATAATTCCATTCATTCTTCCTGCCTTAATAATTGATTAGAGATCTACATCATCTATTGTCTTTAATATAATTTGTTTAGTAACTAAACCAAGTTTTATCCGAATAAAAAATATGCATAGGTCATATTTACTTAAAAATATATTTCCGTGCAAATTATAAAAAAATTCTTAGATGATTCAAATGTACATTAGAATCCGATAATGCTTAGTAGAATTATTCATCCACATAATAATACTATTATAGACTATTTGGATATTAACAATACAACTTTACCATTGATGTTCAACATTCAATATTTTATTAAGTTGATTGTACATATTTATAGATGATGGCTATGCACAATGATGCTTGAAAAATGATGAAATTTTTATGACAATATAAATTATACTTAATATAATGGATGGAGTGAATTTTCATTGATCTTCAACACAAAAAAAAGTTAATCTTACATAAAAGTGGGGTTTCATAGAAAGGTCTTCTTTGGAGCCTAATTTAATGCAATCATATTTGGTTCAATGCAAATGTTTGCATTACACTTTTTTTAAAAAAAATTCAATTCTTTTGGTAAAATTTTATAGTATTTGGAGAATATTTAATATTTTTGAGAATTGAATTGAATTTCAATTTTTATTTTTCATATTCAAATATAAAATTAAATATTCCTTAAAATTATAAATTTTAATCCTAAAAAGTCTATTTTTTTAAAAGGTAATGCAAACATTTATGTTGCATTGAAGCCTTTCTTATTTCTCTCTCTATATAATGGGTAACGATTTCATATATAGTATATATTGAAACCTCAACATAGATATGAGGCTGGATCTAAGTACTTAACCTAGATTAACAGTTGCATAATTTTTAAAAAAAAATAGGTTAAATGTACCCGGGTCCATTGTGTCATGCACGTATATGTTTTGAGAGTCCTACCTATAATCTTTACATTTCAAAATTAGTCGGTTTGAATATATATTTTTTAATTTTAAAATTAAAAAAATTTACCACCATTTATGAGGTGAAACCTATTAATTTTTGAAATTATGGAAAATATACACAAAATATTAATTCTTTGTATATAAACTAAATACATGTAGCATCATACAAAAATTTTAAAAGAACAAAAAGTTAAAAATAAGATTAAATTGGTTTCAATGCATAGTATGTATAGATTCATTACCCTATTATAGTTGAAAATTGATTTCATGCATCTGGGTGCACTAACCTTCAGTGAACTTGGGTGAATTTAATTTATTTTTTATTTTTAAATTTTTATAAGATTATTATCTAAATATATTTAAAACGCGTATCAATTTTTACTAAAAATGTCACTGCTTTTAAAGAATAAAAAATAAATATATAAAAATCTACAAAAATGATAAAAATTGACATATATGTTAAACACACTTATATTAACAATCAAGTAAAAAATTTTAAAAAGTGTATTTGCACCCGGGTGCATCAAAGCTAAATGCACTCGATTGCTTGAAATCAACTTCCGCTATCGATATTATGTACTATTTCTAGTCTTAGTGGAACAGGAAATGTGAGAGCAATTATTGTAAGATATGAATGAGATTATATCATTTGTGATTGTTGATTCTTTTTTTGATATAAAGTGATTGTTGATTCTTGGTTTAATTATGGTGATGGTCGAAACAATGGTGAGATTTGAGACCATTATTGGTTCATTCATGTGCCTTTAAATCCCCATCCTTTTTGTATTCTACGTGGTAGGAGGCATGGTAGGGTAGTCCCTTCTCCACTTTTATTCTACGGAATTGAAGCTATGTAATGTGGGGGTAAGATGTGGTAAGATGTGAACCAATTGGACCGATACATTAATGAGTTTGAGTTGAGAGTTCGAATTTTTTTTTGACTATCTACTTATATGACTCTTCAAGCTCATCTAACTTCTTGATTTCATTCCCATCCCACCCCCTTGAATTAAAATAAATAAATTTTGAAATAAAAAATTATTAAGTGTGTAATTGAAAAAAATTAGGTGGTAATAAATATGAAGCTAAAGTTTAAGATAAAATGAATAAATGGGTTAGAAAGAGATTTTTCTCTACTCTTTGTTTTATTACTTAGGAAAAAAATTCTTCCAAGAGTGTAAAACAATCACATTACATTACATAAGGTTGTGTTTGAAAAATGATAAAATTTTTGATGAAAGGTTTTTGGTATAGTAATTTTTAAAATGAAAGAAAATGATGTGATATAATAAGTGTAGTAATGAGAACTAAAGAGAATAAAATTAAAATAGATAGATTAATTGTATGAATAATTGTGTAAAAATAATTAAAAATTAGAGTAATTAGATATAAAACGTGAAAACATAACAAAAATATGAGTTGTTATGTAAAGTAAAAAGTTTTAGATTGGAGGTTTTGGTTAAATTTTTTTTTTTTTTTTTTTTTTGATAACGGTTTTTAAAAAATTTGAGGGTAAACAAACACGCATTAAATATTACTTTTTTAAAAAAAAGAAGTTTAACAGGTTCGTGTGTGATGCTTATGCGGTCGGGGCCGTCGAAGTTTCCAGATCTCCGCGTCAGTGCGGACAAGAGACCTCATCCAGCATTTTTTCAAAAAATAAAAATAAAAATAAAAGTAAAGAACTCAAAGACGTGGTCGAGTTCGCACCACTGGAATGCCTGAAAAAAAAAACACGTGTGTTGAAGCCGGCAACCCGTTGGACCCAAAACACAATCACGAGGCCTGATCTATGATTATTCGCCAGCAGTGGCTGGTGGGGCGGCACCACGTGGTGCGGTGGCATTGGTCCAATATTGCGGCCCATCTCTGGTCGGTGTTGACGACAACAGCGCAGGAGATACTGTGGTCGGTTTCATGTGACGAAATGGTTCTGGCCGGTCGTTGCTCTCCACGTGGCAGCACCTTGGCCAGACGATTAAGTGATGATGCAAGCACTGGAGGGCCGCCCGGCACGGAAATCGAGGAGGGTTCCATCGTGTACGAGCAGTTTTATTTCGGATGATCTGACCATCTTCATTCAACGATCCAGACCGTTGATCTATTTGATCCAGTGGAACTTATGGAAATACATTATTATTAACATCCTAATTCTTTTTTATATTATTTGAAATGTTTTAATCAGAGCCATTCGTCTACGATGAATTTTGGAGGTGCCGATTTATATCTTGAATTTTCTCCAATTTGTGGAAGACAGGATAACTGCGGGAACAACGGGGCTTGTTTTTTACTATAGAATGAATTGAAATGAAAATGACATAAAATTTTCTTCTTTATTTTTATCTGTTATCTCACGACTCAAATTTATCCCAATTACATAATTTCTTAATCATTGCTCAAAGGAAATAAATTTAACTATATATTTACAGGGGACAACACTGTTAAGAAATGAGAGACAAAATCCCACATCAAGATTAGATTCGAGACAGAGTTTACCAGTGAGGTTCTGCCCGTGCGGTTTTTTAAAATTTTTTAACACATAATAATCTTGTTTTTTTTTTTTATAACTAATTTATTCATTCAAGATTTCAAGTATAATTTACTCAATACACGATTGTTATTCATCCAATACCCTCGTGCTATTTCATTCCTTTCTATGCTGCCTAACCCCCCAAGAACAGGAAATGCCGGAGTATCAAGCAGTCTTAAAAAATCAATATCAGTGTGGTCTCTTAAATTAATATATGAATTGTGACCGCTTGTTTGATGTCGTTTTATCTTGTTTAGTCGTATTTTATTTTTTTAATGGCTCTGCGTTAACGTCATGGTAAAATTGGGCCACTTGGGTAGCAGGCTTCCAAAGTGTAAAATTACTTTGTTTTAGGTGCGATTTGATTTTCAAAAAAAAAAAAGAAAAAGAAAAAGAAAAAAGCTTGAGAATGAATAGCCCTTTTTCCAATTTTCAATGCTGAAAACGTAGGTAGAAATTGCATATATTTGGATGAGTTGATTTTAGGGGTGCAACTTAGGACGGGTTGAGCCCGAACTCAGCCCGCCGAACTTGATTTTGAATAGTGTTAAAATTTTCTTTTTAATACTTTAAATCCGTGAAATTTGATTTGTAAATATAATAACGTTAGAGTTCAAGCTTGTTATGTTTTTAAAAAATATGTAGTTTAATTATATATTATTACGTTTACCTACATGATCTATTATTATTATTTATTCATGCGAAATTTTTTAACTTATCACTTTTAAATAAAATATAAATTTATCAATATAAATTTCAATCCAAAACTTAATTCAAATCCGATTTTTAAAAATAGAATTAAAGTTAGAGTTGATATTTTATAAATAGGGTTAAGATTAAAGTATAGGTGAACTAGATTTTTATGAGCCTAAGTTGTACCCTAGTTGATTTTGGATGATAAATTGTCAAGTGGGCCCAGTTTTAAAACGTTGGGATACTCTGCATATATTAGTTTCACGAAAGAAAGTCGCAAAAAGCCACGTATCAGGGAACAAAATAATCACATATTAAGCTAGCGGTTATGTTGCTGACGTGCGCAATCTTTTGCCAGCTCATTGGATCCTGTTACCCAGAAAATGCCAAGCCAAACGGTACAAAAACAATTATAAATAATAATAAAAGTGAAAAATTCTTTTTGGTATATAAAAAAGTGCACGATAAATTATCTTTAAATATATATCCCTGCTCTTTCCCCACTCCTCTTCATACAAACCATTTATATGCATTGATGGGCTAAGCTTCTATGAACTTGACTCCAATTTAATATTGGGCGTGACTACTATTGATGTTGGACAAACTAATTTAGATTACCAATGCCATTAAATACACTAAACATGACAGCGATTGCGCCCATTAAATTCTAATCACTCTATACGCGTCCATTTGATAATTTGGGCAGTACCCAAAAATGGACACGTGGGTGAACACTAGCCCCATTTTCAGGGGGGCGGAAAATTATATTAAAGAAAATTGCGGGCAACAGCCACCAGAGCCTTTCCAAGTCAAGTGCATAGATGATGGTCATATATAGAGAAAGAAAAGAAGAGTGCATGTTGGAAGAACTGGTCATGGTGATACAAGTAGGATTACCATTTACCACCTACCTCGAAGTTAAATGGAATATCTTGCACATCTCCCATCGATTGCTATTTTCGCCTTTGGAATTTTTGCCCCAATAAACGTGAAATTTGTATTTCAAATTAACTAAAAAGTTCTTAAATTTACGTATTGGATCATTACATTGATGGACTAAAAATATTCTGATTGCATATTAGATCATTTCATTTATTATGGATAAAATGGAGCTTGATTATATATATATATATATAATATCATGACGTACATCATTCATTTATTTTTTACAATTAATTATATTTTTAATTTTTTCTTCATAAGCATGGTTTTCCTTGATATATTTAATTCATATATCAAGTTTTGTTATATTACAATATTTTTGTATATTTTTATTTTTGAAAATTAAAATTTTAAGAGGTGAAAAACGACTTAAATGCCCCTAAAATTTAAGTAAAAATATTGTAAAATGACAAAACTTAGCATATTAATTAAATACACTTAATAAAACATATTTTTGAAAAAATAAAATATTACTAATTGTAAAAATAAATGAATGATGTATTTTAGTCTAAAATACGTCATGATGTACATAATTGAGCTTTGCATTAAAAAAAAAAAGAACAACTATCTAATATAACAGTTCGCTTGGAAGTTTTTATGATATGCTACAATTCATTGCTTTGAAGTTTCAACCTACACCTTTGGCATTTTTCATTTTAAAATGTTTTTTTTTTTTTTATAAAAATCTAACCGTAATTCCTAGCATTCATCATGCGGGTTATTTTGAAAACTTGTATATATTTATTTGCACAAGTCAACAATTTTTTATTTGTCTGTTTACTCTCAAATAGTGGTAATATTTGCAACATAAATTTATAAGAAAATATTTTTTGATGATATATATATATATCGAAAGGTAAAATATCACACATGGTTTGGAAATTTTTTTCAAAAAAAAAAAAAAAAAAATGAAAAAAAATGAGAAGGTTGCTCCAGGCCAGGCAATGGGTTGTATTAGATTGTAACCTATCAAAAGTCATTTGTACGTGAACATTTAGATGATTAAGTGATTGATACGAGCACGTATGACGGTATGAGTATGCATGTATAACAGGCTCGGAGGGCATTAGTCTCCTTCCCCACAAAAAATAAAGACACTTGTAATTGATCGGATGGTTTAAAACAGCCGTCATTTTCTTCGGAGACACAGATCAATTGGCGTAATGCACGGGTCAAGAAATGTACTTGTAACTTTGGCTTGCGAGTTCGGGAGTTCACAGATACACTCCAAAAGTTCACTTGCAAGATAAGAAGAGTAACGCGAATTCCTCCCATTTTCCCATCGGGTTACAAGTACCATCCATCATCATCTTTGGTAATCCATCACATTCTTTGCCATTGTATCACTATTCAAACAGGCACACCTTAATATATAATGGTTTTAAAATAACAAGCCATGGTCCCCACCTGTTGTAAGTCTTGTCATGAAACTATATCACCGTTTTTTGTTATTGTATTTTTAGGAAGGATATTATTATAATATTTGGCACCTTCGTTAGTCGGTGCGACATGAAATTTTATTTGTGATAATGACTCAACCTGTTATTTCGTACTCTGTGATTGGCTCAGTTATATTCCATTTAGTATTTATTACTATTTTTTCTTAAGCGTTGGAAAGCAACGTGTTGGTGCATATCAATGAAATGCATTCAATAAGTTGGTTGATCCACAAAGGCCACCGAATCGGCTAAATGGGTCTGATATTTACGTCAAATGCACGAAACTTTGCAGATAATCTTGTTAGCAATCGAGCCATAAATAAGCTTCTTCAACTTTATCTGGATTTAAATGTTGACGTGCAAAATCGAATTAAAATTATAACATTAAGGGTGCGTTTGGCAAACCATAAAAAATGTCAACTTAAAACTTTTCAATCTAAAACTTTTCACTCTCCATCACTATCATATTTTTTAATTATTTTTTCCCATTTTCCTATATAACTACCCTACTTTTCAATCATTTCTACACAACTATCCACACAACTAACCTATCTATTTTAATTTTATCCTCTTTACTACTTATCATTACCCCTATCATATCACATCATTTGACAATTTTTACTCTTCAAAACTTTTCATCCAAAGTTTTATTCATTACCAAACACACCCTCAATTTAAAACCTGTCACTTTTCATAACTATTATTTTTTAAATTATTTTTTACACATTTTTCTATACAACAACCGTACTTTTTAATCATTTCTACACAACTACCAATACAACTAATCTATTTATTTTAAATTTATTCTCTTTACTCCTCATCATTACCTCTACAACATCACATTGTTTTCTACTAATTTGACAAGTTTTACATAAAAACTTTTCATCAAAAGTTTTACAACTTTCCAAACACACCCTAAAGTTGAAATGCATCAATTAGGAAATTTTTTTTAATGGACAAAATTGTTTTATCAATAGGACGGAAAACGTGTCTATTCCAATAGCATGAGTATAATAGAAATTTTGGATGTGCAATTGAGTACATTTAACTTATTTTTAAAATATTTTTGAAATATTTTTCATAAAGCTATTAATCTAAGTATATTTAATCTGCATATTAATTTTTAATGTTTTTGAAAATCTTAGATTTTTTAATTTTGAAAAGCAGTAATATTTTTAGTAATTTAAAATTAATGCCACTAGTTTTTAAAAATAAAAATATATAAAAATCTTCAAAAATATTAAAAATTTGATATATGTGTTAAATACATTTAGATTAATAGTTGTATAAAAAAATTTCAAAATTTTTTTAAAAATGAGTTAATGCATTGAGGTGCACCGAATTTAAGTGCATCCCGGTGCAATGTATCGGGCTTTTAGAAATTAACGTTGCACTTTTAGAAATTTAAGATGAAATATTACAAGTATAAGATAAAAATTTGTTAAACATTATTAATATATTAGGAATTAGAATTAAATGTTGTGGATATAAGAAATTTAAAAAAAAATGATAAAAAAAACAATGACAGCCACATCAACCACAACGACAATATTTTTTCAAATTTTCAAAAAATGTGCCCAATTTCCCCCTTGAAAACCAAACAGGGAAGGCTGGAAAAATGACTATGGGTTGGGCCAAATAAGCCCATTTTCAGTCTTGGCCCACCTCCCACACCTGCAGTCGTCGCCCTCGTCCTCGTCCTCGTCTTCCGTCTTGTCTTCTTTGGCCTGTGTTTTTCAAGGAACGAGCAGCTCGATCTCCGACCGGTTCTCTTGGTCGATGACATCCAG
>JAXCLR010000001.1:52214238-52257288 GCA_035584095.1 Annona squamosa
AAATGAATCGCAACCATCCATCCTAAATTGACGGTGAATATGCAGCTTCCTTTGATAAAAACGGGGGAAGCGCTTCCTATGGGTTGGTTCTACTTCTACCAGGAAATGTGAGAAGAATTCCAGTGAAAAGAAAGGCATGGTGATTGTTGTTCTGGATCAAGTCCTGTGAACTGGCTAATAGTGTTTTTTTTTCTTATATACATATATCTATATATTCTAATGAAACCTATATATGTTACTCATCTTGCTTTCGAGTTTTTGGAATGTATTGTTAGCAAGAAGATTTGTTTTTTAAAGTTTCGTAGTTCAGTATTTTATTTAACAATAATATGTTGTAACTGGTTGGTAATAAAACTCCGATCATCGATCATTATCAAGTAATCTCGTTAGCGGGTAAGATCATGAAAATATGACCCAAGTTAGGGGCCATCCTAACTCGATTGCTATGAAAGAAATTTAGGGGAATTCTCAAAAAGTTTGAACCCAAATTCTTATATAGCTGCTGATTTTGAAAAATTCCTCCCATAGGCACAAAATATTTTCAAAATCCCTCTACGCTTATGCCATAACGCCTACTAATTGCTGTTAACTGTCATTTAAAATGACTAATTTACCCATTATAAACAAGGGCGTGCGCCAATAATATGCTTTTTGGCTCTTTAGAAAGTCATTTACATTAAAAAATAAAAAAATAAAAAGATTCTTCTCGTTTGATCATGATGACGGATTTGGGCGTGTGGGATTTTAACAAAATAATTATCAATTTTTTTTTTATGGAAGAATTACTCTATCCCGAAGCTCTTTCCCATTGGAAAGTGTTCGGAGGAGAGTAATCCGAGCATTGCATTGCCAAAAAATTGTCTATACACAGTTTTCTAAGGACTACTTGGGGGGGTTCCCCCACCAAAGTAGCTGATGTACATCAGAACAAGAAGCCACCTCAGCTAATTATCATTTAATACCTATAATATGCTCTTCGGGTTTTAGAAGGGCGTCTACATAAAAAAAAAATTATATACTTTGGGGGTTCGTTTTATGATTTAGTCTAAGCAAGTCAAATCAAATCTCCGATTTTAATTTTAATATGGTGATTCTTATTTAACACTTATAATATTTTTTATTTTGTAAAATGTAATTTACATCAAAAATATATTATTCGAATGAGAGTTTTTGGACTTCAACCAATCTAACCAAGTGTAGCTAAGTCTAATGCATTCTAAATGAGTCTAACATAATCTAAACTATTCTAATCAAATTTAACCGAGTTTAAAAAAGTACAACCATGTCCAACTAAATCTAAATTTTTATTTAAAAATGGTAATTGTCATTAAACACATATAATATGCTTGTTGGCTCTTTAGAAGGCCATTTATATTGAAAATACAAAATTTAAATATTATTTTTTGGATTTGAAGAAATCTAACTAAATTTCCTCAAGTCTAACCACTACCAACCAAATCTAACCAAGTCTAGTTAAATATAACTTTTGATTTTGACATGATAGTTGTCATTTAACACCTATAATATATTTTTGGCTCTCTACGAGCTCATTTATATAAAAAAAAGTATATATATTTTGGATGTTAGTTTTAAGATTTAATCAAGTCTAACTGAGTCTAATAAAATCCGACTTCTTTATTCTAACTTACTTCTTTATTCTAACTTGATCATTGTCATTTACTACTACAATATGCTTTTTGGCTATTTCAAAGGTCATTTACATTTAAAACACATAATTCGAATATTACCAAAATTTTAAATCTTAGTTTTCTAGCGGCATCTTCTAAGAATGAATATGTTCACAATCCAACTTTTGGTTTTTTCCATGTTATCGCTAATTTAAAGTTTAGATCCGTATTTTGGAACATCTTTTAAAATATTTTGATGATCTTAATTTTTGCCTTAGATTTTTGTAAAATGGTCTCAGTAAATTTATAAAAATTTATATGATCACACCTAATTTGTTGCAAGTGAAAAGTCTTTCAAACGTTAATGCCAGTTTTTGCATTTAAGTCAGTTTCTAGAACAACTCTACATCCCACTTCAATTTTTTGTTTCAACGTACTATAAAGTGAAGTAAAACTATATTTGATGGCAAAGCGCTACATTGGTATACCACATACATAGCATAGACACACGATGCGTAAAAATTTAGTACCATTAACAGACACGACACATAGGTAATGGCAAGGATTTGGTGGGAAATTTTTTGAAATTGGGAAGGGTAATATGATATGATATGGATAATGATAAGAAAATAAAGTTAAAATAAATATATTAGTTCTATGTAAAGATGTAAAAAAAAAAGATTTTAATAATTGTATAAAAAATATGAAAAAATAAAGTTAATTTTAGAATTTAACAAAAATCTTATCAAGTATAACAAAAAATTTAAAATTTTAAATCTTAGTTTTTCAACCGCATCATCTTTTTTTTTTATGGTTTATATTTACATACATCTCAATACATATTACATTGTAGTTCTGAGACATTCTTACAAACAAGGAGATACATAACTCCTCCAAAGAAATCTGGAGACATAGCTCCACTAAAGAATTAGGAAGAACAGCTTCCATCCAGCCCAAAGGAGACAACAACTCCCACTCTACCACAAAGGGAGACCACAGCTCCCACACCAATTTTCCGGGCCGAAATCCCAATGTGGGATTCGAACCCATGACCTGTGCTAAGGATACCAATGCTCCTGCCACCTGCGCTAGCAGGTGACCAACCGCATCATCTTAGAATGAATATGTTGGCGTTCCAATATTTGATTTTTTTAATATTTTTATATATCATGTCATCCAAATATTATAATAAAACGCATGGCTACCCTCACACAAATATTATAATAAAACGCATGGCTACCCTCACACCTTGGAGGAAAATGAAATTATAAACCCCCACGACCAGTTTTGAACTTTCGATCTTATCCATGTGTGGCCAAAGAAGTCACCACAAAGCTGAACCCTCGTGGCCAACTTTTGATTTTTTATGTTAATCTCTAATTTAAATTTTAGATCACTATTTTTGAACATCTATAAAAATATTTAGATACTCTTAATTTTTACCTTAAATTTTTGTAAAATCGTCTCGCTAAATTTGTAAACTTTATATGATAACGCCTATTTCGTTGCAAGTGAAAAGTCTTTCAAAGTTTAATGTCCTTTTTTTACTTTTAAGTCGATTTCTAGAAAATCGCATCACAACAATTATACATCTCACTTCAATTTTTAATTGGGTAAATTTCATATATACTCATATAGTTTCATCGATATTGCAGATATACTCACGTAGTTTCTCAAATTGCATATTACCCTCACATAGTTTCACCGAAATTGCGTATTACCCCCACGCCGTTAATATCTACCGTTATATTTTTAAAAATTGACGAAAATGCCCTTATCTATAGTTTCACAAAATTGCATATCACCCCCATGAAGATGAGGGTATTTTCGTCATTTTTGAATATAACAACAGATATTAACGGCGATTAACGGTGTGAGGGTAATACGCAATTCTAGTGAAACTAGGTGAGGGTAATATGCAATATCGATGAAATTATGTGGATATATCTGCAATATCGATAAAACTACGTGGGTATATATAAAATTTTCCCTTTTTAATTTGATGGTATATCGTGTTACATCGGGCAGTGCCGTGGAAAGTTTTAAAATGGTCTAATCCCCGCACAAAAGATGGTGTGAAAGGCAATGGACCCACTCACATTGTATTGCACGCCCATGCAATCATAATTTGTATTCTAAACTCATTTTTAACTGTAAGCATCTTAAATCTTAAAAAAATGGTTAATTTGCATTTTGGACTTTAAACCCTTATGATGTTAAAAATTCTTATTAAATCTTACGAAATATATAAAATATTTTTTGCATTTTAAACTTTTCAAATTTGTGTATTTACATTTTAAATCCTGAGTTTGTCCTATCTTATTTCTTCTCATAAGCTCAATTTTTTTTGTTAACTTCTTGTTTGGACTTTAATACGTTTGAAAGTTGATCCCAGGCTTGGCCAAACTAGACTAGGGATTTACATCATCAAAGGAGAAGATTGCACGAATAAACTAGGATTTTACATGGAAATGAATGACCCCTCAATATAATATCGCCCATCCTAGCAAAAGTTCGATTATTAGGGATTTTATTACATGGGTTGAGAATAAATTCAAGGAATCTTTCCTTCTATTCTACAACTCTCTCCTCTCTCCTCTCTTCTCCACAAGAAGAAGAGTTGCTGAATTCTATGTATCATTCCCACAAAATGAATCCTTATAGACAGATTTTGCTAAACCAAACCCCAACTACTCCAAAGAGTCCAACCCACTTTGGGAATTGTTTAGCATGAAGGGTTTAATTCAACTCGAGTAATTTGGCCTAGAGGGATCTAACCCCTGGATAGTGGGTCTAGTGATAGTTTTATATTTTTATACATGGTTTATCTGATGATAGTTCACATAGAATGTTAGATAGAGGTTTGTAATCATCTCATTGATATTTCTTATAGGGACATGAAAATCTCTTATAAGCTAAATGGTGAATGAAGCCTTTTCCAAATGACTTACGATGACTTAAGCCAATTTCACTTCTCAAAGATGTCAAAATTGTCATTAATGCCGAGTGTTGATGCCTCACTTGAGAGTATTAATGAACTTCTTTAGGTGAGAAGACAACGTCGAGATGATGTCTCTCTATTTGTTCAATTCTACTCTCTCGAGTGAGCCTCAGCTCTCACGTTTCGAATTTTTAATTTACATGTAAAATTTTTTCTAACCTTTTATTTTAAATATATTTTAAAATTTTAATATTACTTAACCTTTTAAATAATAATTTTTTTACATTTTAGACCTTTTAATTTATTACTTGCAACTTAAACCCTAAAATTTTTATATTTGCACTTTCAACCCTCGTAAGTTTTGATTTATTGCATTTTAAGCTGTTGTTAATGGCTGCTAAAGGTAAGAGTCTAAAACATTAATAACAGTCTGAAATTATATAGATGAAAATGGTGTGAGATCTAAAATATAAATAAGAAATTCTTGGGCTCAAAATATAAATATGCAGACATTCCAGATGTTCAATGTGAACCCCATATTCCAAATTATCCAACTCCCGATATGCCAATGAGGCAAGGACTTCAGTCCTATGCTCTTGGGAGCATGCAGTGCTGCATGCTCTTGGGCGCATATACTTATTTTTTTTAAATTTTTTTTTTATAAACTTATTAGCCCAAGTGTATTTAATATGTATGTATATTTTTACCATTTTTGAAGTATTTTAGATATTTTTATTTTTAAAAATCAGTGGCATTTTAGATAATTTTAAATTACTAAAATGCCACTGATTTTCAAAAATAAAAAATAAATATCTAAAAATTTTCAAAAATGATAAAAATGTATACACATGTTAAATACACTTGGGCTAACAAGTTTATGAAAAAATTTCAAAAAAAAATAAAAAAAATAAGGGTATGCGCCCGAGAGCAGGCAGCGCTGCTTGCTCTCGGGTGCAGGAGATCGGAACTCGAGAATTATAATAATTTGTATTGAGTCAAGATTTGCCCAATTATAATCTTACTTTTTAAAAGTCTTACCTGATCTTATTTTTATACTAGGTAGGGATAAGGTTGTTTTGGAACAAACTTTAACTTTTGATTAGTCTCTGGTCAATTTTGGTATGGAGATTTAAGTTAAAAAAAAAAATTCAAGTTGAGTTAAGTAGAATAATTTTAAGAATTTATATATATATCAAATATAAAAAACACTTATGCTAAATTTAAACATTGTAGTTTCAATAATTTACTAATTAATAAAGTAAATAATAATATTAAAATAAAATGTGAGTAAATATAGTATAACTTTATTAAAATAAATTTACCCTATTCAGACTGGATTATGTCTTTTTTAAAAATATTTTTCTAAAAATTATAATATTTCCTATGATTATTTCTTAAATGATGGGAAAACTACAATTATATATAAGAGTTATATATATGTATGTAAATGCCTCGTATTGATTCTTATATTATTGATGAAGTGTTTTTGATGAAATATTGTTGATAAATTAATTATAAATCATACGAGGGGCTGCATACATATAATTTTTAGTAAATGAATGTAGGTCGGGATTCTTTAAGACAGGACATAATTATCCATTTTAATTCTATTTTAAATTTAGGACAAAATTTGTTATGTAAACAATCCATGTTGGCAGGTACGTGAAAAGAATCACAAAATATCCTTTTCAACGGATCAGAGTTGGATCCGGCCGCCAATAAAGCCGAAATGTTGGTACACCAAGTTCAACTAAATATAAGGCAGGTATGCCCAATATAAATGATAAGGCAGGTATGCCTGATATAAATGACATGACCAAATTACTATTATCATTTTAATTTTTTTTTTCGTATCGTAAACATAAAATTATAACAATATTACATGTTAATTTTATTTACCGACAGTGATTGCATATGGTCCTTACTAAATCGGACAATTATACGGGTGCCCGGAAATTTTTAAAATTTTTTTGATTTCTTGTACATGTGTGCACGTGGCCCGATCTTGATCTTCTACACTGTAAAAAATTTGATAATTTTTAAAATTTATTGAGTGTATTTTTATTTTTTGAAAAATAAATGAAAAAGCATGGATGCATGGGCCCAAGCTATGCCCAGGCGCGCGTGTATTCATGCCATTTGTTTTATCTTCAGAAATAAAAATATCAAATAAATTTTAAAAAAATTATCAAATCTCATACGAAAATATGTAGATGGGGCTCACACATGCATGTACAAAAAATTTAAATACATATATATTTTTTTACGGTTCCTCATGTATCGATGACTGGCATGCATCATTCTCAGCCATTTCAATTCATGCTTGAATTTAGTAGATGTGACTATATGAGCCAATTGAAAGAATGGGAAAATGAGGCCGGAAAGGTGTTTCTGTGCAGCAAAATAAAAATTGCACATATATCATCATTCTCGAGAGTCATTGCAAACCCTTGCATGATTTTGCTCCACCACTTTGACAACATTCATGTCACAAGAATTCAAGCCCAAGCAACTACCAACACTTTTTCCACCCTATAAAATGCCCATCATTGAAGTCCAATCCCACTGCATAAGCAAGCAGATTACGAGAACTCACTCAGTTTCTCTTCACACTATTCCAGTTCAATCCACACAAGACTATGGCGTTCATGTCATCCTCCCCTCTCTACCTCCTCTCTTTTCTCTTCTCCCTCTCTTTGGCCATTGCACAACTCTCCGAAAACCAAGATCCCAGGAGCCATGGCTTGGACAAGGAGAGCCCGATGGCGTTCTCGCCGGAAGCTTTCGATTTCTTCCACCCCAATTCTTCAACCTCAACTACTCACAACAACCACTGCAATGAACCGGACTGCACGGCCGCCCCCCTTGCTTCAGTTTCCGGTGCATTCGCCGATCCTCTGGCCGCCCAATTGAGTGAAAGAGCTCAGCCGGGCAAAGAAGCAAACAGGTCAGGAATTGGAGCTGGTGGTATAGTGGGCATTGTGTTTGGATCAGCCCTCTTGGTGTTGAGTGCAGTGGGAGCTTATTATGTAGTGGTCACCCGCCGGGCCAATGTGGATCGAGCAAATTCAGCAGTGAGACCCAATGTCTGATTAGCTCATGGTTGTGGGAAATGAATGTGCTTGGTTTATCAGTTGTGCTGGGCCAGTGCTCCATCAGCTCATGATATTAGAGCAGCTTTTTTTTTTTTTTTTTCCGGATGGGTGATATTAGAGAAGCTTTAAGATAACTGTCTTTTTAAAAAAAAAAAAAATTAATTTGCTTGTAATGGCAGTTGGGTGTGTAAGATACTAGAGATATTTCCTATTGATTATTAATTACCCAAACATCTGTTTGTGTTCCACGCAGCTCATGATGAGATGGTCCCAGATATGGAATTGCTAGAAATGAGGCCCCCACAATATTACCGATATCTTCGACATCCAATATGTATGGCTGGGTTCTTGGTTTTTGGGTAGAATTATGCATATGAATGATAGCTACAACTCCTATCCGGATCCTCTATGAGCTTCCTCGCTTTGGCATGATATCTTGCAAGAGAAACATCCTTAGCAATGATCAACCATCTATCAACCTCTCCTCATGTTGGCAAAGGGACTAAGTTTATTTTTTATAAAAAATCTAAACCTTTAGTTATGTTTAAAATATAAGCATGGAGACTTCATGTAATCCTTTATTTTTTATTTTAAATTTTTAAAAATTTAAACTATTTATTTTCAACACCACTTATTTTACCATGCTACTAAAACTATTTTCATTTAGAGAACTTATATTTAACTAAATGAAAATTTTAGAAATATATCTATAAAATTTGATCATAATTCCTTTTCACTCTTGTACATTGAAATTTTTTCCAAAATTTATTTCATATCCATGCTGGTAGCGTTAGAGGTGAGAATCGGGACAAGCCGTACCAGGTTAGGTATGCCCAATCTTAACCTTAGTTTTTAAAAATTCAGTTTGACCCTCATTTTTTTTAATAGGTCTTGAGACAAACTTTGAATTAGTATTGAACTTTTTTAAATATCGGATCGGGTAAAAAATGCAAGTCATAAGATAATTTTAAGAATTTATATACCTATAAAATATAAAGATATATCTATACTAAATTTAAATATTATATGTTTCAATCTTTTACTAATTATTAAAAAACACATCATTATTAAAATAAAACATGAGAAAATCTAGTATAAATTTATTAAATTAGGTTAATGTAAAATAATACGTAAGAGTTATATATGTGTGCAAATTCCTCTTATTGATTCTTTTTTTGTTTTTTAAATAAATTAATTCTTCTACTATTGATATAGTTAATTAGAAAAAATATGAAATTTTGAAAGAAAATATTAATAAGATTTAAACATAGGCTTGTAAATTTTAATAAATTAATATATGTAGGGTGGGTCGGAGTCTTCGGGTTGAGACATGATTAACTTATCCCACTGAATTCGGGTCAAAAATTTTAACTCGTTCCTGTACCTAGTAAAAAAAATATTGAATTTACTCGGTAAAAAACGGATCGGGTCAAGATCTGGTCACGAGTCAACGTGCTCCAATTCCTAATCCTAAATAGGGTCCATTAACAAGTTAACATATACATGGAATGACCGACATAACTCTACAAATAATAAAAAGAAAGATGTAACTAATTGCACAATCTCTGAATACTAAGCATCGATTTATGAAAAAGTGGAAGTGAAAAAGGTTATTTATAAAAAGTATACTTTCACAACTCTAAATTATTAAGGGTAAATTAGTTAGTTTACATGTGTGATAATGACAATTATTACAAATTTTAGCCGTGTGGTTATGAAAGAAACTTTAAAAAAAAATTCATAAATATAAGAAAAATTATTAAAAATTCTTAAATATATAAAGAATTATAGTGAAACTTTTTAGGTATATTAAAAAAACTTTCCTCAATATGCATAGAAATTTTAAAAATATATTTTAAAATAAAAATGACAGGCTTCTTAGGATCTTTATGTTAGGAATGTAACTTGGTACCAGATTGGTCTGAATCCACTTGACTAGACTTAATTTCAAAACTAAGTTTGAATTTTATTTTTGAGAATTTTTAAGAGAAACCAATTTCAACCGGACCAAGGCAAATATAAACTAATACTAAGTTTACATTAACTCAATACCAAAACCTAACTCGTGCAAATCCAAAAGAAATACCAAGTTTACATTAACTCAAGACCAAAACTCGACTCGGATAGAACCCAATATACCCCCTAATTGGTTAAAATAATTATATTAGTTCATGTATTAAATATTTGAACTATAATTATAATAAAAGTTCTTCCATGTAATCTTAGTCTAATTAAATTATAAAACATTTATTTTAAATCTAAATGACATCTACATTTGTCCATAAAAAGTTAAACCTATTGCATCTATGTTAATTTGATTTGTAAATAATCACAAATATATCAACTTTTTAAAATTATTACATATATACCAAGTAACTATGAAATATGTCTCACTTTTATTAAACTTATTTAGATAATAATTTTATGTAATCTCATTTATTTTCTTATCTTAATTGTTGATGGGAAATTCAATATATTCGTTGTACTTAGTATTATCTTTTAATTAAAAAATCAGCTTTTATCAAAATAAAAATATCATAGGTTATGTAAATATATTTATATGTTAATCATGAATAAATAATTTATCATAATTAAAAATTATATTTTAGAATTAGTTGGTGCAAATATAATACCATTCGAAAACTTCGTTATTTTGATTGATAGATCTCAACTTCTGTTGGTTTGAGATAAACCCAAAATCAAGGCCAAAATAATGCTAATTTAGTTTGAACTTATTGAATGCTAATGTTTGGATTTGAGTTCGTATAAATTTGGTGGGCTAAGGATTCATGTTTACTTAGATTTAGTATAAGTCGACCTGAGTTGCACCTCTACTTTATGTAGCTAAGCTATCTTGAACCATTACTCTTAAAATATTTATTTAACTAAAAATATGGATGTTAAATGGGTAATTTACAAATATGCCCGAATAATTTAACTCTAATTGCATATATACTCTCATTATTTCACGAATTGTATATTACTCCAACAAAATTTCACATAAATTGTATACGTACCCCGGTTAACAGCTGTCAAATTAAAATATAATTTGCAAATATGCTCTCATAGTTTGACGATAATTGCTAATATACTCTATTTATTTCATCAATTACATGTTACCCCGTAAAGTTTCACCAAAATTGCTTTTGTACCCATGACCATTTTGTCATCAAACGTTCATTAAAATTTTGAATAATGATAAAAATGACTCAGTTGTGTAGGTAGAATGAGATAACATATTAACAATTTATATGAGTGTCTGATAAACCCTTTTTACTTGCATGCATTTTATAAACTATGAGATTCTAATATAGCTTCAAATAAAGCTATTTTTGTCATTATCCAATATTTTAATGTACGTTTGGTGACAAAAAGGTGTTATGGGTACATAAACAATTTTTGTGAAACTTTATAGAAGTGATATACAATTTGTGAAACAATGGAGCATATCTACAATTAGCTTCAAACTATGGGGGCATATTTACAAATTGCATTTTTTATTTAATAGTCATAAAATTTCAGCCATTAATAAGGGTACGCATACAATTTATATGAAACTTTATGGAGCATTATATGCAATTCGTGAAACAAATGTGACATATATGCAATTAGTGTCAAACTATAAGCGCATATTGGCAAATTTCCCTTAAATTAATAAAAGTTCAATGGGCTATATAACTAAATCGTTTAAAAGTAAACATTTCAACTATCAATAAAATAATTTGCATTCTTAACTAAAGTTACTAATCGTGTATTTTATGATTAGTAGTTTAAATGTAAAGTTTAATCCGTTAGGCCACTAGAATCGATTCCTCTGATTAATGCAATACTTTAATACGATTCATTAATTACTTATTATAACTCGTGTAAGTGAATGTACATCTCTGTATTTCTATTTCAATATTTGTATTAATCCCTTTTAAAATTTTATCTAGTAAAATTCAAAATAAAAACTAGGAGATGAAAATTTACATTTGAAATCGAAAAATATATATTGTGAATTAGAAAGGTAATTATTTTTAGATAACGTGCGTACAAGCCCATATGCACTTATTGAAAAAATAAAATAAAATAATGGGAAAGTCTCGTCTTCCCATCTCGTATGTCGTATCCGGATAGCCAATATACGCATACACGCCTCGTCTTCTTGCTGAATAATCGGCTTCTATCGGACAATCCATTTGGTTTGAAGAGGGGAAGAAGAAATCCGTTGCTCATTGATTCCAATCTTGATTTCATTTTGGAGTTTTTGTTGGGGTGGTTTGGAAGAGATGCATCTATGGCCTTCTTCGAGGATTAGGGACTCTTTCAAGCTCGGTTACTTGAGCAAATTGGAATGGAACCTCCACCGAATGAAAACCGAGAAGCAGAGTCAAACGAATCAACAGTTACTGGGAAATCAAAATGAAGGTGATGACAAAGAAATCAGAGAAACACCCAAGAACGGGAATTCCAAGGTTGTCTCTTTGTGGAGGGAATTTTTCCTGTTTCTCTCCTGCTGTTATTGCTGTTTCTGCTGTGGTGGTAAACCCGTTTCCCTCCCTTACTGTTTCGTTGGATCCATATGTCTGTGTCTTTTATCATCTGTTTTCTATGCTTTGAATATTTGTGTTTGGAATCTTAATTTATTGTTCTTTTTTCTTCCTGTCATATGCACTCCGTTTCTTATCTATACATCCCTTCATGGGCTTCTAATGTCAGATTATCAATACAGTAGGTACCCATAAATAAATTCCACGGTTCCATAGCTTCCAAGTTGGGTGATTTGTGGAGACTCTTGTGGCAAACATCATTAATTCCTTTAGAACTTACTGAAGAACCAGATCACCAAGCTTAAATGGTAAAGTTTTGTAATCGGCTTATTCAGACATTTTTTTCTGCTATTCTGAATTGAATGATTTTGCAAATCACTCAGTAAAATTAAAAGTGTCTGATCAAGTCTCGTCAATGAGATTGCTCAAAGCAACTTGGGAAACTTCTATTAGGTTGGTATTTAGGGCGGAATCTACTGTTAAAGAGGCTGCCAATCCCTTAGTTTTTCAGTTTTTGGTGAATCCGTTTTGATGGAAATCTATATTTAAGGAGGTTCATAATTTTGATTTATTGGTGAAACATGTTCAGTAAGAAACTGCTTGTGTCATAATTTTTGTTATTTCTATGTGAATTTTCTTGTACAAGCTTGTATAATTAATCTTATCCATGAGGCAAGTCAGATGATGCCTATACACTCCACTGCATGGCACACCACATATCCAATATCATACCAGATTTTTGAGAAGCCAATGGAGTGTTGAGAGTCTGTCAGAACAAGCTGTATATATCTAATATTTCACTAGTTATAGGATCCATAATTTGCACTTATTTTTATCTTTGAACTGGACATAGGGATGCGTGTTGTGACTTGTTTTGGAACCTTTACCAAGAATGGCTTGAGACAGCTATATAAAAAATTGCATCTGATTACTATATAGTCACTAGGATGGAATGATTTAACCAATTGAATGGGAGGGTTATATCTTAATATTGCCCCTCTTGGACGTTTGATCCTTATTCAGCATTTTTCTGAGGTCTAATGTTATTTTGGTTTTATGTATCAGTTGATTTCAGTTGGATCAGACTGCAGTTGTAATTTTTTTTCTTTTTTTACCCTTTTTGGTTGACTCGTTGAGTGGGATAGATTTTGAAGGTCCCTTTCCATCACATTTTGTAAATTGTAATGTTTAATGGACCTAATAGTGTCATCTCTGCCATATAGCATGGATTGTAAGTGAAAGTTTGGCATGTACTGATTATTTTAAAATACTGACACTGTTAATATGAAATGAGTAGAGAGAGGAAACAAATGACAACAGTTATGTTGATGTTGGCAAATATGCCCCCAAGGGGACTTCTTCTTCCCTGTGTCTTGCTGTTTCTAATCACATTGCATGCACAATATCCACTGGCATCTTGTGCTTGTGTCTTCAGGTTCGTTTATATTTCACGGACTCCGACTGCTGGACTGTTTGCTGCTATATCATGTGTTTGCTCAGTCTTTGACATGGCTTCATATATATATATATATATATATATAGCCTTGGTGCGTGGTTGCTTTGTGTTGCTGTGTTTTAAATGCATCAGTTCAGATGTCCTTTCCTTTTCTTCTCCATTTTATCTTGGTGTGGTCCTCATTCTTTTATCATCAGAACTTCCACACACAATCTGCTTTTGTAACTGTAATCCATTTTATTTAGAAGACCGTCAACTGAATTTTCCATGCTCTGTCTTTGTGTGTGTGTGGACCCTTGCCATTGAGATGCTTAAATGCGAAGAATATCTTGCTTGCAGAACTTCATTTTGTATGTTTTATATTTCAGCGTGTGATAATCAGGAAGACCTCTGACACTAGCTTGAGAAGGATAGGCTACCTACCATGATGCAGATGTAGCTTGTGGCCCACCCGGAATCACAGAAGAATGCATCTTTAACTGTAATAACTTCTTTTTAGTCACTGACTCTGTAGGATGACAATGATTGTTGTTTTAGGGGATGGGAATCAGGTATCAATCAACATGCAACATGTTAGGGTTATAGCTTGTAACTGGGCATCCCAAAGAAGATTGTTGCTGACTGCTATACATTGAGAAAACCACAGTTGTTTATAGACTCTTCTTGCACATGTTCACAGTCAGTAAACGTAGATCAAAACACCAGGCATTATGTCTCGGTTTTATCACCTGATACAAAAGGGTGAACTCACTTTTAATTTATCAATGTTGCAAACTAGTGTAAGCCTACAAAATCCAATTTAACCATGGTACGTGGAGATTATTTGATTAAGAATCGCCCTCGTTCCTTTGAAATTCTTCGTTGGTTGTAGTATCCCCAGTGACGTTGTTAGGCGCATATGTGTCAAAGCCTGCCTTATTCACGATTGTACAGAATGCTATACTACTAAAACCATCGTGTAGAATTGTAGATGTTTGTGTTTTTTTATATTTTGAACATAATCTTATATACACGTGATTATTTTTTATTTTTGAAATTGAAATAAAAATATCTAAAAAATAAATATGTAAAATTTCGTATGTAAAAAGATACTGGTTGGGCCTGTACATCCAGGTAAACAAATTTTAGAAAACGGTAGTTTAAGCATGAGCATTTAGTTGAAATGATTTAATGCAACAACGTGCACTTAGCTTTAGTACACTTGGTGCAATATATGATTTATTTTAATTTTTTAAAATTTTTATATATTTATGTGGGCCAAGTATGAACGTCCAATGTGTATAATTTTTATATGTTTTCAATTGTTTTAAATATTTTATTTTATTTTAAAAATTAAAAAATGTAAAAATTATAGTTATGAGATATTTATGCTTGAGCTCACATATAAAGTTCAAAAAATTTTAAAAAGTTTTAAAAAAGGGTTATGCATCTAGGTGCACTTAAGTTGAGTACATGTCATCTCCAGGTTCTTACTTATATATTTCCATGAGGGTGTTATTGGGTAAATGAGACGTGGGTTCTTATATATTTCCAATTATTTGCTACATTTTAGGACCCCTTGGGATTTGGATTTGGATGGAGTTATTGTGCAAATGAGACGTTTTATGGAAAGAAGGAAAATAATATTAGAATTAGGAAAAGTGGAATTATTATGCATAGAAAAATGAGGTAGCATGAATGAGAAAAACAATATTGGGAATAGGAAAAGTAATTCGAATTTCAGGTCATCTTATTCCATTGGGTGGTCCTAAAGAGTCGCATCCTAAATTACATGGGAAAAGATTTTCGGGATGCCGTACGCACTATTGTTGACGCGCATATTCTGTGATTCCATGCATGGGATGCGTTTGCGCTTTGCGCTCCCATGGCAAAAGCATGGTTGGACTTTTGGTGGGAGCCGGGAGGAATTAGGAAGGGAATGGAGAGTGTAGGAGAAGAAGATTACACTCAATATGGTTTTTCTTTCATAGACAGTATGCATTCCAAAAAGGAGGCCATTTTAGTATGACATAAAAGTACTTTTTGAACAAAATGCTAGACCGAAAGACAATAATACAGAAGAATTTTTTATGCAAGGATCATGATTAATAATTAAAGATATGTAGAATGATGAGAGAAATTGAGGTGATTGGGAACGAGTGAAAGGAGAGGGAAAAGCCACACGGCTGCTTATCATCATTTTGGATGATGATGTATAGGTTGAAAATAGACCATAGTAATAATTTTTAGAATACAATGAAAAAGAAAGAAAAATAGGATCCTGAAAAGATAAGGATAAATGTCATATGAGGGTAATGAAGTGCTATGGCAAAATACAAACTAGAGTTTTGGATGCGGAGGATTGCTTGTTTGCTGCCATACGGTGACAAGCCCAGGTACTTGGCAACGCAAACGGAATGTGATGAGAAAGTAACAGGTATTAATTATCTTACTTACTTTTTTTGTAATTTTATTCTTATTTCAATTTTTAATATTTTGCCATATAGTTACCCTATTTATTTACAATTTCTTATTCGATTTTTTAAATTTTGTCAAATAACATATAACAAAATTTAAAAATAATGAATTTTGAGATATGGACTAACTGTACATTAATCTACATTGAAAAAAGAAAAACCAAAAAGGGAAGACGGTCGTTAATTTAAAGAAGAAGAAAAATCCTTGTGCTGCTAGATTGTGCACGCTGCACTCTCTGTCACTGACTGGTCCTCGCTCCGTCGATACTCAGCCAGCCCCAACCAAAAAATTTATTCATGCGTTTGACAATTACTAAGTTAGCCAACCGTTTTACTGATTTCAACATTCCTACAGGGGCTGGCAAGAGTCCGTGCAGGTGGTTTAGGTTTTGGGTTTTGATTTGCAAAGTTCATCTTCTTCTATTTTTCAGAGTAATGTTTTCTAGCCACAAGAATTTTAAAATATATATATTTTCTCTACCACGACTTGGCATTGTGGTAAGCCCAGGCACTTGTAAAGGGCTAGCCTGACTTCGATTCTCCCCGTTTGCGCCTTGGTATTGTAACTGTCTTGCCTGTGTGCAGGTTTACAGATTCCCCTCGAGGTCTTGCAAGAATGTTCTTCTGTGATTCGAGGGTTATGAATGTTTTTTATTTTAATATCAATTATCACATTGATTATACCAATAAAAAATATTTTTTCATAAAGCGAAAAAGGATAGTTGTGAAAAGTAAAAAAAAATTTCATAACTGATGTATATATCTTAAATTTTATAATTTTTAGATTCGTGTATATATTTTTTAATTTAAAAAATGACAGTATCCATTCCTATTTAGGTTTGTTTGTTACTGTGAAAATGAGAACTAAAAAATGGAAATGGATATGATGAAGGTAAGGTGAAAATAAAGAAAAATAGACAAGGTACTTGCACAGAAAAATATTTTTTTAAAAATTTTCTTATAGTTCAAATTACCCTAAATACATATTTCTTCAATCCTTGCTCAAGTCGTATGGAAGTCTAACAATATATCTAGAGAAGATAGGGGACAAAGCTCCCTCACCCCGAGATTGAACCTAAGATGCCTCAGTACTAAGGCTGGGAATTTACCTGCCGAACTATGCCCATCTTGGCAGTCCTCTTTGTATCTTTATACATTAATTCTTCGCATGTGATATTGCTTTGATACTGAGATCCCAGCAGAAGTATAAATTAAGCGAAAATGTCATATCATATGATTATAAATCATGCTTTTATTTACAGATATAACCATATATTTAGAAAAATGACATTGATGACAGTAAATTGCAGCTCTAAATATAGCAACAGTGTCTGTTGGAATGTTAAAAATAAGGTAAATTTACAAAGATGCCTTTGGTAAAAGTATTCATTTGCAATCATAATATCAAAAATAAAATATAAAGTATATCCCAAAAATTTTTCTGCTATAATATTCTAGAGGGCTAATAATGAACAATATATCGCATATGCCCTCATGGTACAATATGCGTTTCCACGATGTCCATTTAAATGAACTTGTATCTGCCGCTGGAGACGGCCATGACTTCGGCTGCATTTTTTAACTGTGAGGACGTGCACTTAAATCACGCCGGGCTGCTAACGCAATTAGGAGAGAGAATTAACGGAGGGAAGCTAGTGCGAGCAAAATGAAATATTCAACCCCTATGTTGCCTGCAATTGAAAATAAAAAGAAAGCCACTCTTGCCTGACTGCCGCGATTGAAAAATGAAAAGAATGTGCTGAAGAGAGTGTTAGATCTTATAAAATCTCGTAAAGTAGTCTAATATAATATATAATTCTAGATTCTGCTTAAAAGTAGTAACTCAATATACTTTGAAATATGACAATTTCTTAAGTAGTTGATTCTTTTTCTATTTGAGCATGACGAGAAGACTTTATATAAGTAGGGGGTCTGGACTCCTCCCACACATAATTTTTCACTTGTGGTTGCTTATTGGCTTCTAATGTTACGGGAAAAAGTGTTGTACGAGAAAATTCTGAACACAGTAAAATTATTTTTGTTATTTTCATGAAATTTATGACAATAAATTCAGATAGGCTTCCACATTACCCATATCCTGCAGAGAGCTGCAAAAAAAAATTCACGGCTAACAAATCTATTTGAAAATCCAGCAGAAGACAAATCACAACTGCCGTTTGCCCGTCCAAGTCTAGCAGAGTTATTTTCGTAGAATCCTAATTGGTATTGGATTTTTTTACCTGTTTTTATTTTGTGCAAAGCTTTATTGATTACTTCTGCTAGCTAGCAGTGTTAGCTACTTAGACATCTTGTTCTATAATGGAGAAAAGTAGGCCTGTCGTATTTGTGTATTAGGAATAGCATGGGTTTCCCGTCCTAGGCGAGAATGCTGCAAGAACAAGTCACCCGATTGTCATCGCCCGAGCTTCTGTAACGCCTTTGGATTGCCGAAGAACGGCTTCTCCAGCGCCTTTTGTTTATAAATTTCTACCTAAGTTTCACTTAATGTGCTGTTGTCCTGCCACACGAGTACAAGCTGTCTATCTTCTCTTCTGAGCATATTCAAACACTATCCAATGGCAGATATGAGCTCATTTTGAATAGACATCGTGGATACGCATATCGCACCATGTGTGCATATGCGGTATATCGTTTATTATCAGCCCTCAATATTCTCCATTGCAAAATACACCAAACACGGAAAAATAAGAGGAATAAGATATGATTAAAAAAATCAAGAAAAATACATTAAAAAAATCAACAATTTTTTTAGCTTAGACTCCATTTGGTAGCGTAGGTAGTGAGAAGACCAGAAGTTATGTTTTTGAAAAATATGAAAGTAACATGGTATGATAAAGTTAAAGGAGAATAAATGGGTTAGTTATGTAATAAAATGATTGAAATATACAAGTAAAAATAAAAAAGTATAATAGTAGGGCAGTTAAAATATCAAATTACTTTTTTAAAAAATGCATAATATAAATAAAAAAGTATGTTTTCTACTCACACCTTTTACCTAGGGAAGCCTTAATTCCTGGAGCGGAAATCTCCCCCTTCAAAGAATGACAGTGGTACGATGGCGTTATTCTCCAACCAGCTTGATACAAGAAAAAAATAAGAAATATTGGTAAAATATTATAGAATATTGGTGGTAAAATTTGTAAGAATATGTGTAGGATGTTGTTAGTAAATTGTAAAGATGTCTCAAGAGTTTGAATGTGATATCAATTAAAATATAGTGTCAAAAAACGAGAGAGAGAGTAATTTCGACATTTAAAAAAAAAATCTCTATTATCTGAAGGATTCAATTGTCTTAGTTTCGTATATGAAATCAACAGTAAAATTTATGGTCATAATATGTGCCCTTTTTAAAATTAATGGTACATATGCAAATAGGAGTATAATTTACAAGGATATTCAGAATTAAGCCCCTTTTTAGGTTGAATAAATTTTTATTACTTTTTTCTACAGTATTTTATTTTATTTTATCTAATTTTACCCATCGAGCTCATAAATCCTCACATATTTTCTTTAGGGGTGTGCATGGGTTGGATTGGTTAGAACCCAACCCAATTCTAACCCATTTTCATTCCAACCCAACACAATTTCTAAAAGCCTCTACCTCAACGCAACCTCAACTTAAACCCAACCCAACCCAACCCAACCCAACTATACTACAAACACACTTTTCAACCTAATTTGATCCTATTATAAACAAATTCAAAACTTTTTCAACAAAATTGCTTAGCACATAAACAATTCCAAAGTAAGGTGCAACTTCGTATTAGATCGGTCAAAACCTGCCCACCCAACCCAATTTCAAAATTAAGTTGGTGTTATTTTGAACTTTTTTAAAATTAAGCTTGGTTTCAACTCGACTCATAAGAACCCAAAACTAATGTCAGGTTTACATCAACCCGATATCAAAATTCAAAATTTAACCCAAAACTAATGCCAACTTGATCTGAACTTGACCCGAATCTAAATTCTAAGATTAGAATTAAGGTTGGGTTCACATAACCCAACTTGGCTAAATTGAAACCAATACTAAGTTTATATTAACCCACTTAGGAGTGCACGGGGATTGGGTTGGCTTCCAACCTAACCCAACCCAATTTCAACCCATTTTATCTCAATCCAACTTAATCCAACCTTAAAAATCCTCCAATCCAAACCTACACCATCATAACCCAACCTAACTCGTCACAATTACAAATAAATTTAAAAATTGTCATTTAGTTAAAATTATATTTATAAATTAAAATTAATATATACTCATATATTATACTTTCCTACTCTATTTATGTATTCTAAAAATATTTTCAATAAAATAGAAAAATTTTACTTTTTAAATGACATGACTATTATTTTTATTTTCAACTAGTATTTTCATTTTTTACATATAAAAATTAGAATATTATTTTTGATAAAAAGAAAACTAAAGCAAAATGAAGGGCTTATGAAAAGTAAAAATTATTATTTTATATTTGAGTACATATTCTTGCTTTTGTAGGTTTGTAATTTTAGTTTTTTTAATAAAAATATTGTACTATTAGGCTTATTTGGATGCATGAGTTTCTAACTTGCTACTATAACATTGTCTAGTTATGGAGTAGGGTTAAATGCCACAGATCCCTTATTATGAGAGCAAATGGGTTAGGTCAACCTGTTTTACCCCAACCAAATCCAACCAAAGCTATTAGGGTGTGTTTGGCAACGAGGAAAAAATGTCAATTTAAAATTTTTTAATCTAAAACTTTTCACTCTATACAATTATCATATTTTTTAATCATTTTTTTCACATTTTCCCATACAATTACCCTTCTTTTCAATCATTTCTAAACAACTACCCACACAATTAACCTATCTATTAAAACTTTATTATCTTTACTCTTCATCATTACCCCTATTATATCACATCATTTGACAACTTTTACTCTCCAAAATTTTTCATCAAAAGTTTTATCCATTCTCAAACACACCCATAATTTGTAAAACTATTTGCAACCCAACTTAACCTTACCTAGCCCATCCTAACCCAATATAAGTCAATTTAATCCAATTGTGAGCCGACTTCTCAACCTAATTTGCCACAATTATAATTAAATTCAAAAAAATTCAACAAAATTAAATAATAAGCATCAATTTAATTAAATTATAATTATCGATTAACTTTGAAATATATCCATAAATTATAATTTGCTACTTTATCTATGTATATTAAAATTTTACAATAAAAACTAATAAGAGGTTTTAATTTTTAAATGATGCACCAATTATTTTTATTTTCATTTAGTAATTCTTTTCTTACCTGTAAATCGCTAAACACTGATATGACATTTACAGATTTTGCAAACACTTATGTCATCAAGGAATGGATGAAAAAGGAACTTTTAAAACCAAACTATAAAGAGAAAATGGAAAACATCATAGATATATCTTGAAATTTTTTAATTTCATGAAATAACCTTGGGAGAAAATATTGTTAGAAAATAACTATTTATAATTTTGAATGGAAGGCAATGTCTAAGGTTATTTTTGCACTACTTGAAAACTTCAAAAATTATTTTTATAAAATTCAAATCACCGGTGCAAAAAATAATAAACCATACTTATAGGATTATTTCTGTAAATTTCTTTAACTATTTAAAAATATTTCTCATATTGAATAGAATAATTTCATTTATTTTAGATTTTGAAAATTCCTAAGATAAAATAATTTTAAAATTTGATTCTATCATATTAACATAAATACAAGAAATTTTTTTATTTTTATTCAGTTCAATATATTAATCTAGTATATTTAAATTTTGAAAGTTCTCACCATAATTGACATTAAAAAATAAATTTTAATATTATATTAGGGGTTTGCTAATATCAAAAACTAAAATTTTATGGAAAATCTATTAAAATTTCTAAAATATAAAAATTTATCCTTAAAAAAATTTTCTTAAATTTTTATATTCTAAAGATATCTCATTGTGTTTTTATTATAATATTGTAAACTCAAGAGCTTAAAAGGAATTTTTCAAATTACTCGAAACAAAAGGTCAGACAACTTTAAAGGGCCAGATTTTTTTTATTCAAAAGTGCCGAAAGCCTGCAAGCTTTTTCCAATAAAAAAACTTCATGAATTACACGAACCGCCTTCAGAGCTCAAAGTTCTGAAGGCGCGACTTATCAGAAAATGGGTTGAACCAACCCGCTTTTGTAAGCCAAATCCAACCCAATTTAAACGGGTTGAGCCCAACGCTCTTTTCCCAACCATCTTTCAACGCAACCCTAACCCGGTTTAGTTGGGCTGGGTTTAACGGGTTGCGGGTTAAACCCAACTCATGTGCACCCCTAATTTTCTTATAAATTATCACCGGAGTTCTTATAAATTTCCTTAACCACAGGAGGAGACGAGCTGGAGGCTTGCTGCCAAGCACAAGCACGACATGATTGCAGTCGAAGGCTTGACTGCACTGACCAACCGAGCAACATGTGCATATCCGCATTTATACCGTCTACGTACATGGGAAGTTGGGCATTAATATCTCCACCGATCTCAACTCCCTCTTGTCAAATCAACGTTAAATTCGTGGCAAAGCATTGAGTTACGATGCTGTCCTTGCCAAAACAACGAGCGGGATTCCCCGCCAATTGAGCGGCTGCGACGTCGGCATTTCGGCTCTCGCGCCGTTTCGATTTTTGTCGCAACCAAAATTTCGTGTTTTTTTTTTTTTTTTTTCATCAAAAAAAAAAAATTTCGTTTTTTTTTCCCTTGGACTTTCTCTGTGAAAGGGTCAACTAGTTAGGATATTAGGAAATATTATAAGAAAAATAAAAATGTTGATAAGATATTTTGTAGAATAATGTTTAAATATTATAGGAATATTTTAGAAAATTATTGTAATGATGTGACATATAAATATCCATTAAAAAAAAGGGTCACCGACGCAGATCTGTATTCTCCCCACGCACCGTTTGTGGTCGTTGAGCAAACACAACGCGAGCTGTCGAACTCCCAACAGCAACAAGGCCCGGTACGAAAGTTGGTTGCTCTTGCAGTGAATGCCTTTCCCATCCCGGCTGACGTGGCACAACCGCGCATCATCACTTAGCTGGGGCGTGGACCAACATCAACAGCATCCGCTCCGCCAAAAACGTCAAATCATGATGTCCATCGTGGGTCCCTTGCTAATTAACGGTCGAGATCGCATGCGCATGCGAAGAAGTCGTTGCCCCACCACCTCCTTTTCTATTTTCTACACACTCTCCCTAATCCGAACCGGTAGGCAACCCCACCTTTAACTAAATGCAAACGCTGGAAGAATGCATATCCAAAGTAAGGAAAAGACATACCCATCAGAAAATAATAATAATAAAAGACGACGAAAGGAGACATGAAAATCAATTGGACGACTTACCTCGCATATCCGACTCCGAAACTCTCTTTTTTACGAGCATAGCTCAATCCAGACGATTCATGAAGTTCGAGACGGGCCTCCCTCCTGCCACGCTGCCCTCGTGAACTCGTCAAACGGCAAACCAGCGCATCAATCCGAATAGCTGACGTTTGGTATGATAAATTTTGGTAGCACTGTGGGACGAGTGAGGAGTGACAAACGAAATAATAAAAATAAAATTACGATAAATAAGATAATCAAAAGAAAAATAATTAGAATAAAAAATTAAGGGTAGAAAATTAGGATTATCACTAATTAGTCGCTGCCTGGTTCGTATGTGCCTTTGCCCACACATGCAGGCATGGGATCAATTCTCCCTAGTGCAGGAGTTTGGTCTTGAATTTAGGTCGGGGCAATCTTCATAGAAGTTTTATCGGAGCTTAGCCTATCTTCATAGGCTTTAATTATAATATCAAATAATATTATATTACGGGTGGATTTGGCTGCACTCAAAAATTTTCAAATAAAATTTTTTTATTCTTTGAGCTATTTTATTTTTAAAATATTTCTTCAGATCTGTTGGTACAGCTATTTTACTTTTTATTTGTTTTTAGGTATTACTTGTACAACTATCATCTCTATTCTAATTTAATTTTTTTTCCTCTTCATAATTATTTAAATTATAGTACATAATTTTCTTTTATTTTAAAATTGTTTAGGTCAAAAACTTATCTTTCAAAAATTTTATCGTTGTTCAAACCCGCTGTGTATAAGTGCATTACGAATGAAAAAAATTGCTAGGAAGAAAAATCATTTGTTGAAAAACGTACGCCCCGTGATACCCGATACCGACCCCACAAACCCAACGTACGAAACCTCCCAATAAAAACCTCGAGCAGGCGTCCGTCCGGGTTGTCACGCTTCAGAGTCGGCGCCCGGTAGCCCCACATACGCAGCTCACTGCTCTCCCGCCCTTCGTCCCCGGGGCGCAGCTTAGCAACCTTCCGATGGTACATCCAATCGCTGAGGCTAACGAACAGAGCCCGTTCGGGCCGCTGTCGGCATCGGAGTTCTACGCCCACCACTCCGTCTCCCACTCCTCGGAGAAGTTCGTCAACCCCCGGGGCCTCCAGATCTTCACCCAGTGGTGGACCCCACTCCCCCCAACGGAGATCATCGGCATCGTCGCCCTCGTCCATGGATTCACAGGAGAGTCCAGCTGGTTCGTCCAGCTCACCGCCGTCCACTTCGCCAAGGCCGGCTTCGCCGCCTGCGCGCTGGACCACCAGGGCCACGGCTTCTCCGACGGCCTCGAAGGCCTAATCTACCACATTCCCGACATCCGCCCCGTCGTCGACGACTGCATCGCCTTCTTCGACTCCTTCCGCGCGCGCTACCCACCGTCGCTCCCGTCGTTTCTCTACTCGGAGTCGCTCGGCGGAGCTATAGCGCTCCTCATCCACCTGGGCGGCAGGTCGAGCCGGCCGTGGGATGGAATCGTGCTGAACGGAGCCATGTGCGGCATCAGCGCCAAGTTCAAGCCCCCGTGGCCACTAGAGCACCTCCTCTGGGTCGCCGCCGCAATTGTGCCGACGTGGCAGGTGGTGCCGACACGGTCCATCCCCGGTGTGTCTTTCAAGGTGGAGTGGAAGCGGCGGCTGGCTCTGGCGAGCCCTAGGCGGAAGGTGATGCGGCCGAGGGCGGCGACGGCGCAGGAGCTTCTGCGAGTGTGCCGGGAGGTGCAGCAGAGGTTCGAAGAGTTGGAGCTGCCGTTGCTGATCGTCCATGGCGGAGAAGACATCGTGTGCGATCCGGCCTGCGTAGAGGAGCTGCACCGGCGTGCGTCTAGCAAGGACAAGACTCTGAGGATCTACCCGGGGATGTGGCATCAGCTTGTTGGGGAGCCGGAAGAGAGCGTGGAGCAGGTGTTTGGCGAAATCACTGAGTGGTTGACAGCTCGCGCTCGCAGGAATGAGGAGCCGAATCCCTCTTGAATATTGATGGGGAATTTGTTGTTGTTATTGCACGCAAAAGAAAGCGGCAGGCAGTAATTGAAAATGTATAGGAAATTGATTCCTGCAGCGATTAATTGGATATGAAGCTGCCTTTGTTTACCAGGATATGTAGTTCTGAATTTTTAGGGTTATTCTCAAATATATTTATTATGTTTGGCCATAATTATAAATATATTTACTGTGTTTTTAAAATCCTAATATATTCGCTAAGTTTTCATTTAATTCTAAAAATGCATATTCTATGAGTTAATGATGTCAGACAATATGTAAAATTACTCACATGTATCTCAAATTTAAGACACAATTAGAAAAATTAAATATTATAATTCATTAATGCGGTGATTGCACATGAATTCTAAATTTAAAGCATTTTACGTTAATTTTTTTTTTATTCTTTTCATCATTTATTATTTTATAACAGGAGTGTTTTGGATATTTAAAAATTTTTAATTGACGGTAATTGATGAAATGAGCATTTTTGAGGTTAAAGACATTTAGAATTTTGGAAACGCTTGAAATTAAAGTCAAACGTAATTGGTACATACGGGAATAAGAATTTTTATGTTTAAAGTTCTGTGTTTATTAGATCCTACCTGGTAGCTATCTATTTCTTTTATTTATTTATTTAAAAAAATTGTATTTTCGTCTTATCCATGTTTTTCTTTACTTTTTTACAAAGAACTGAGGTAGGGTGGACTGGAGGAGTGTTGTTGTATACGCCTAGGAACATGCAATGCTCCATGCTCCCGGGCGCATACACTCATTTTTTTATTTTTATTTTTTGAATTTTTTTTATAAAACTATTAATATAAGTGTATTTAACATCTTTATAATTTTTTACTATTTTTGGAGTATTTTATATATTCATTTTTTATTTTTAAAAATCAGTGGCATTTTAGGTAATTTAAAATTATCTAAAATACCACTAATTTTTAAAAATAAAAAATAAATATCTAAAATTCTCTAAAAATAGTAAAAATTTATACACATATCTAAAATTCTCCAAGACTATCAAGGCAACATTGCGACAGTCGTTTCTGGTTCACGCCTTACCAAAAACCCAAGATCTTTGCAATTCCTATACCCACATTCTCAAATGCCAACCCCAAATCCCCACAATCCGGCAAATCCATGCCTGAATCATTACTCAAGGATCATCCACCAGCAGCTTCTTTGCAACTCATCTCGTCCAATCTTATGTCAAAGCAGGGTACCATGCAACTGCCCATCGCGTCTTTGAATATGTGCCCGAAAAGACCGTTTTCCTCTGGAATGCCTTGATCCGTGCCTGTAATCGCTTCAGATCATGATCGGAGATAGCAAATTCATGCCAAAGAATGGAAGATGAGGGAACCAAACCTAATGGTTTCACTCTTGCTTTTGTAGTCAAAGCATTTTCTATTCTTTCGTCTGTTGAGGACAGGAAGAAAATTTACGAACTAGCTGGTTGAACTGGTTTGCTGAGAAACATCCACATGGTGACTGCATTGTTCGACATGCATTTGAATTTAGGTGCGATTGGCCTCGCTTGTGAGGTGTTTGGCGGAATGCCCGAGCGGGATATTCTTGCATGGACCGCTATGATTTCTGGATATGTCCACCTTGATTTGCACTCTGAAGCACTGTAGATTTTCAAGGAGATGAGATTGGAACATGAGCATCCAAATCATGGACAGACCGTTCATGGGTATGTTCTCAGACTTGGGTTTCACTCTGACTTGCTAGTTGAAACTGCTTTAATTTATATGGATGAGAAGCTTTACTGTCTGCTTGCTAGTTGAAACTGCTTTAGTTGCTATGTATAGGAAGCTTTGCTGTCTGCTTGTGAATTGAAAAACAACATGGGTATTGCTGAGCTTGCTTGTAGGATGCTGTTTGAGTTGGGCGCTACTGGGGCAAAGTACAATGGGCTTGTGGCTAGTTTATATGCACGTTTCAGTAAATGGGAAGAGGCATCTAAAGTTAGGTGTGCAATCAGAAGAAGACAGGGAAATGGTAAAACACCAGAAACTGTTTGTACAAATTTTTTTGGGTTGCCTCTAGCAAATCATTTCTAACAGTATCCATCTTATGGATATGTAATAGATGAACATGATCATATGTACTATTAGAACCGATTTGTAACCGGAACCAGAACCGACTCGCTTTTGAAGATAGAGTAGGGTAAGCATAGAACCGACCTGGTCTAAAATAGGGTATAGTAGAAATTTTTTAAAATAGGATAAGGGTATGATCTACCTCTACCCGAACCAAGTTGCACCCCTACTTGTATTGCCCAGTTGCGAGCGCCCGAGCGAAGCACCACACCTTTATTAATCACAATATTTACTAATTTCTATTTCACTATTAAGTTTACATTTCTTATATTAAACAAGTCAGCTTTTTTATTCACCACTTTTCTCTAACATCATTAGCTTCCATTCTCAAGCTATGAAACATTCAAACTAACTGGACCCTGGTTCAATGCACCCGAGTGTACTTCACCCCTTTTTTCTTATTTTTTTTTTGAAATTTTTTTACACGACTGTTAATGTAAGTGTATTTAACATGTATATAAATTTTTATCATTTTTAGAGATTTTTAGATTTTTTTTGAATTTTTTAAAATCAATAGCATTTAGTAATTTTAAATTACTAAAAATGACACTGATTTTAAAAAATCTGAAAAAACATTTAAAAATCTCTAAAAATGGTAAAAATTTATACACGTTTAAATACACTTATATTAACATTTTCATAAAAAAAAAGTGAAAAAATAAAAAGGGGTGGAGTAAACCAGGTTGCTTTCAGCCGGGATCCAAACTAACCTGTTAAACTCCTTGGAAGTAACACACGAAAGTACAGCTAATGCCTTTACGGCGCAACCAAACAATTTCCAAAAGGAATACGAGTTGAAATTGCCAGTCCGGCCTTGCCTGTTGCTGAAATTTGGACAGGAATATCCGTAGAGGCAAACGGGATATGAAATACCTTCGCCTTTCCAGTTTTTTTTTCATTTTTTGCGGTGAACGTGACTGAATATTCATCAGATGATGATTCGCTAGCGGTAGATGATTGATCGAAGAGCTATGAGTGCTCATTCTGGATTGAGCATTAGGGGTTTTGGGCCAGCATGTGCCCAGGCATCAAGAATTATTCAAGATAATTTGAATATTATTCAAATTATCTGAATATGTACGTCACACTTTGCTATAAGATGACGAAATATGGAATGCGATCCAGGTACACTAGGGTAGATGATGAAACATGGAATGTGATCTTGTGCACCGGGAGTACTTAGCTCTAGTGCACCCGGGTGCAAAATACCTTTTTTATTTTGAAAATTTTTATACAACTAATAATCTAAATATATTTAACATGTGTATCAATTTTTACCATTTTTTAAATTTGTAAATTTTTTTATTTTTAAAAATAAGTGGTGTTTTAGTAATTTTAAATTACTAAAAATGTCACTGATTTTAAAAAATCCAAAAAAAAATTTAAAAATCTTCAAAAATAGTAAAAATTGATATATGTTAAATACGCTTGAATAACAATTCCATAAAAAAAAATTTCAAAAAAAATATTAAAAAATGGATTATATGCAACTAAGTGCACTGGGCCTAAGTACACTCAAGTGCACATAATCACGTTCCATGAATATATAGGAACTATTGATCACCGAAATGTGCCCAAAACAGTAGCGTTTGAATCAGACTAATCAATCTCCCAACAATTCCTTTGGAATTCATGATCAATGCCTCATATTACAAATATTTGTTTTGATGGAAACATGGAAATCATGGTAATGCCAATGCTTGGCAATGTTGAATAGCATCAACAGTAAATAGAACCACAACGTAAGCAGCAGGAATGCCCTGCACGGTTTTTAGCTGGCATAAAGTTAATGAAGTCTCTACCAGCCACGTGAGCCAAGTGACGCAATCACAGGCCCCAGTGTGTTATCAACAGCTTGGTTCCATAAACGTGCAATATCTGATCGGTAGCTCTTTGCAGGGATGGGCTCTCTCATCTGCCAGAAGTTCTCATATTTGTCATGAGAGTTGCAAGTATCATTCATGCAAAAGCAAAAGAAATGTTAAGTGATGACTGTAACGATTCTGTCCATAAGACGGAAAGCATGTATTTGCTGGGGATTCTGAGCTGAACATCAATTGGACCTCAACACAAGAATGCAAAACACAGGCAGTATCCTGGTACCGTGAACGGAGGCTGGGTTGGCTATAACTGTCTGATTCTTTGACTGATTAATCTGTATGGTTAAGTCCACCTAATCCGCAGCTGCATACCTCAACAGATAACTGCCAACTACATGCAGTCAGATTGTCCCTCGGCCAAGATACATGCAGACGTGCCTGTTGATTTGCAGATGCTCTATAAAATTCAAAGATCCATAACGTGACCAGTAAATGAATATAAGCCATGCAGGGGCAAAGGAAGGTAAAATGGATAACACTGGGATCCTCTGCAACATTGAACTGTACCACAGTAAGATCACTAATCGGGTGATCTTGTAAACTAACAAAACAATGGTTGCAAGGTAGAGAAGCCAGTGGTCGAGGGTAAATGTTATCAAAAAGTTTAACAAGTGACTGATCAGAAGCTAATATTTCTAAGGTATTGGTCTGCCATTTTCTACTGCAGCAGGCTAAGAAATGGAGGGAAAAGTATCGGTACCAGAGGTAACAATATCTGCCAATTGTATTGCACTTTGAATTTTCTATTTGCATTTGAACCCCCATGCCTTCCCATTGGCTACTATACAAGCACATTGGACATATATTCTCTTTTATGTTGATACAGTCATTCATGACATGTTGATGATGCCAAGTTCCCTCAGAGCTAAATTAGTGGCTTTTAATTTTTAAAACATAAGAAAATTATTGATATGAAGAAGAACACTATTCAGGTGATGTTGGTTACACCAGCTAGTCAGGAAAAAGCTAAGACAATATCAACAATAAATAAAATTCATTACCAATAGATCTACCACCATAAGCCATTTCCGTTGCTACCACGAGATGTTTCTCAACTAAATGTGGTTAAGCACATAACCGGGAATCATCTGACTTTATTTTACATTTCATATAACTTGTGTTGCATTAATATTTTTTGGACCCTTTCCAATCCCTCCTCCCCCCACCTACAAAAATCATCTTTATTTTCCAATTCATATAACTTACTTTTCTTTTTTTTTTTTAATGTGCATTACATATAACTTACCCGTAACTTGGATCCTTTCCAGTCCATCTCCCTCCCTCTGAATCATCTGACGTTATTTTACATGTCCACATAGCATACTTGTATTCCCTCCCTCTAAATGACCTGATATTATTTCCATGTCATAGAGCTTACTTGTATTACAAGTGATGTTTTTGGATCCTTTCCAATCTATTCCATTGGTGAAAAACATGCCACTCTTTTTGCTCTCCTCATCCATTGGATATGTTGCTCCTTGACCATTCAACCATTTCCTTTTGGAATTTAAAAATAATAATAACAAAGGAAAAGAAAAACTAAAAAACCTTCCAGCTGCTGAAAATGTATAAGATTACTGAATAGCTAATGCTACCAATATCAATCTCTAGCTAGATTATAGGTAGAAGCATTGTGATATAAAAAGCCAGTCCTGATGATCTCCTGGAAATTGCAAGTAAACTGGACAAGAATGTAGGCTATCGCCTTCATCATCATCTGAAGGAGCTTAACATTATCCACAGCAAACTCACCGTCTAAAGAATACATGATTATTATTATCATTGTCATAACTCCGCAACCCCCATTTCACAGACTGACATTGTTGGTTTTGCCGTTCATGGTTAATTCCAGTCAATGGCATTCTTGTAATCCCATAATTTGTCCGCTGTGGCGTATATTTTCCTTGCGAAGAGGCCGTGGCGCTGACTTTCCTCGATCTATTCAAAGAAAATGGCTTCGGAAAAGACAACATTTACTTGTTCGTTGCCATTAAACTATTTTCAGGGAAAAGAGATGCAGTTTTCCAATTACCATGCAATTCCAATTACCTGCGATGGAGTGAGGATTTGGGGCTGGTCCTGGGAGATGAGGTGGTAGATGCCCCGCCTCTGCTCGAAGACTACGACCCCCGTGAAGATAGCTCCCAAGGCAGCGCCGAGGACACGTTCCTGCAACAGCAAGCTAGACAAAATCAATTCCTGTGGAAAAAAATGAAATTTCATTTCTTTCGTTTCTCTGAATGATCATTACCTGAGCTAGAACACTAATCATAGCGAAATAAGAAAAAAAAAATCCCCCAAATTCTATCTCAGGAAAATGCTATCTTTTGAGGAAATTAGAGGAATCCTCGGCCACAACCCTACCGGCTTCCTTTACCCTCTTATCCTGCCGGGGTATTGGCACGTGCACTGCATGTGGAAGGAGCCTACGCGCACAGGTTTCAGCTTTCCACCAGATACCATCTAATTAACATGATAAGATATTGAAGATATTTAAAATAAAAAAATGATAAGATATTAAAGAAGTAGCAAATAAAAAAAAATTAAATCGACTTTATATAATGAGGATCAATGATAAAAGGAGCTTAATTATATACATCACCGTGTATTTTAGGCTGAAATATATCATTCATTTATTTTTATAATTAATTATATTTTTAAAATTTTTCTTTATAAACATATTTTCTTAAGCGTATTTAACTCATATATAAAGTTTTACCATTTTATCATACTTTTACACATTTATTTTTAATTTTTTTTTTAAATCAAGTTTTTTAAGAGATGAAAATGGACTTAAATGCCCCTAAAGTTAATAATTTATAAAAAAATCAAAAATAAATATAAAAGAATATTATAAAATGGAAAATTTTTGTAAATGAATTAAATATACTTAATAAAACATGTTTATAGAAAAATAAAAAATAAAAATAATTGAATAATATATGTTAGTCTAAAATACATAATGATACATATAATCAAGCTCCGTGATAAACATGATAGTTACGAGTATGAATATATAACAGTAAATAGTGTATACCAAGGACATATAAAGAAAAATAAAAAAATTACCATCCAAATTAAATAATATAAGTTCCAACTTCAATATGGAATCAATTCCACGCTTGAAACCCCCGTCTTATATAAATAATCATATTCCATAGAAATCCAAGCTAGTGATTATGTTTATTAATTTTTATTTGGGTTATTTGCATTTTATTATCAACTTTTGCTTGACATTATATTTTTATCAGTATTTTGAAAAAAAATGATAACAAATAATGTTTTACAAAATTATTTACTTTATACCAATGATATTAGACTTTTGTTTAAACCATAAACATATGGGTTGGTAAACAAAAGAACAATTAATCCTATACATGTAATATGGGCAGTTGATGATCAACCCACATACTCATAGAGTTTATAAAAAATAATGTAATTAGTGTAAAAAAATTTTGTAAAATGTTGGTAGCATATTATAAATTATCTAAAATTTCATGTACAAGTAACATTTCGGGCAAAAGTTGAGGATAAATTTGCAAATAACCCATATTTATTATGTTAAGATATTGAAATTTTAGGAATGCTTTTATGAAAATCATCTTCCATGTGACTTTTTTATTTTTAATATCTTGATAAATGATAAAAAAAAAAAATTGCTACATTAGCTATATTTAACATCATTTATAAAATTATAGAAATACTTTCATTTGTTTATCTGTAACAAAAAAAAAAAAGGAACGGTTATGTGGAACCACTGATGCTTAACTTTTTTATAGTATTTATATATATCACAATAACTCATATTACATTCGAACACATTTATAACTCTCAAAACAATGTAAGAAAATTTACCATTCACCAAATATCTTCATCAAATGAAAGAAACAAAAAAAAATTAAAATAAAAGATACTCGAATTCATAACAGGTCAATAATGGGTCAACATGAGTTATCAGCACGGTACACTTTTAAACTTCAATTTTTAAATTTTGAAAATATATTTTTTTAAAATCTAAAGCTATTTATCATGTTTACCTATGTATATTTATTGATGGGGGCTTCATGCTTCCACAAGCAGAGGATCATTACTTATGAAAATTTACTAAAGATAAATACTTGTATCAAGCTAGGAGTCTAATCCTTTTAGATATGTTCAGTCCAAAAATATATAGCTTTTAAATTTTTTTAAAATTTTTTATAAAATTGTTAATCTAAGTCTATTTAAAATATTCATATTTAAAAATTGAAAATAAATACATAAATTTAGTTTATAAATTAAACACTTCTAATTTAAAATTTTATTAAAAATTAAAAAATATATTTTTGGGCCTAGTCCGAAATGATCATAGCCAATCGAACTATCAATAAAAACATAAATGCAAAAGAAAATTGTAAATAAAAAAGTGATGTTAACTATTTATGTTATGAACAAAAAATCATTAATGACAATTGAAAACTGAAGATAACAGTAATTAAAATAGATAAATGTACGTATGAAGGGTTTTGCGATCAGCTTTTGGACAATTGAATGCAAAAGCCGGGAGACAGCTATATATATTTAAGGCAGGTGGGACTTGGGAGGTTTAAGAAAGCAATAGATTTTTTGTGGTTTCCTGCTGTAGTATTGACTTTGTAAAAAGATGGAAGAAAAATGAAAAGGAAAAATACAAAAGAAATAAATTTGCGTAGTTGACAGTTTCAGCAGACTAAAGAGTACGATCTTACCTTTCCTGGGCCCTTTCTTCCTAGGAGGATAGATTGCCGCGCATCTTTGCCATCCAAAAAACGTAAAAGAAAAGTACAATCTTACCCATTGCATGAATAAATAAATTTCTCTTTCATCGTAATTAAAGATAATTTTTCTTATATCCATAACAAATGCACATAATTCCTCTTATATCCACAACATTTTTTAAATTCTTTTTATACTCATCCTTAAATTCCTCTTATACCCACGACGTTAAAAATGAAGCATGCATTGCTACATGCTCTTAGGCGCATACACTTATTTTAAAAAAATTTTTTTTTTTCATAAATTTGTTAGCCCAAGCGTATTCATCGTATGTATCAATTTTTATCATTTCTAGAGATTTTTAAATATTTATTTTTGAGTTTTGAAAATCAATGGTATTTTAGTAATTTAAAATTACCTAAAATACCAGTAATTTTCAAAAATAAAAAATAAATATATAAAATAATCAAAAAATGGTTAAAATTTACACGCATATTAAATACACTTGAGCTAACAAATTTATCAAAAAAAATAAAAAAATAGGTGTATGCACCGTTATCTACCCCATTGAAAAGATCAAATTTTATCCATTTAAAAAAATTTAATTCGGATAATTTAACCTTAACGTGACTTAATTGACAGTAGTAAATTATTAATATAAGATATTGAATAACTTGAAAGTCATATTAAGATTAATTTATTTTAATTAAAAAAACTAAAATAATAAAATCATCTTTTTAACGTGATGGACAACGGTAGCTTTAATGATGTGAGTATGAAAGGAATTTATGGTGAAATGTTATGGGTATAAAATATTGTAAGTATAAAAAAATTACGTGAATTTGTTATTGGTGTAAAAAAAATTATGCATTGTCATTATCAACTCAACGTTAATGTCAATCACGGAGGACCCCACCTGAGATGTCGAATTTTTTTGTCTTTATACGAAGTTGCGTGCGGGCGTTCGTTCATATAGTTAATCGGCTGCGTTTCTACAGATTTCTTATACGTTAACTTTCTTCATTTTAATATTTTAATAATGGATGAAATTTTTTTCTCATCTATCATACTCAGGGAAACGTTTCGGTGCACTTGGGTACACTTAGTTTTAGTGCACCCGCGTGCAAAACTCATTTATTATTATTTTTTTGAAAATTTTTATACAACTATTAATATAAGTATATTAAACATATGTATTAAAATTTGTCAATTTTGAATTTTTTATTTTTTGAATTTTTTAAAAATTTCAATGGTATTTTTCATAATTTAAAATTACTAAAATGCTACTAATTTTAAAAAATCTAAAAAATATAAAATATCTAAAAATAATAAACTTAATATACATGTTCAATACACTTAAATTAATTGTTATATAAAAAAAATTAAAAAAAAATAAATGAGTTATATATATTAGGATACAACGAAGCTAAGTGCAACAAAGTTTAATAAATCACTTTCCATGTATCTAACATCATTTATATTTTCATAGAAATTCTTTCATTTATTTAGTATTATTGTATATGGAGCTATGACTACATCAATAAATATATAAAATCAACATAATTAAATAGTTTAATACTAAATATTAATTTAAAAATAGTATTTTTACATTTAAACTATTTAAATGTCACTAATTTGTAGATGAATTTAAGAATTTTTTTAAATTTACACATGAATATATTTATTTTTGAGCAAACGTATCCATTCTCCTATTTGATTTAGATGAATCTTCATCTCTTAGATAAATAAATAATATTAAATATAATAAATAAATTGAATATCATTAACATCTTAAAAATGACAAGAGTTATATGATAAGACCATACTTAATAGTCTTTGTAATTATTTAATTTGGATGCTTATCTGTACTCTCTACGATCTTAGAAACAACTCAAACAACTACTCCCTATTAATTAATAATAGTTTGCAATTTCATAATAATCATTTAAATTAACAAAATTACAAAGCTAAGCATAAAAATTATATTTAAATTAATTTACCAGCCATGTTCGCATGCCATCAGGCTAATAGCCGAAGGTTTTTAATTTTAAATCTTCTATGATAGATCGCCTACTCCACCTCCTGTTATTATTATTATTATTTTGTATGGAATTAGTTATTAGTTATTATTATTATTATTATTATTATTCTCACAGCAGTAGCAGTAAGTGCTCGAGAAGCCACGTTTACCCCGCGATCACCGCGATCAATGCGGGCAAGTCACCAGGCAGCTGCGGCCACGTTCTGAGCCCATAGGCTTCGAAAAATAACAGAATTTTAATGAGGTAGGGAGGGAAGATGGGGGAGAAGACAGCAAGTGAAGAAGGGGCAGAGAAGGGGAATAAAACGATTAAAAAGACGGTTTTTAAGAAACCCGTGGACGTTTTAATTCCCAAGAACAGGTCTATCTCCTCTCCTCTCCTCGCTTTGCTACTAACCAATCATTTCAGATTACTCCCCTCACGGCCAAACAAACAAAAAAGGAAAAGAAAAAAAAATCACATTTCTTGCACGAGTTTTCTTTTATTGCGCCATCGCTTGCCTTCGGGTTGGGTTGGTTTTTGTTTTGTTTATGTTAGTTCATGTCGTTTGTTGAGTTCTTTCCTTTTGGAATGAAAACACAACACCCCCAACAAGAGCCTAGATTTCTGCTTTCTGCTTTCTGCTTTTTGCTTCATGCAAGTGATTATTTCTTCACGGTTGAATGGTGGGGCCGGCGGAATTCGTTTGTGCTTCTTGGATGGGGAGGATAAAAGTGTAGAATTGCTTTGATTACTGGGCAAATTCTCTTCCGGTGTGGAGGAGTGGAATCTGCGCTTTGACCAGCTCCTTAAGTGGTGAAGTCTTCCAAGACTTAGCTGGGCCTTTCACTCTTCAGCTAGGGAATCTGTCGATGCTGTGCGGCGCAATGGCCGTGGACCTGTATTGGGTTTTTTTCTTTCAATGCAAGTCGGGGCTGAGAAGCAGAATCCAAGGTACTGTCAATTCGTTCTCTTGATTCCTAGTGCCACCCAGGAAATGATTTGATTGAAGCAGCAGAAAAAAGGAGGCTTCCTTCTTTAAATTTGGCAAGTGTGTAGAGGGCCTATGAGAGAATTCTTGAGGGAAATTCGGTTTCAGGTAGGCTGATACTTGCATAATTCTGAAGAAGCAGTGGGTTTTTCTTTACAGCTTCAAGGAAAATGGACATTTGTGATAGCCTTGACTGTAGATTGAAGGTGTCAGGAATGGTGGCAGATTCCATCATGATGGGTATTGTGAATTCTGCCATGGAAGAAGCATACAAGAAAGTCTGCTCCAAGGAAGGGGATTTGGAGTGCCTGAATGAGAAATCCAGGTTCTGTGAGCTGGCGCTGATGCAATTAGAGTGGTGTTTGAAGTTTATGCAAGAAGAGGTGGACAGCTACATTGTTGAGAGCAGCCGTGAGCGTGAAAATCTCGTCTTTGATTTGACCACTGCGAGAGACAGAATGCAAAAACGGCTGGAAGAAACTTTACTCGCAATTGCAGAGAAAGATAAAGAACTGACAGAGAGATTGGAAAACGAATCAAAGCTTATACAGGCTTTGGAATTGAAGGAAGAGGAATTAAATACTCTCCGCGCTACCCTCGAGCTAGAAAGAACAAAATGTGAGAGAGTGCGGGAGCTTGTTCTTGGCAATCAGATCTGTAAGAGCAATGACAGAAACCATGATTTCTTTTCTGTAAAAAGTTCCATGGATCAGAAGTTTTGGAATATCAAACAGAAGATTGAGGATGGGCTGGTGAACTTGACAGACGGAACTCACATAGATGAGAGCTGTGAAGAACCCCTCCAATTTGTTGGTGCTGTACCATCAAAGCTGGCAGATGAAGGAAATTATAAGCTTTCAGACATGTGCTTTGGTACTGAGTCTGAAGAAGAACATGGCAATGATAGGAAGAGTCACGGTTTGTTTGGGGATGATTTTAATTATGAGAACGGAGTTTTGAATTCTCACCCAAGGGTGGAACTAAGCATGGTTATTCAGCAGATGGGTGTGGATATTGTCATTCTAAAGGATATGCTGGAGTTAGCCTTTGATATGATGGATCATGCTGTTTGCTCTTCAAAGTTGGCATTGATGGAAGAACAATGGAAGCAGGATCTTGAGAGGGAAACGGCTGCTCTTGTTACAAAGAGTTTCATAAGGGAAGTCCAAGGGAATTTCGAAATGAAATTCTTCCACAGGCAGTATGGACATCCTCAGTGCTTCACCAGTGTTGATTGGGAAGCATTGATAGATGAACTTAAAAACCTGCATCATGAACTTGAGGTGCTGGATATTCAAAACAAAGTTCAGTCAACATGTGCAGCAAGTCAGCGGTTTGGAAGACCTCCACAGAAGCATATTCATGCTGATGCTCTGCGTCGTTCTGGAAAATCAGACTCAGCTTTGAAATCGGAAGGGCTAAGTTTGGGAGACATACCTGAAGAGGATTCAATTACTCAGCCTGATCATAGTGCTGTCGAGGAAATTCAGAATCATGAGCCAAGCTTGAAGAACTTAATTCCAAACAAGGAAAAAAGTGCTAATATACTGCAAAGATGTGGCATGTCTGACTCTGCTTTGATGTATGGAGACCTATTTCATTCAGAGGATCCTCAGAAAGAGGAAAGATCGGGGTATTCTCATCATCACGTTGCCGAAATGATAAGAAACCACGAGGATATTATAAGGAAGAAAACTGACGAGATAAACTGGCTGAGAGGGGAAATTTTTAGAGAGAAGTGTCGTCGACCTACGAGAGCCAAGGACATTGATTCTGTAAACAAAATAATCCCAAAGTTAATTTCTAGATTGGACCATATAATTAAGGAAAGTGGCAAAGTATATGTCACTACTGATTTGAGGGAGAAGGTAAGAAAAGCAGAACAGGACCGAGAAGATTTAGTTTTGCAAGCTGTGGTTATGACAGAGACTTGGGCAATACTTTTTAGAGGGCTTGTGGAGGATTTTCATCTTAAATTAGATAGCCGCGTTGTGGAAGACCTGGAAAGGGATGATGTTAGCACAGTTTTTTTGAGAGAGATTGTTAGGGAAGGGAACGCTGAGATAGAAAGGTCTAACTTGGATGGCCTTATTAGCGAAGAGGCATGTAAAACTGTCCTTAGTGAGGTGGTGAAAGATTTTCAGTGCGACGTCAGTTCTGACATAGGAATGTGTCAGGAGGCCATGGATCACGATGTTTTCATTGAAGTTCTGTCTTCAAAAGGTGATCGTTCTCAATTATGGGAAGATTTGGTGTCAGATGAAATTCCTCAACTGGCACAATGGGATTTGAAACAGGAAATTGAAGATTTAAATGGAATGCTTAATGAGAATGATGACGCCTTCTTTGCAGTTAGTGGTAAACTAGAAAAGGCTCTGCAGCAGATAACAGCAAGTAAGGAACAACTGGAAGAATTGAGTTCTAGTTTCAGCATAACAGTCGGAGATTTGGAAGAGGCTCATGGTCAGATGTTTTCACTTGAAAGCATTGTACATGATGGAGACCCCACAAAGTGTCTAGCAAATGCAGTAAATCAGCAAATTGTATTCGATTCATTTATTGCGCCCCTTTCAGATTTTGCCAAAGGAATAAAGGACTTTGGGCTCATGATAAATGAAAGATTAGGAGTTTTTGTTATGAGGTAATTCGTGAATGAACTTTTACTACTTGACTAATTACTATACAATTGAATTAATTGAATTATGAAGGTCTATCGTATACTCTTATTTTTTCGTATATCAAACTTTTCTCAGATTTCGAACTGAGCCCAGACATAAACTTCCCTTTTTCTTTCTTTCTGTTGCTGTGCTTTTCTTTTCGTTGAATGCTAAATGTAATGTTAACCTGAAATTCCAATTGTACGGAAATACTAATCGAGTTGTAGTCTTACCAGGTTGGAAGATGTAAACAGGAAATTCAGCTCCTTGATTAAGCTTGTGAGCTCCCTCAGGAGAAACGAACTGGTTTACAGGAAGGCTTTTACGAGGAGATGTTATGACCTTCAAACAGCTGAAGCTGAGGTTGTGAGAATTGTCCATTTGTTATACAAATTCTTTTACTTTCATCATGCTCGTTTCCTCATCTCAACTTCTTGAAATCGGCTTTAGGACATCTGTTGTCCTCTTCGATCTGCTTTTCTGTATTTCACCCCCCACAGGCCCTCACTTCCATGCTACTATTGTTCTTTTTATTGATCTGGATTATAGTATCATTATAGTCTTCCTAAAACTTCATCTCAAAATATCATTCCTGGAACGCTTAATTTCTTTGTCATGCTACTTTCGAATTGCCTGATGCAGTGTTCTCGGCATTTTCAACTAACCATCAGTGCTTCCAAAACATCCTCACTGGTCTCCCATCCGTTTTCAGTAGGAAGGATGTTTCCTTTACACAAGCTAGGAGCTTCACTTTAGAGGTTCACATCTTCGTGTTACATGGGCTCTCAAACATGTATTAGTAGTTGCATGGACACTCAATTGTCCACATTTCTTGAGCCCATGTTCATCAAGGGGTTTATTTACTGTGGTCATTGCTTACATATTTGGTTATATTCCTAAATGTAGGTGGATCTTTTGGGAGATGAAGTGGAATCACTTCTGCGCCTTCTGGAGAAGATATATGTAGCTCTGTATCATTATTCACCAGTTCTGCAGCTTGACCCTGAGGTAAGACTGGTGTGTTCTTTGGGGATCCTTTCTGTTTTGCATTTGGATACACTAAACTATTGCTCTTTGACACCCGATCATGAAGTGGCCGGCCACAAATCATACACACACACACACACACACACACACATATATTTATTTATTTTTCAAGTTTTTTTTATAAACCTGTAAGCTAAGTGTATGTAATCTAGAGTTCAAGTTTTGCTAATTTTAAATATGTTTAAAATATTAAACATATTTATTTTAAACGTATTTAAAAATAGTCTTTATGTTTAAAAACAAAAATATATAAACATATTAAAAATGGTCAAACTTGGTTATAAACGAAATAACTTAGATTAACACGTTTATAAAAAAAATAAATAAATAAAAATAAAAAAAATATGTTAAACTGCCCCAACTGTGGTTGGCCGTAGAGGATCATCCATCTTATTATTATTATTATTATTATTATTTTATGTGCGTACATGTTCGAATTCCTGCACATGTATTTTTTTCTTTTTAAGTGAATTGTTGCACATGTATTTAGTAGTACTGATTTTAGGCTTTTGTTACCTTGCAGCTTATGGGGGTTCTGGACTTAATCAGAAAAGAACTAACTGGAGAAGCTGATCATCTTACTGCTAAGCGGCCTTAAAAACTCTAGTCCCCATACTTTCATTTTCATTTCTTAAGCTCTAAACCTGGGAGGTGACTCATTGCTCCGGTTAGACCTCATCAACTGAGCTGGGTTGTGGAAGGGGCTGAATGCTTAGGCTGACAAATTCTTCAATTCATCTATTTCTAGATATTTGGGAGTGAAGCCTGCTAAAAAAGAAAGATCAAGCCTCTCATATCCATCTATGATTTCCGGATATGGCTGCCTGTTTCTCCTAATTTATTTGCTGCTGAGTTCTTCCGGACTCAGGACAAGGTGAAATCCTTTCGTGCCGATGGCTGTCTCATCCATGTATTGCATTTTGCAGTCGTCCTGTAGGATGTGTGCTTTACTCAAGAAAGCTCCACTGCAATATGCCTTGGAAATCATCGGCATTGGACAAAGATGTTCATTATCTCCGTTGTACCATGCTTTTGAAATCTGCAGTGTACAAAGATGTTAATTTTTGTAACGTGGGAAGAAGTTGATCTAATTCCCTGCTGTTTAGTTTCTCGATATTGCAAATTTCTTTTCCCTTTTTGGAATGGATGCCAGTGGCCATTCCTAGCTCTGAAAACATCGCGGGATTGATCAGCTATGCTATTTGGATTGGATTACAATCACTTCCTGAGAAAATTTCGTTTCCTGGCTTTGATTTGATATATACTTTTCGTAATAATTTTATTTTTGTTATCATTAGTTAAAAACTAACCTTATTTACTTTTACAACCTGCTGCATCTTGTGGACTTGTAAGCGCACTGGAAGATATTAGGCTGTGGATGTATGGAAAGGAGAAAATAAAGACATCGATTATTACCTGTTTGTTCATTTAAAAGTTTATTACTTTTTAAAGTAAAATTTATTTTATGATTATCGCCGAATTACATTTATTATGTCCTTGGATTATTTTTGCTACTTTTCCTTTCTATGATTACAAATTTACATCCAATCCAACAAATCCATCTTTCCGTATACGACTTAGTTGTATATTGGCTTCTATACAATATTAATTTTTTTATTTGTTATTTGCTTCAGTTTTTTCATGAATATGTTTTTAAAAAATGTCTTTAACTCATATACAAAGTTTTACAATTTTATACAGTAATTTTACATATTTATTTTTTATTTAAAAAAAAAATCAATTTGGGGGGCATTTCAGTCAATTTCACCCATAAAAACTTAGTTTTTAAAAATTAAAAATAATATATAAAATATTATAAAAATAGTAAAACTTGATATGTTGATTAAATATACTTACGAAAAACATGTTTATGAAAAAAAAAAAGTAAATAAAAAAATAAATATTATATGGAAAGCCTGTATATGATTCATCATATGTAATCATGCTTCTTTCAATAATTCCTTTGATACTTACAAACTCGTACGATGCCGTTATTCTCTCATGCTCATGTCTTTAGAATCCGTCAGTGACAGCCAATGTTTTGAAAACCGGACCGGTCACTGAACCGGTTTTGTGACCGGTTCCCGGTTTTTCCGGTTCAACCGGATCG
>JAXCLR010000001.1:52266500-52285766 GCA_035584095.1 Annona squamosa
GGGGGGGGGGACCCCTCAAAAAAGGATTTGGTGGAAAAAGATCTTACCCCAAGGATGAAATGCTTAGGGTGTGTTGGATAACGTTAGCGGAGAAGTGGAAAAGGAGGAAAATGGGGAAATGTTTGAAAATTATGAAAGTAATGTGATGTGATAGGGGTAAAGTGAGAATTAATAAGGTAGGTGTGTCATAAAATAATTGGAATATAAGAGAAAATGGAAAAAAGTAGTGTAGTTAAAATAGGTAAAATAATTGGAATACATGGGAAATGTTTTTTCATTTTCCCTTTCCTCACATACGTTACCAAACGCACCCTCAACTTTTTCTGAAATTTTTTCTTCTTGAAAAGCCATTTCAATCTTCTTTAGGCTTCACACACACATGACAACACCCCCACCCACCCTGAACATCAAGAGGAATAATCTCTAAGAGGACTCTTGAACTCTTATGCTTTTCTTGATGTTTTAGAGGTGTAGCAGACCCCTACATATATAGTTTTCATGTTTTCATGGCTTCTTTCAAACTTCAATTAACACAAGGACTATTGTGTATGGAATTCATCCAACTAGCTTGAGCAATTGCATATGAGAGACCACGTATCCATGATGATGCTGAGGTGTTTCTTATTTTGAGTTGCATAGTTTCTTCTCTACTCTCTAGTCAACCATTTCCTGCTTTTCTTCGAAGGAACTTTGCACTGATTACTTGTGCATTATTAGTAGTGGAGTCTTGTATTATCTGTTTTTCCCAGCAATATCAATGGAAAAAAATTGGAAAGGAATGGGAAAAGAATTTTCCGAATCTTTTCTTTTCCCCTTGCTTCCCTCTCTTTCTTTCCCTTGTTTTCTTATTTGCTTGTACCCTTTGCTGAGATGGTGCCAACTGCTGATCAGCAGAGAAGAAAAGGCATGCATTAATCATCTGAGGGCCCATTTCAAAAAAGCAAGGTTTGAAATTTTTCTGTTTGAAATGTCCTGTCAGTCCATTAATGGCCGCTTGTAACCTGCACAAACTAACGCATGACCCCATGCCTGATCTTATGGACTCTAATCTTTGGTAACAATAGTTTTTGCTCGCTTAGCTGGATTGCTCTAATCTTCCTATCATCAGTGCTCATTGTTGGCTGATGCCTTCACCATTGCATGCATATCTGAAAACGTGACTAGCTGCACATTCTCGCTTAGAAATTGTGCTTATTTCCTAACAGGTTACCATGAAAGCCCCTTTTTCCTTGTAATGCTGTTTTTATTAGATAGTGCCCAGCAAAATCATTCTATGTGAGATCTGTACATAAAAACTGTTGAGATTTACAAGATGAGGTTTTGTCCTTTTGCCTAGCTAATATCTGCTTTGAAGTCTTACAGATTCTTTCCTTTTGCCTAGTTAATATCTGCTTTGAAGTCTGACAGATTCTTTCTTTCTCTCAATAGGAAACTCACTGGCCTGAGGTTAGAAGGCTTCATTGCTCCTAGTTTGCAGAATTTATCTGACTTGATGACTCTGTAAGCATATCTTTGGAGATGATCAATTAAATACTCCCAAGCATTGTTCCTTGAAACCACAGATTCTTTATTCTTTACTAATTTTCTATTACATGAGAGCATGGTAACTCCATGTATTCTAGTTCTGTGCAGATGGTTGGATGATAATTATTTGAAAGGACCGATCCCTGTGGAGTTGGGACATCTGAAAGAGCTAACGTCCCTGTACGTTCCATTTTTCTTTCCTATTGTCTATTTTCCACCATCACAGGCAACCTTATTCAAAAACTTGTTCTGAAGCAAAATACCCTGAGTTAGTCTCAGTTGAGTTAATGTTATTACAATGTGATAGAAAATTGGTTTTCAAAAGTGGAAGTCTAGGTGCTAACCTGGGTTTGAGTTGACTAATGTGTTTTTTGAACGCTGAGCTTTGAGGTATAAGCTTTAGTTTTGTCCCTGATACAACTGGTTTTTAATTGAATTTTGAAAAATTAAGTCGACTAGCAGGAAACTCTTTGAGTGATAACCTGCCATCAGCAATAGCAGCTCTTCCAACACTGAAGGAACTGTAAGATACTTCATTTTTCTTCATAGGTTATGTTGCTTAGTTTATAATTTTCAACCTTTCTCACATGCCTGCAGTCTTATATTCTGTACGGTCATTCTTTGGTAGGACTTTGGCGAACAATCACCTCACTGGTTCGTTGCCTCTTGAGAGGATCCTAATGAAGATCCCAAATTTGTCGTATGTCTCTGTCATATTCCATTAAATTTATATATGCCGATTGTATTTCCAGAAGGCTGAATGGCTATCAGCATTACATAGCTGTAAACCTTGGTTGCGATCTGTATTGCTAGAGGCATACCATCAACTGATGAAGTTGGTTCTGCCCTCAAACCAATTTATTTACGATTTCAGAAATGTCAAGTTTAGATAAGTGAAGAATGTGGAAAGAAACGAGGCATTGTATGAAGCAAACTGGTGATTAAGATCTTACAGTCCTCTTGACAGCATAGCTAACAAAAATGTTTATGAGAAAATTGCCCTTAAGCACTAAAGACCAACTTAGACATCAGAGAAAATTTGTAAGCATATGACGCTGGTAGGATTAGCAATTCAGGGAGAGACATCTCCTGTAAATAATCGATAAAAACCTCATTCCTCCTCTAAATCATTGGACATTCATTTTCCGCTTGGCTTACTGACACATTATAAACAAAACAAGGATTGAAATGCCATGGACACATAAAACCAACCAAAGCACCATGTGCACAAGCATACATGCAGACATATACATCTGCAAGTAGTAATGAGATTCATGCAAATAAAAAAAATTAATGGAAAACATGTCCAACATGTGTTTTACATTGTAAATGCTAAATTTCAATTCAACAGTACCAGCAATATGCTCAGAGAATAAAAGTCTTTCAGTTTTCTGAATGGTTATTGGCAATTACTTCCTTTCAAAGTAGGTCCATAAAATGAACTAAATGGTGGTTTTTGCAAGTTGTAGTGCTACTTATACTGTCAAATACGAAATTGAAGGCTACTCTGAATGTTGATTTCAGAGTTGTTTGATGATTTACAAAATGAGGAGCTAATATATGGCACTGGGGAGATCTTGAGCCATGAGGGTTGTTTTAAAATTATATTTGATGGGTGCCCAGGCTTCTTCTAGTATGATTATTGAAGATTTGTTGACAAAGGGAATTCTTCTGTGTAAGGTCTCCTCATATTTCAAGATTTTCCTGGTGATTGATATCTCAACTGTGAGCATGATTCTTCAATAGTCACAAGGAATATGCATTCTTGGATTTTATGAAGGCCCTGTTCCTTACTGTTCCCTTTCGTGCACTTGTACCTGGATCCCTTGACAACTGATTTTTAAGTCAACAAATGTTCTTGTTGTCCAAAAAAAGTGGAATACTAAATGATTTTCTTATGACAGTCTTGCTCGTTGTTTATCATATTCTCCTGCCTTTTTGCATATTCAAGTGATTTGGGTTGATTTGAATCACAATGCATCTGTTTTGTAGGTTACATGGGAATTATGGACTTTGTTCCGTAAGTGGAATGCTCGATTTGCCAGTTTGTGATTCAGTATCTTCTCCTTCAACTATGACTTCAATGCAGACTGGTGATCATTTCAAATCAATAGAGACACAAGAAGCTGTGATGTTTGGAGGAGATCCAAGTGTTCCAACTTTGACTCCCGCAGCAGCAGCAGCAGCTAGGAAACCAAGAAAACCAAAATCAGCAGCTATTATTGGTGCGGTTGTTTCTGCAGCTTTGATTGTGGCTATTGTTGTTGTAATTGTCTATATGTGCTTAATACGTGCCAAAAAACTGGCAAGGAGACGTTCTGGGACTAGATCTTCTGAACCATCACCACAAGGTAATCTTAAATTTTTTAATGTTCTTTAGGCTGTGTTTGGACCTACCATTGAATTGGAATGCTTGGTCCTAGTAGTAGAAATGACCAAGTTGCAGTTTCATGGAGAAGCCACAGATCTAGAATGTGCTGAACCTGAAAAGTGCTAATTAATCAGTAGATGAACATTTCTTGTTTGCGTTTTCTTAGCTTTGCTACTGTACTCAAATTTCTTCTTTTCTTGTTCTTTCAGTTGAGTGGGCAAGAGAGGAAGGATCTCAAGGATCTCCAAGATCTCAAGGATCTCAAGTATCTCCTGCTGCTGATGTCCTTTCACTGGGTGAGGCACAAAGTTTAAGACAATTCACGTTAGCAGAGCTAGAGTCTGCTACATCCAATTTCAGCCGAAGTAATTTCGTTGGTGAAGGTGTATTTGGTTCGGTGTATAAAGGACTGCTTGAGGATGGATCTATTGTAGCTATCAAACAACGCCTGCTGGATCCAAGTCAGCATTTTATTCAACAGGTAATGTTGGAGGCTGGGTTATCGCGATTATTAGGCCTTTGAAGATACCTTGCAATTCTGTTGCACTTGATGTTGTCCTAGTGTAGGGATATGTCTCACAGATGGGTACTGATATGGGGTAAAGAGGATTCCAATCATTCTATGAGTTACGACCATGATGAGAACGTGGTTTAACATATATGTGGTATTAATGATAAGAAATATTCTAAAAGAGAGCACAATATTTGTTGAAATGGGCCGGTTCTATCTCAAAATAATTAGCCAAGTTAGGAAACCTATTCTAACACATATAAACCATAAACTCTGTAAATCTTTTAACAATATGAGATTTCCTTCCCACTAACACTTTCCCCTATGTCTTGGGCCAAAGAAGTGAACAATGTTATAAATGGGGACACACAAAAATGGACTTGGGTCTAGTTCTAATACTATGTTGAGATGGGCCAGTTTTATTCCAAAATGAATTGCCAAGTTAGGAAGCCTACTCCCTCATATATAAATCAGGAACTCTTTAAGAGTGTGTTTGGCAATGAGAAAAAAATGTTAAGCTAAAACTTTTTACTCTCTATAATTATCTTATTTTAAAATTATTTGTTGACATCTTTCGATACAACTATCCTATTTTCTGATCATTTCTATATAACTATCTGTATAACTAACCTATCTATTTTTAACCTTATTCTCTTTATACCTCATCATTACCCTTATCATATCACATCATTTTCTACTAATTTAACAACTTTTACATTAAAAACTTATTCCTCAAAAAGTTCTCTCTTCCCAAACACACCCTGTCTCTGAACAATGTGAGATTTCCTCACTACTAATAGCATCGATTCTATATTTTCTTATGAAAGGAATATGCAAAGTGTAGTTAGTAGGGATATTTAGTTCTCAAAGAACTTCTATGGAATTGTACCTTGTTAATTTGCTATGAACGTTCCCACAATAATAATCATGTTGATTGAATGAGTATTAAAGGTATTTGTGTTCAAATAGAGCGTTTCTTCATTCTTTACCTCATGTAGTTCCATTGTCATGGTCCAAAACATTTAATCATGAGTCTAGCGTACAATGACTATTACACGGAGACTCTTCTTATTGGTTATAATTTTTATTTTGAAAAAGGCTGTGTTTTTTGCAAAACCAATTTGATAGGTAAAAATGATCCTTTGTTAGGACTTTGTAACCATAGCATGCGTGTTGGCTAATAAGAGCGAACCATGATAAGTTTTTCCAATGACGGAATTTTGCATTGTGCAAAAGAATAGCTTTTCTAAACTATCAATTGGAAAATTTTTTTTATGTATTGAATGCTTATTTTTGTTTTATGACTTACTATGTTGTTATTATCCAAGAAATGAGATTATTACATCAGTTCTTTTTTTCCCCCACTTCATGTCTCAGGTAACGCAGATAGGCCTTATCAAGCACAAACAAGTGGTGAAGTTGCTTGGTTATTGTCAAGAACATCATCAGCAGTCACTCATTTATGAATATGTAGCTAATAGGAGCGTCAGGAATCATCTATATGGTTCTCTCTCTCTCTCTCTCTCTCTCTCTCTCTCTCTCTCTACCTTCACATCCATGGCAAGAAAACAGCAAGTTCTGACGTGAACTTATCGTTGTCATCATTTGCAGATGACAAAGGCTTCCCTATTGGAAGGCTAGATATCCGCCAACGACTCTCTATCGCATTGGATGCAGCCAGAGGCAAGTAATCTCCTTTTGATAATAATTTCATTAATGTTTCTAAGTGTGCTCTCTCTCTCTCTCTCTGAACTAACAGCAATTTTCAGCTGCATGTTTTTTTTGCAAGTTTTGAATCTGCGGATATGCAGTCCAGTGTTTTGTTTTCATTATAAGAGATCTTAACCATCTAACTTGGCTGAATCCAGCTATGAAAATTGCTTTAATGATCTATCCGTGTGTCAAGGTTAGAGGGCTACAGTCAGTGCAGGTTAGGGCAATGCCTTCTGCACTGCGGCCAATTACCTGCTAGTGCATTGGTTGAAATGCTTACTAGGTCATAAGTTTAACCACCTGTTCCCATGTTTTAATCTTTTTCTATTTTTCTTTTTCCTTTTTCCCTTTGAATACTCCTTGCAACTGGCAACGACAAAGGGAAATGAGGCAATGTCTTTTGGTTGTGATGGATAGTAACAACATCTTAATCATGCAATCAGGACTAGATTATCTGCATGGGTTGACACCCCCTGTCCTACACATGCACTTCAGGACAAGCAATGTTCTTGTAGATGAAAACTACCAGGCAAAGGTGGCTGACTTTGGATTGTCCAAACTACTTGTTGGAGGCTCTGCTGCTGGATCGTCATCAGGAATTGATTACTTTCTTGACCCAGAGTATACTTCTTTATTCCATATTGCTTTTCTCAAGGTTTTGAAAACTACAAAATGGTTTATATAGTGGTTAGGAGCCACTGATATCATCCAAGATGTGCTAATTATATCATTCAAAGCACCTCATTGCAAAATGCTAATGGATTCTCCAAAGTGTTTGACTCATTTGTGTTTTTTTTTTTTGTTTTTTTTTTTTAAATTTAATAAAATTCGATTCCATCATTCCTAGAAAATTCTACCAGTCTACATGGATGCTGCAAAGTCATGTCTTGGACATGGAAATTTAATTCAAGTTGTTTATGAAGATCTTGTGGCAATTCTCTTCCAGGTTTTCCCAATCAATTGGATTTTCTCAAACAAATGATGTCTATGGTTTTGGAGTCTTCTTGTTGGAGATGATAAGCGGGCAGTCTATTATCAAGAGGGCAACTGAGTTCGGCTTGAATTTAATAGAACAGGTGCATGACACTGCATTAATTACACAAGTATCTAGCGTAGTCCGATGTCTAGCAATTTAGATTTGTTTCTTTTCCTTTTCTCATTGGCATCGTAACCATATCAAAAATGGTCCTTGGGCACTTCAGGTGGATGAGATTCCTCAAAAATAATTTTTTAACATACATTTTTTTTGGAGCGGAGATATTCCTTATACTGAAAGCATTTGAAAGTTTGAAGGTGGAAAATAACAGGAAGATAAATTCCATGATGCGATCGGTAATTTGCAAGCATTTTTGGGAAAAGAAAAGTGACCCAAATAGTTTGTCTTCTATTAGGCAACATACGTGTATGTTCAAAAGGAACTATTTGTCTTGTCAAAAAACAAGAAAAAAAGAAAAGAACTATCTGCAAGCATGGGTAAATCCTCCATTCTCGCCATTTAACATTCATTTGGTGATTATTGGATTCTCATCTGATTTTTATAACCATCTATCTTTCTGAAAGAAATCTACTGTTAGTGTTAATTAATCTGAATTCATGTATCTTCCAATGACATTGATTCATTTGATCAGCAACCCATCCCTGGAATTTTGTCTAAATTTCTGAAATGCTTGATATTTCTAAAAGAAATCTTTTGTTATTGTTAATTAATCCAAATTCATTTTTCTTTCCATTTTCTTCATGAAGATCAAGGTCGATCGCAAACTTGATGATTTTTGGGACAAGACACTGGGGGAGAATGCAATGCAATCTCTGCAGCAAATGCTAGACTTGGCATTACGGTGCGTGGACGTGACCCCAATGAGGCCAGCAATGAATGACATTTTGAGAGAGCTGGAGAAGATTTATCACCGTGAGACAAATTGGAAGCAGACTACCGACATGGGGGATGATATTGGCATTGTAGCTCTTGGAAGTGATCTCTTCAAGTGACAGTCTCTCCTCAGCACGCATGCCCACTTCAATTCCTCTGTTAGCCTCAGTGATTCTTTCATTACAATTTCATTGCCTTCCTTTTGTAGAGAAAAAGTTAGGAAAAAGAAGTTGTTGGTTGAACTGAGTGCGATAAGAATAAATATATTTGGGAGTAATCCTTGTTCAAAAGCTGATATATGAAAACAATTTTAGAGGAGGCCTGTCTGATACAGAAGAAGCGGTTTTGGAGGCCTACTACAGGCTTTCGGTGCCATAGCAGCATGCTTGTTAACTTGTTGCGATCTTGGATTGAGGTTTGCGTGTGTCATTTGCAACGGTTTGGATCTAAAGGTGTGTTCAAAACACTGGAGCAAAAATGCATGCAACGGTTTGGATGTGAATATGTTATTTGCAACCATTTGGATGTAAAGATGTGTTCAAAATTCTGGAGAGGCAGAATGAAGTTGGTCCACTCGGGAGCCTTTTGAAAAAACTTGGGCGTCCTAGTGAAGGGTATCGATGAAGACGGGTTGTAAAAATAGATCCTCATACGTCATAATTGTAAATTAGCTTTGATGTTCCGGATATTTGCAGAATAAATGCTCTATTGTTATGAATATTCGAAATTTATGAGCAATTTGTCATTTCATCATTGTAAGTCATTTCTTACCCAAGTAGGGGCAATTGTATGGGTCTTATTGCGCTTTCTTGACGATCAGAAACCAAATTCATTAATTTTTAATTTTCTTAGGACTTGATCATGTGCTTTTTTAAAAATTAATAATTTATCATATGTAGCTTTTATTATTATTATTATTTTTCTCTCTCTACAGTCAAATAATCTTTTTTTTAGTGTGCCCCGGTTCGATACTCAGGCCGGACTCGTTGCTGCCCAAGCTCGACCATAGGACGTGGGCAAAGGTGTGCCCAAGATGCATGCCAGCGTCACTCGGGCTTGGATGCCACTTCTCAAATAATTAAAAGAGTTGTATAAAGTATTTTATGAATATATATAAAAAATGTTAAATCCTTAATAGGTGACTTGATTGTAGAACGATAATATTCAAAAAATTATAAATGACAAATGAAATTTTTTTAAAATGGCTAACTAATAAAAATGATATAAATCTACAACAATAAAAAAATAAATCAAAAGAGCTACTAAAAAATTATTTGCAAAATTAAACATAAAATTGACAATTTATATGATAGCTTAGTAACTAGACGGAGAAAAAATATATTTAAATTAGCTAAAATAAGAGAAAAAAAAACCAGTCATGTTATATGCATCAAAGTGAGGATAAAAAGTTTTAATAAAATACGATGAAATAAAAAAAAATGGAAAACGTGTTTTTATATTTTAATTAAATCAGAATGTTTAACATTGGATGATAGTTCAAATATAAACGAAGACTGAAATGTTGGCCATTTTCTAAAAAAATTCGATTATTTGAAGTAAATGAAGCCCTTAAAACAATGAGTATAGGAAAACATTAGGGCCAAAATAATATGTCAAGCGAGACATGAAAATACATGGGAAATATAAGTATAAATCGATTCATAAACTTATTTTATAAAATTATAAGAATAAAGCTAATGCCAAATGAATGGAAAAATTACAGTAAATCTATAAAAATAATAAAAATATTCAAAATTATGTAAGTTATTGTAGAATGAAATTAGTAAATTATAATATGAAGTTGTGGAAAAGAGTGACCGAGCAAAAACTAAGACGCAAAATAAATTGCTCAGAAAATCAGTTTGATTTTATATTAGGAACATCACTGCTGAGACGATTTTCTTGTTTAGGTAATTATTTTAATAAGTATAAACTATAAACTATAAAGAGAAGAAAAACCTTACAATTATATAAAGTATAATTTGCATTTTGCAAATATCTCCATTCCCCAACGGAGACTCATTTAGTGGGAGGTTTATGCTCCTCTCTCGAATATTGGAGCGGTTATAACTTACAACCCAAATTACTCCGATATAACATTCTAAGTTCTAACTGCCGCCCGTTAATACTCGTGTCCGTTAACACGAAGAAGTAATGGTCTGACGCGACGAACGCAAAACTCCACTAATGAATTAGGAGTGATCCGGTGACGGGCGGGCATGAGGCTGCCGTCTGGTTGCTCTCTTTTATTATTATTATTATTAATTTTTTTTATATACATTTGTAGGCTGGACGTTAATTTTGTCATTTAATTTACATAATTAAAATTTTTTCCTTATCTAATGCATTTAAAAAATTTTTAAAATATATATTTTTTAGTTTCTAACTGGCCAGCACTTGGGAAACCAATTTTTCATTAAAAATATTGAAAAATATGTATATAGACAAGGTAAGAAATTTTTTTAAAAATGTATAGGCGACCAGACTCATTAAAGTGCGGCTTTGAGAAGTATAATAGAAAATTTTTCTTTAAAAATTCATTGGATTAGGCGACCAGACGGAACCCAGGGAATTACCCCGCCAAATGAAAATAATATCAGACCCGGCGTTTCCGCTCTTCCCGCCTTCCATGCACAATACGAATACAATAGGCCGACATATGTTTTCCATCCCATCCGCGGCAGCTACTGGAAAGTGGAAAGACGGTATCTGTCCTGTTTACCAAAAATCTACGCCGGAGATCTTGCATGTAGACCATTTAAACGTACATTCCAAGCATCAGGTCCACAGATCATCGCAATTTTATTAATTTCTAATATCATCGTATCGATAATCAGCACATATTCTGGACTTCATCTGTCAGTTTGATTGCCAAATATATCCCTTCAGTGTGATACACAAGACGCCCATAAACCACAACGGATGGATGTCATTCAACAATTAACACGATGGGATTTTGTTTTAACTAACCATGCATCATGCATCTAGGACTTTCCGGCGCGACGAACGGAAATCCCTCAGCCTTCCATATCCCTGGAAATCCGAAGATCCGAGTGACACTTTCGCTTCGCCCAGCGCATCCGAAAGCCTCTCTCTTTCTCTCCCTGGTCATGGCGAGGCGAAACATCGCGCTCGCACTCTCAGCTCTTCTCTTCTTCCATCATGCCTTCTGCTCTGCAACTCCTCAGAATCTCAACCCCGAAGCCTAACCCGGAGAAGAGGAAGAGGATTTCGGCTTCCTCCGAGAGGACGACGCGGAGTCTTCCTTCGACTCCGACCCAGGGAAGATGAGGAAGACGGAAACAGCGGTGAGTTTGAGTACCCGGAGCCGCCGGTGGTCGACGACAAGGACGTGGTCGTGCCGGGAAAGGGAATTTCAGCGCCTTCGTGGGGCAGAACCGGTTCGTGATGGTGGAATTTTACGCGCCCTGGTGCGGCCGCTACCAGAACCTTGCGCTGGAGTATGGGCGGCCGCAACAGAGCTGAAAGGGGAGGCGGCGCTTGCGAAGGTGAACGCAAAGGAGGAGAGCGAGCTGGCGGAGGAGTTCCAGGTGCAGGGGCTTCCGACTTTTATTCTCTTGTCCGACGGAGCTCGGAAGCTGTTTAAGGGTCACAGAAACAAGTAAGATAGAAAAGGTTTAATTACTATGGAAAAAGCCATATTTATTAAAGCATCTCGTTAAGTAACATGAAAGTTGAAGAAATTTCTTTTGTATAATTAACAAACTAGAAACCATGTAGCTGAATTTGTTACCCCATTTAATTCTTTTTCTCAGGATCCACATGTATGTAGGCTTAGAATGACAATGCTTTTGCATGATGATATATGCTTTAGAGTTGAATCCGCAGGGATGGTATCGTGGCATGGATTAAGAAGCAGACATCAAATAGTGCTTACAACATAACCACCACTGATGATGGAGAAAGGATATTGGAGGAGGAGAACGGAGTGGTCTTAGGCTTCTTTGATTCTTTATTGTTATGTTACTCTTAACTTAAAAAATCTTGTTCATTTAGGGTATGGTTGATCAAGCTTGAAATTCCTGCTAAAACGATGGACTCTTGCTGCCTCGTCTATGCTTGGATTGGGTTAAAGAGTAACTTGAACTCTCTTCACAAGAAATTTGAATAGCCTGTCCAAGTCCTGGGAAATGTTACTCTATAGTTAAGCTTCCATCCAGTAGAGAAAAAGATGGAGCGCAGATATAGATGTACTGATTAAAGACCTGATACAAACCTAAGACCAAAGAATTGTCTAAAAGGGATTTCTAGGATGTCGAAAAAACATCTTGAGCTTTTCATGTTAATGGGAGGGTCTTTCAACTCTCACACAGGTTGACCTAGATGATTCTCTCATCTGTCGTTTAGCCGCTTCTTCATTTATTTTGTAACTATAGGGCCGTGACAGCCTGGAACTAGCTGCTGCTTCAAAACTTGATGATGATGTCAGTTTCTACCAAACTGAAAATCCTGACGTAGCTCAGCTCTTCCACATGGACCCCAAAGCTAAACGTCCTGTTTTAGTCCTTATCAAGTGGGACGATGAGAAACAAAGTTTCTTTGGTTAGCTGCCTTGCATAGTTCCCTGTAGTTAAGTAAACCCAATCGATAATGTTTTGATACATCGACTTCGGATTTTGCAGAAGGTCATTTGACAAATTCTGCTATATATGATTTCGTCATTGCAAACAAGCTTCCTTTAGTAGCTCATTTTAGTCGGGAAAATGCACCTCTGATTTTTGACCATCCAATCTGGAAACAGGTAAGCCAATGCTTTCTTCCTCTATTTAGTGGGTTGCAATCATTTGAAAATATATGCTTTTTATATCGACTATTTAAGTGTCCCAATTTCCCTAACAATTGCTATTATCTTCCAAAGGTTTTGCTTTTTGCCACTTCAAATGATTCCAATGAGGTTCTGCCAACTTTCCAAGAGGCGGCAAAACCCTTCAAGGGAAAGGTAAGTTGTGGGAAAATGAAAACCGGCTTTTAGAGTTGGAGATGCTTTTGCCTTTGACTTCTCCAGATAGACTATTAAGCATCAATGATTAAGATCTTGAACTTGACTATCAAGTCAGTGAAGCAAAATTAGTCTTTTGCAGACAAATTAAAGTGGGGGAAACTAGAGCTTGTGTCTTCATCAAATTCTCTGTACTCAAAACAAGAAATGAAAGATAATTTTTCTTCGCAATCCTTATCTTCTTTTTGATATAAAACAAGAATACAACCGACCTGCATTTGTCTTGATGTTTATCTCAATTGCAGATTGTTTTTGCATATATTCAAATGGATGGGGAAGTAGGGTTACCCTTCACATTATTTTGGTCTCACTGGAGATGGTCCTCATGTATGCTAACTGCCCTCCAAATTGTCCTTTTAAACCAGCTTCAAATAAATCTACAATGGATTGCTTAAAATTCATTCTTGCTTTCAGGTTGTTGGGCACAAGGATCTCAGTAAGTGTAAGTTTGATGGCGATATTACTTTGGAAGGACTTAAGGTCTGGCACAGAGACTACGTTCTCTCTTTGCTATTTTCGTTGCTACCAATGATTTATATGAAAACAGCAAATGAGCCATGGTGTATAATGCTGTTGCGCTTGCTACTGTGTTCTTGCCCTAGGACTTTGGAAGGAGTTTCATCGAAGGCAAGCTTAAGCCCTACTACAAATCAGACCTAATACCTCAGACCGTAAGCTTCATGCAACATCCCATTCTCCTGGCAGCTTATTTGATATTTTTACGTACTTGATTCACGTCCTCTGAATCCTTCTATTTACTGCGTAACGCAGAATGATGAGGATGTGAAGATTGTGGTGGGGTATAATTTTGAAGAGATTGTCTTCGATGATTCTAAGGATGTTCTTCTTGAGGTAACTTGGCATCCGTATACTAGCATGAATTTCACTTCTCTTGCTTGCATCTGTAATATCGGTCTTATCGGATTTTATTTCTCACGCTTTGAGCCAGATCTACGCACCATGGTGTGAGCATTGCAAAGAATTAGAGCCAGCTTATAACAAACTTGCGAAGTTTGTACGAGGAGTCAACTCTCTCGTGATAGCAAAGATGGATGGAACATCAAATGAGCACCCAATGGCTATGGTCTGGCTAATAGAACTTCTTTTCCTTTCGGTGGTCGTTGCTAAATGCTTTATCCTGGCATATAACTTGGTTCTTTTGATTCACAAGTACTGATCTGTTGGATATTATTTCTTTTCCAGGAATCAATGTCAGGTTGTGAATTCAACATGTTGTAATTTCTAACTCATTTTTTCAGGTTCAGGGATTCCCTGCTCCTCTTCTTCCCTGCAGGCAAAAAGAACAATCCTGTAAAGTTTTAATTTCTTATTATCTCTGGCAGTCTAGTTCCAGTGTTTCATCATTGTTAATAGTGAATGAGCTGTCCTGATTTGCTTGATGTTAATAATCTCATTCTGTTTGGAGCAGATTGATGCAGAGACCGATCGGAAAGCAGTATCGCTGTACAAATTCATCAAGAAGCATGCCTCGATCCCCTTCAAAACCCCCAAAAAAGACAAAGGAACAGCTTCTGAGGAGAAATCAGAGGAAGATGTTCAAGAAAGAAGCGAAAGAGATGATGTGAAGGACGAGTTGGGACTTTTGAGGTGCTCGGATTTTGTAGGCATTTTAATTTACCAACAGCAAAGTTTTGTTGTTTCTCAAACGAAAATTAGGTTGAGAGAAATGGTGCATATAAAAATCTTTACCAACAGCAAAGTTTTGGTGCATATAAAAAACGCAAAGGCAGACTGTCTCTCAAATCCTTTTCAAGAACGAAAAACTGTAAACAATCAGGAGGAAAAAAAAAAAAAAAAAAAAAAAACGAGAAAGGGTATGAGATACAAGGCTCAACAACAGATTTTAATATTTCTTTCTTCACATTCTGATTTGGCAAATACAAGAGTATAGTTCGGGGTTTTTTTTTTTTTTGCAAATATAACCTTCTAAATTTGCAATTTTGCGCATAAGCCAATGACGTTTGAATATTTGCAAAGCTAATAGTCCAAGTTTGAGGGTTTTGCAAGTCATACCTCAAGGTAAAAATATTGTTTTTAAAACTACATTTTTATTTTCGATCCAGGTTTGCCCAGTTCAACGGCTTATTCAAACCTTTTTGAACCGTAATATTAATATAAACTACTTATAAAAGACAAGCTTTATAATTTATTTAAATATCAAATAATCATATATTATTATACTTTATGAGCATAAACTAAAATATATGCAATAAAATATAAATTAAAATTAAAATTTGGTTGTGTATGGGAATTGATAAAACTTTTGGATTTTTAAATAGGAAAAAATAATGTGGTATAACAGGGATAATGATAAAGAGTAAAGATAATAAAATTAAAATACGTAAGTTAGTTGTATGAATATTTACGTAGAAATGATTGAAAAATAGAAAAATGTACAGGACGATATAAAAAATAATTAAAATATAAGATAATTGTCGAGAGTGAAAATATTTAGTTTGAAAAACTTTGTTATTAAACAAAACAAACCCTTTATTTATTGAATATTTGGATTTAATATTTAAGGTGGTTTCTCAATCACATAAGTTAAATAATATGCAATTTAACGTGAAAAATAGGTGTCATCTTCGTTTTTTGCTCCTGGCCACATGGATTGATAAGCCTTGTTGAAGATGGTGAGTTGCAAAAATGCACAGGAAATGTGCATACAAAAGCAAGCACAAAAAATAGGCTAGGATGCAACTTGGTATTGGGTTGATTTAAACCAGCTTGACCCATCCCAGGAGAACCTGAAATTAATACTAGATTAATATCGATCCGGTACTAAAACTTGACTCAATCTGAACTAAATATTCTCTCTAAGTTATTAGATCAATTATATTTATTTATGCATTAAGCATTTTAACTATAATTATAATAAAAGCTTTTCCATTTAATTATAACTTAATTAAAATATAAAAAGTTTATCCTAAGACCTATATATCATCTGCATTTGCTTGTCTATAATCTGCCTTAACTTTATTTGCAAATAATTACAAATATATACACTCTTTAAAATTATTGCGTACGTACCAATTAACTATGAAATATATAAGTCTCACTTTCATTAAACTTTAGATAGTACTTTCATGTAATCTTATTTATGTTTTACCTTGATTGTTAATAGGTAAATTTATTATATTTATTGTATTTAGAATTATCTTTTAATTAGAAGACAAACTTTCATCAAAATCAAAGATATTATAAATCATATAAATAAATTCAAGTGTAAATTATTCACGTAGGAATCTAATAATGTTCAAAAAATTCATTTTCTTTAAAAGTAATTTCAACTTCTATTGGTTTGAGAATAACTTGAATTTCAATAAAAATCAAGACCGAAACAAATTTCAGCTTGTCTTGACTCAGATTCTAATGTTAAGGTTAGAATTTATGTTCACTTGAACACGGTACAACCTGACCCAAGTTACATCCTTAGGCGTAAGTTTTTAATTATTTATTTACATTTTTCTATACATCTACTTTATTTTTTAATCATTTCTATACAATTATCTATACAACTAATCTATCTATGTTAATCTTATTTTTTTTATTTTTCATCATTATTGGAGAATTTGCATTATAAACTTTCTAACTTTGCATATTAGGATTTTGAATGTCGAAGTTTGTGTATTAGTATTTTAGACTGAGACGAGTTTCACTTTGACATATTTAACCCTCTTGCCTCACGTTGTAACTAAAGTTTCCTTAGGCTATGTGCAATGAAAAAATACACTACTTGAATCTGAGAAGAAAAAATGAGCAATGATGTTGCCGATGGATTTAGGGATTCTGGAGATGACGGCTGAAGCATGCATCTATTCTTAATCCGGAGCCTCTGATGTTGAGCAAGGCTTGCTATGGATGGCTTAGAGTGGTGCACTATAATTGGCTGCATCATTGCTCATTTTTCAAAGATCCAGCTCGGCATTAGGAATCGCCACCCACTAACTAGAAACCGATGCCCACTGCTAGCAGCACTCGTCTTTCCTAATTTCGGCCATCAACCCAGCATCAGACTCAATTAAATTTAACATTGATCGACGGTTCTTGCTCATCTCTGTCATGGTCGGCATCATCGCAACTGTCCAAACGGCCAGTGATGAGGAAATCGCAACTCCCGTCCCTATTCAACCCACTAATTGATTCCCACTGTTTTCACTAGAATGGAATTGGATATAGACAAGAAAGAATTCGGCGAAAAAAGAAGACGAAGAGAAAGAAACATTGGCGAGAGGACGTGTTGGTCGGCGCAGGAGACGGATAACGGGGACTCATGAATCTGGCAGACATGCTGAATACAATTGGTAGAGGTCATGAATCAGAAAATTATAGTTACGATATGCATTTTTCCCTCACAAATCTTGCAGCATTGCTCATCGCGGACCGGATCAGTGACCCGCTATGCCTTGTTACTTCTGAAAGGATTGAATTAGCGACAGGTTGTCCCATGCTTCTCTGGGAAAGCCATGAATCCGTCCGTTATGGTGGGTTTGGATAAACGATAGTTAGGATGAATTGGTGCGACAACAAGCAGATGGAAGGAGCTCGTCTATCCGTTCCACCATGTCTTTGTAATTCTCAATCAAAATACTATGATCTGCACACGTTGCATTAGGTGGAACCCACGTATTCTAACTGCTGGTAATTCATCGGAATAGCATGGCCTTTCACTTCGGCGACGGTGGCTTCTCGAGGGAGATTGGGTCAAATTCGTCATTTTCAAAAATATATGTGTCAAATTAACCAACCTTACAGAGCTTTAGTGACACTATAAGAGGAAAGGATTCAGTATGCAAATGCTGAAACTTATCAAGGTTTAAAATGTTAATTCGCATACTTCAATGTTCAGAATACCAATTGCATAGTTAAAGGATTTATAATACAACTTTCCAATTATTACTTTTATCATGTTGCGTTATTTTATTTCATTTATCATCTTTTTTTGCCCCCACTTATCCTTTGTTCGTGCAATCCGGACTGTGGTTGGACGGGTGTGGTCCAAATACTATTAACGGTCCAACCAGCGTTTTAACTCGTTATAAGTGGTTTTCAACAATTACCAATAACCGTAGTTGACTGGACCAAATATTTTGGGGTTCAAGGTTCAACTAGTTCAACAGCTCGATTCAGTAAAATAATGTAAAATGGTATCACACATTGATTAGTCCCTTTGCAAAAGGCTAAAGATCAGTTCGGCTTGATAGTAAAATTACACTACGTTAGAGCCAAAAGCGCTGATTCCAAGCTTATCCATATATAGCTTTTAACAAGAATTTTTTGCATTTTGGTATTTCTAATTATACGTATTTACTTTCTAGCTCACTAATTTCATGTATTTGCTTTTTAGACTTTGTAAATTTTCCTATTTGCAAATACGTTAATTTTTGCAAATATTCAACCCTCGTGGGGCGAAAATGCAAAAATAGCACACTTAGAGTGTATTTTGGAAAAAATCCACAATAGCAATTTTTGATTAAGAAAGAATTTTTTTTTATTGAAAAAAAAATACGGTTTGACATTTGATTTGAATGAGAAAAATGCATCCTTGAAGCTGGTTGCGATCACCTGCCGGCCATTCGGCGGGGAAATCCACCTCAATCCATTGTCCTTTTGAGCATTGGACTTGATTTGGTTGCATTCCAAGAATAAAGAGGCTTCAAATGTCCACGTCGGCTCCCTTTTATGATTAATGACTATGTGGACGTTTGGGTGAAGACTGGTAATGTAACTATTTATTGGATTATGGGATGAGTTAGAGGGTGAAAAAGAAATATTTTGAAATTTCTACAATAAAGTAGTTGAATTGAAAATGACTGAAATATAAAAATAAAATGAGAAAAATAAAATTGTTAAATTATTAATGATTTGTTGAAATTGCGTGATTCCTTTGTGTTGTGAGGGTTGTGAAGATATTTAATTATAGTATAAGATATTATACTATATATGAATATGTAGCACCCGCCGGGAGTGCTACGATGGGCTCGGAATGGGTTTCCTGGGCCTTGGAGATGTGGATCGTGTCGAATGACGACGTGAGCTTAGATTTCCTGCATTCACACGGGGTAAAGTGAGTTAGGCCTCGTAGTTTTTAGAAAAACAGGCATATGGGTGCTTTTTCGGGATTTTGGCGGCATGACGGCTAAGACGGGACGTTAGTTTAAACACGCACACAAGAAAAACAAAGAAAATGGAGTCGCCACCGATCTTTAAAGGGAGATCGGCCCCTATTTAAAGAA
>JAXCLR010000001.1:52297263-52327170 GCA_035584095.1 Annona squamosa
GGACGAGTTAAATAAATGGGTTGGACGGGTTGACGGGTTGCGAAGCCTCAACCCTAATCCGTTTATTTAATTAAATGGTTGAACGGGTTGGCAGATCATAACCCATTTATTTAAAAATCCCTACCTAAACCCATTTATTAACGGGTTGAACAAGCGGGTTAACGGGTTGACCATGACCATTAACCCCCCTAATCAGGTAGGGCGCACCAGTATCTAATTTTTGGTACAAAAAATTTGAACATTTTAGAGGCAATTACAGACGATCCACCTGATGAAATACCCTTAGGAAATGCTCCATATGTGAATTCCGAAGAACAGAACCCACCAATCAGACAAACCTATCATCAAGGCTGTTAACCATTGGTTGATCCAGTCAGTGACGCGAATCCCGCCAACAGAAATGAGAAGGGAGAAAAGAGCTGTGAAGGAGATGCTGGAGATGGATTCCGGGAGATTGATCAAATTAGAGAGGATCTCTCCAGATTTGGAGGTGTAAGCCACCATCGTAGTGTAAGCTAAGAAGAAGTAGGTGATGGTTACCAAATTCCCACCCCAGTTGCCCAATGTCTCTTGGGCCATTGTCCTTATTGATATTATCTCTGATCTGTCAGCCTTCTCTCCTCTTCTCTTATAATTGCTCAGAGCCACGTTTATTTCAGCCAACAAGAGCGCTTCGATTAGGAGAAAACCCCAGCAAAGGATTATACATGTTACACTTGGTATGAAGCCCTGCAGCATTCAAATGCCTTAACCAACTTCGTTGTCTGTGTTATGCTGTGAAGGGAGTATGATGCACGGTTCCATCAGGTGGGCCCCACAGTGAATATAGTTCATCTGGATAAAGATCAAACCATGGGGCCGACTTGTTGAATGGTGTTGATCTTTACGCACTAGGTGACATGGCTAATTGGCATGTAATCCAGCTGACGTTCTTATTTACAGTAAGAATGGAAAAGAGAAGCAAAGCAGTACCGCAGGGGAAGTCTTCTCGGGGAGTGCTAGAATCCCAGAGCCAATGCTGGTCCCGACAATCAGAGCAACAGCACCCGCCACCGTTCCTTTCTTCTCCTTCGGTAAATCATTTATCAGTTCTGCCTCGTTCTCACCTGCCTTTCTCCTGAATGATGTCTTGCAAAGCACAACAGCTTTTTGCAATTCTTTTGGGTTTCTTCGTAATTTGGCAAATTCTCTGAGACAAGAAACTCACACACACACACATGTCAGGGAAATTGAAAAAACCAGCATTGAAAACATAGAAACTATCAATGTTTAATTTTTAAAACCGTCTGATACATTTTCGCTAGTCTGTCGAGGTAGTTGATTGATCTCGACGTCTGATACTTCCATCTGCAACATGTCTTGTGTGTTTTTCTCCCAGGGAAGCCGTTGCTCCTGGGATAATAAGAAGACCCCAGCGATTGGAGTTCCATATGAGAGAGAGAGAGAGAGAAAGAGTCAGTCGAGCTTTGGTGCTGTAGTCTATGTCACCAACTGCAAATATCTAGGCACGAAATTGCCGCCCACATTTTCCACGTGGTTGAACTCGTAGACATCTTTTTCTTCTTGATAAATATCTGAGGAAGATGACGCCACGTGAATTTGGACTTAACGTGCACTCTTGGCTTGTTTTGGATGCTGCTGGTCCATTCAAGTGCCTGTCATCAATTTCCACAAACAGGAATGCCTTGATTTTCTTCAATTTTCTCGTGAAAACTTAAATTTCCTTCGCTATGGGCTGCAGGAAAGGCCCTACTATTTCCTAATCCCCCGATGATGGCACTTTCTGTTGGAACTGGGAATTTCTGTCATGCTCTTTCTGGGTTAGCTTTCACCGGTAGGACTGTTATTCAAGGGAAAACAAACCCTTCTGAATCAATGGAAATTAGTCGAGACTCTTTAACGAAGAAAAATTCCAAATCCATTCACTTCAACTCTATCCATTTCGTCACAAAGACACACAGCTTAGCAGTGCAAGGAATCCTGACGTCCCATGAGACCTCAAAGACTTGGAAGACAGACCCATCGTTGACCAACAATGACACAGATCTGCAGTAGGACCCTCTGAATTCTCCGGCAGAGCTATTGGAAGAACCATGTAACTCACTTTGTGCAAGATGCAATTGTTCATGGAAAAAAAAAAAAACAAAATTCATATTTCAGGGGGGAGAACACATTGAAATCATTTCTTCTAGAGCTGCACTTCTTTTTCTTTCTTTTGTTTTCACAATTTTTCATTTTGTGCCAAAGTAGAACCCGTGGTAGATTTACTTCAGATTTTCTGTTACACAATGAGTCAATGATAGGCTTGAGCCATAAAGTTCGCTTTGGAATGCTGCCAAACAAAAAGATAAATAGGACATAATACAGTGTTCAACTCAAGTATCAAACAGAATATACACATCCACACCCAATATTTCTTTTATGCTAGTTCCTACAAGTGCTACACGATGTACATTCCGCCTGGTGGCGGTGAGGCATCACTTAAACCACTGCTTCTGCTGTTCTCCCCATTGCTTACGTGGGGCTGATTGAAACTTTCCGATGCTTGAGCTGGCTGCTCCACTTGTTGAGAAGTGCGACGTTGGTATTCTAACCAATCATGCCATCTCCTCTTCCATCTCAATAACTCAATCAGGACGCAATTTCCACACATTGCAACCCCAAATCCAGCAAATGTAGCAAGTAGGACAGAGAGGACAGGTTGCACATGAAGCTGCAAGGAAAGGCATTGTCAGCAAAAGGAATGGCATGGAATGGAAACTTTCAAAAGTCTAGCATTAGAGATGAGAAAGGCCTGTGGCCTCGAAAAAATTTCAACAGTTGACAGAGAAGTGCGAGCGGGTGCACTTCTCATCAGAAAGTATTTGGAGGAGCTTGTCTACTTACTAATGAGTAGAAAAGATGAGCAAAGAGAACCACCAATGCAAACTGAACAGATGCGTAAATCCAGACGTATCTCTTCTTCACTGGATGAGCCAAATGGTCACAATTGAATTACAGAGTCATCAGGTTAATGATAGAAAGTTAGAAATGACCAAGTGGTTTTTTATTTTTTTAAATGAACATTCCAAAGACTTTATGCATGCCACTTAAGAAAATAAACATGTCCAGCATATGAAATAGCCCTAACCATTCCCTAATTGACCTTTAAAGTAGTTGAATACAACTTTGTTACCATTGGCATAGAAAGAAAACCTCTACAATAAACTTTGGTAGTTTATTGTAGACATTTTGAAAGGATATAAGCATTACCCATTGTAGATGCTGTCATTGACGCAAGGAGACCAAGCACGCATGAGAATGGCAATGCAACAGCAATAGCACCAGAGCCCATTTTGCCAACCTGCCAGTGCTGGAAATTTCAAGAAACAAAACAAGGAAAAAAGAACAACACATATAGGATTTGGAGATTGTAGAGAAAGTATTCCCTTCTTACCAAAAGCTGTTCAAGAAAGCAGAAGTAGGCCAGCATGCCAATAATGACAAGAACAGGCACATCCTGCCAAATCCTAATGGGATTGAAGATAGAAAGGATCAGGGATCCAAGAAACAGAAGTAAATACTGAAAATCTTATAAATAAAGACAGTCCCCCAAGAAGTAATTCAAATCTCTCCATAATATTAAGGGACCCTGTTGTCCTAGACGGTGAGTTATATGGCAGATAGTAAAGAATTGCTTACCTGTATCGGTGATCAATAATATGGTGGGCTATATGGCAGATAGAAAAGAATTGCTTACCTGTATCGGTGATCAATAATATGGTGGGCTCTTGTACCAGTACGTGTTCCAGTACCCTGAAGGCTTGATATTCTTAAGAGGGTTACAGGTAGGTTGCGAACTTCTGCCTTGCACACTTCACAGTTCTTGGTTCCTCTAAGGCTAAACCATTTCACTGCACATTCTTCATGTGCCAGAGCAAGTTCTCCTTTGCAATTACATTCCATCTTGAGAGTATCAGCCCCTTCACCCACTTCAATCATACAGATTCTACAGACGGCTTGCTCTTCAGGAATGTCTTCACCATCTTCATTATGCACTGAACCACAGAACTAGACAAGACATAGGTTGGTTATCTGAACTTGTTTGGTAAAAACAAATTATTGTAAAACAGAAACATTGTTACAATGAACACTCATCAGGCTTTAGACAATCCACACTAAAAGGTAAGTAAATATGAGATGAATTTAAGAATGAATGTACCAGCAACTACTGTTGGGCTAGCATTTGATGTGGACCCATTTCTTTCAGCTACATTTCTTTCAGCTACCTGTGGAGTTGATGGAATCACACGGATCACGCGACCAAAGGAATCCATCCGCCTCATTCCCCTTGTCTTACCATTTGCTGGCACTGAAAATGAACGAGACATGTGCTTCTGGACCCCTTTCTTCTGCTGGGACAAGAAACTCTGTAAAAATTGATAAGCATACAGCCCATAGTATGAAGTAGGTTTAAAAAGAATTCAATCAGTTTGAAAATATAGAAGAATCTGGTTACACTGATACTGGGTACTAAACATTCTTCAGCTTAACATGGTAGCTACAGGAAAAGAACTCACAGTGGGAGTCAACTGCTCAAATGTGCTTCCACATACAGAATCAGGATTTGAATGAGAAGCGTCTGTCATTGGCAGGGACGATGTCCTTTTCATAGAGGCCGTAAAAATCTTTGAGAGTGAAAATGACCTTGAGATGGGAGGTCTCTCCCGAGTGCCATTTAATGGTGTCCCCATACAAAGCATTGAAGCCTTCTCAGCATCTGGAGTTGAAGCACGGTACTTAAAACTTACACGTGGTAGGAAACTTTTCAATGATGGTTTGCCTTTGGATAAGGACGGGCCTGGAGAAAGATTTAATCTTGTGAAAGGACTAGGCATTGGGGGCAATTTTACTTTCATATAAGTAGGACTGGGTGATGGTAGCCAGGTCATTGCTACAAAATTCTGTGTTGAATCATCCAAGGTTCTTAGCGGTATCTGCAAGGCAAGATTAGGTCGCCTAGGGTTGTTAATGGGTGATGTTTCTTCAGTTATTGCAAATGAACCACCCGCCTGCCAAGTTATCCAACAGCATACCACATATCATTGAATGAACAACAAATAGTGGGCAGATTCAGCTTATTGGCCCAGAAGACATTAATCAAATTCATAGGCATTCTAAAATCATATGAATTATGATTCACTTGTTTCTGTGCAAATAAAAAATCAGAAGTTTTTCAAACAACCTACCAAGATGACTAAACTTGTTTAAGCATGTAGTAACCCAAACAGTAGAACATAGCCCTCAATCAAGTGAAAAACAAGCATGAAAGGGATTGATATTTGGTTTTCCAATATCAACAGATTCAACCAACTGTTCTCTTTCCCAGATGACTGTCAACCTGTACAGCGGACAAATATCTTCCAACGGAATCGGACTCAGGCCTATATCTTCAAACATTCCAGATGTAAAGACAATGACTGGAATTACTCAAAAAACAACAAGTACCTTTGGATCTGGATTGGCCAGTATCTCATGGCATGCAGTGCCTTCAAATATCTGAGAGACTGGTTGTTCTGTTCCCATTTCAGTAGAGCAAGAAATTCTTTATAATATGCTGTTAATGAATTTCCTCGAAGTAATCCATCAACTGGAAAGATGAAAGAAATCATGTCATTTAATAAACACCATCCACATACAATATCTTAATCCATGGCCAAATAGCACAGACCTCCGAAAGCAACAAAAAAAATTAAGGAAAAGAAGACAAATGATTAGCAACAAAAGAAAAGGTGGGGAACAGGGTGACTCCAATGTGAAAAAATGAAGTAGGAACTCCCAATCACTAGTCGGCAGCACAAAAACTCCCAATATTGAAGCCATCCAAAACAAACGATTCCAACTTAGTCTAATTTGTGCTTGGTGCAGGACAAAACTGAATTAAAATTGACAATAAAGTGGAATTAAACAGCGCACCAATTCAATTCTAATTCACACTCTGTAATAAAAAGGAATCAAACAGAACAGTACCAAAAATGGTATTCAGGCTCATTACTCAGTAATGCAGATATCAGCATCCTGTTATGACTTAAAGGACATCCAAAAAAAAGACAGAAAATAGACAAACGAAATAAAATAATATAATGTAAAAAATTGGAATTGCCTTCCGAACGTCAAGAAGAGAAGAAAAAGATGAAGAAGAAGAGGAATAATTCAAGCAGAGCTACTTCAATTCCCAAGTATCAAAGTAGAACAGTAAAACCTTTCAAAAGAAAAAAGAAGAAGAATATAAAGCTCGCGCTTGTCGAGGAAAGTTGCGTTCCAAAACAAAAATGCAGAAAGCTCAAACGAGAACAGCCTCCGTCACAATTTGCTACCAACCCATTATCGGAAAGCAGAAAGTGAATACGTCCGTCACCTTTCAGGAAAATTGGAGACACCCAAAAGTTCAAATCGCCGAGCAAAGAACTTCAACAGAATTTTCTCTAGTCACGGCTGCAGTGCGTCCTCCTTTGTCGCAGAAAGACTCCGAACAGCTACAATCAGGAGTAGTGAAAACTGAGAACAGAAGCCGCTGAGGGAGAGAGGAGAGCAAACACAGAAGACATTTAAAGCCGTGCAACTTACGATCAGAAATTTCCCAGAGAAAAATTTCGAAATTGTTAGGGGAGTAAAAAAGCAGGAGTTGCCGCCTTCCACTGTCCTCTCTCTGTTAATTACATGATCACGGAGAAAGTAAGACAAATGCCTGGCACACGTACTTGGCATGGCGTACACGCGTTTTCTATGCGGGGGGAATATCGGGCCACCGTCTATCCAATTATTTCTAAAGTAGGTATATTATTTCATGCTAATTCGACGCAACTTATATTTACATATATAATTACATATTTATAAAAATAGCATAAATAAAGGCATATTTTACTCTTTAAGGTCCAAATATGATGACGTTGTTATGTAACTGGGTGAATTTTTTTTAATGAAAAAAAAAATCTTGCATTTATCACTTTTCTTAAAAAAGAAACCGTGTATATATATTGGAATGTTTGAAACCGGTTTTCTTTTGTATTTTTAAATTATTTTGTTAAATTTTTATAATATTTTAGAGTAGCTTCTTTTATTTTTGTTGAGATGATACTGAGACTTCATATCATTTTTTATATCAATTTTAATGAGGTTATCATTTTGAGAATTATGGAGAAAAATATGATCATCTATGTTATTTTTATAAATATATAGTTCTATCTTATTAAGTTATGGTTCTATTTGAAATTAACTTATTATTTCATAATAATTTTTAATAAATATTCTCTCTTTTTAATTCAATTGAAATATTGACTTGAAGGAAGATGGGCCAACACAGTTGACATGACTCGTATCCATCAATCCTGAAATTTCATGTCCTTAAGATGTATTCGAAGAGTGGCTAAATTTGCTGATGAAAAATTTTAATATAAAAGTTTTTAAATGGGTAGAAAATAATGTGATATAATAAGGTAATGATGAAAAGTAAATAAAATAAAATGAAAATAGATAAATTAGTGATGTAGATAGTTGTATAAAAATAAATAAATATATGATAGTTATGAAAAGTGAAAAATTTTAAATTAAAATTTTTTTATTGGAAACAAACATGCCCTTACACACCCAAAAAAGTTGGAATTTGTCGATAACTGAATAGAAATAAAGGCTATGATTCTTCGCAACGTGGGGCCCACAATCAATGTGCATTTTTTTCATTGAAGTGAGGCCAAACTTTGCAATTACAATATGCAGGGCCGTATTTTGCTTCTTGCTCCGGAATAGATCCCCGATTATTCATCCCGCAATTTCTACGGTGCGAGTTTTTCATCCTTTTTAGAAAGAATTTGTAGAACTTTTTCCAAATTTATTAGATTACGAGCTTGACTATTGCAACAGGAAAAGAAGGCAGCATGGACTAAAACTTTAGAAGATCGAAATAGCAAAAGAAAAGAGATGTATGCAAGTACAAAAGGAATGATTTACCGGCTACTGAAAAAAATGGATCTTGAAGTTTTTTTTTTTATATATACATATGAGGGCTTCAACTTAATTTTTTACATATAAAATTTGACAATTTTTTAAACTTATTTTGTATTTATTTTGAATTTTAAAATTCAAAGCATGTTCTTTTTTATTTTCAAAAATGAAAATATAAATTTGAAACGTTACTTAATTTCACCCAGTGAAAGATCTAAAAGGCACGTATATGTATAATTTGTTTAAAATTTTAGAAATATTCTTGAATCGCCTATTAATTACCAAGTTTACAAGTGGCTGTATAAGATTGTGGAAGATTATAAAAATGAAAACAGTAAGAGAAGGAAAGTCTCCAGTTAACGTGATTTTTTGGCTCATTTTTTATATAATACATTGGCATGTGAGTTGAATTATTTTTCTTATTTTCATTCATTTTTTGCATTTTCTATACAAAATTTCACCTTTTAATATATAATAATCCTATTTTTCTTATTATTACTTATATTTCTCATTTTTTAGCATATGATTTAACATATTATTACTGTATTAGTTCTATAATTAACCCTCTACTCATCTAAATTGTTTTGTTAGTAATATACACTTATTACATTTGATGTTACAATAAGTACCTTCACAATCTTCACACAACGGAGGGACTTTCATTACCCTCACACAGTCGAGAGAATTTTTTATAAAGTATTCCCATCCGAGGGGAATATGTAAAGCCACCACATTACCGGGGGGAAATTGAAAATATGAAACCCGTATTTGACGAGAATCAAAGACGTGCAGATGAGGAGATTGTCCGCTGCGCCTACCACTGAGGCAATGGCTCAATGGCCCTACTCATCCAAATTCAATTCTAAGATGTTACTAAGAGTGTGTTTAGAAATGGATAAAAGTTTTAATAAAAAATTTTACAGAGTAAAAGTTATAAAGTGATGTGATATAATAGGAGTAATGATGAAAAGTAAACAAAAATAAAGTTAAAATAAATAAGTTAATTATATATGTAGTTGTGTATAAACAATTGAAAAGAAAAGAAGTTGTATAGGAAAATGTAAATAAATGAATAAAAAAATTAGGATAATTATGTAAAGTGAAAAGTTTTATATTGAAAAGTTTTAACTTCACATGTATTATATATTAGCAAACACACCCTAAATAAAAAATAAATTCTGCAAGTTTTTCATATCAACCGACACTAAATTTCAACAACTTGCTTTTAGTCATGAATTTGTCATTAAAACGAATTACTTAAAAGCTAACTAAATTGTTAATGAATACATGGATACTAAGTTTTCTAATTTTTAGGCCCAATTAAATTAAGTTTTCAAGAATCAGAATTGAGATTTTATATTAATGAGGTACTTAATTATAATTAATTAGAAAATTATTATTTTTGAAACGAACAAATTACCCCATTCATTTTCAAAAATAAAAGTGGCAATTTCTATATGCAATATTACGATTGCTTAATGTATAATCAAGAATGAGATGAGTGATTGCAAAGGCTAACAACTCCAACACTTACCTCACAGATCCCCATCGTTTTTTTTTTTCCCTGTACGTGTGAGGGTGAAGTATCTATTGTTGGCTGTTGCACATGAAGATCACTCGCCACCCACCCCATACCACTATTGGAAAGTAATGTGAGCGTAAGCTTGCTCACTTATATTAAATTATTAGTAATAGGTTGGATTAATAATATTGCATTTTATTCGGCTTTGTTTGTATTAGCTTTTGTATAGGGTTCAAGTGCCCACTTATTCTCATAAGAGCTCCCACCGCAAATTTTTTCCCACATGGGTTCCAAACCTACATGGGTAGCCTCCTGGCCATTGTCCACAGCCAACTGGGTATGACCTAGTTGGCTTATATGATTTTTGTATTAAACATAATAGAAATTTATAGATTATTTGCTATTATAAATAGTAGTCTTAAATTTTATTATAGATCATCAAATCTGTTAGGAAATATGATTTAAATTGAAACAGATCACAATAGAAGCACACGTAAGAAAAGAGAATCAAATAAATAGTAATAATATCACACGAGATATCAAAATTTTCGTGGAAAACCCTTTAAAACTAGAAGGAAAAACTAGATGAAAGAGATAATGATACATCATGATAAATAGGTTATAAAGATATAAACAAGAATGTCTTGGGCACATTTTCTAAATACTTAATACATACCTCAAATAAGAACACTTTGTTATCACTTGTTATGAAAAATGATTTAGATAAAAGAGATTTTAGTAGAAACACACACAATAAAATAGACTTAAATAAACAATATCAAGATCAAATGCAGGAGATCAAGATTTGTATGAAAAATCCTTCAACCTAGAAGGAAAATCACGAGAGAGAGTGAAAGAGACAACAATCCACTATAATAAATTAGTTACAGAAATACATGCACAATATCTTATGCCCCTTGGATGCCTTACACATATCCCTAAATAAAAACACTAATAATTTCCTCCCTCACACCCCAATGAGACATCTCTCTAGCTCCACTAAATCCCTAACTGATATACTTATATATTGGACTCTAATAAGTACTTGCGTATACTTACAAAACTAAAATATATAGAATACAAAACACACCTAACAAAGCAAAACAAAATATCAACTCAAGTAAAATTAGACTTGTAAAAATACTTAAAGATTGTTTCAAGAAGATTACTTTTCCTTTGCATTATCTATGTCTTCTTTTTCTTTTCTAATTTTCTATCTACTCTATGTGTAAGCCAATAGTGGTAATAAAATGATATATTAGTTTTTTCTATGTATTATCTATTTCTTCTTTTTCTTTTTTCTTTTTATATTTTCTCTATGTGTAAGCCAACAATGGTAGTAAAATGATATTTTCTAATAATAGTATTAAAGCACTGATTTTAGATCTTGAAAAAGATTATAGAGTTAATCTTATCAAATCCTAGTGACACTTTGAGGCGTTGGAATAAGAACATTGTTTAGATCATACAATGTTGGAGAAAATTAAATCAACTTTGATATCAAGAAATCCAAAAGAAATAAAAATATACATCAACATAATTTGGAAGTAAAAGCATCAAATGCGAATTACAAAATGATTGACTATGATTTAAGTAGTCAATAATTACATGTAGTAGTTCAAGCATTGTCACAACAAGCCTAAATAGAAATGGTTAACAAGTAGAAGGTGATCTAGGTAAATTTGTTAAGAATTGCTAAAAGAAAACAGAATATCCATCTTAGAGGATATAAGTATTGTAATCAAGTAATCCATATATCTTTTTACATAAAATGTTCAATATCTTAGCAATCAAGAAATTAACAATTTTTAATTACAAAATTTGACAAATTAAGAGAAGTATATATCTTAAAGGGCTTTTCCAAAATATATCCACTACAATTGGTCTTAATCTTAAATATACGAACTACATTTTTAAAATCTCAAATATACTCATTATGTTTGCAATCAATCTTAACAAATGCACATTCTATTAAAAACTGTTAGTCAATTTTTTAAATGTCTAAAATATCCATATTATAAAATAATAAAATTAAAATAAAACAAAAATAAGATGAAATTAAGGCTCTCTACATAATTTAGACCTTATGTGCAATTAGGTTATTAATGTGTTTGAAATTTAATATTTTAATTTCATCCTAAATTTGATGGCCATATTAATAATATCGCATAGCAACTAACAACGTTGACACACGGATTGGGCATTTTTGGGATTAAATGAAAACATATTTAATAAATTTGAAATTTAAATGTTAAGAGTACATTTGAAATTAAGGTTAAACATAATGAGTCTATTTTTTAAAAAAAAATCTGATCTTAAAGGATGTGGTCTCTGGGATATGAGTGATAGTTATAAGATGTGAGCAATCAATCTTAGTTTTTGGATAGGAAAAGAAAGAAAGCTCTTGTCATCCTCAAAAGGTCCGAGAATTTAGATATATGTTTAGGATTTGAATTATCCATCTCAAATTTTAGTAAAATTAAACAAGATAATTCAAACGTGATATTCACAAAATGCCCATGGAATATTTTAGGGTTAATTTTGATGAGTTCTGATTGAGTGCAACTTCAATGCACACTGATTGTATGGACCTTTTTTAAAAAACAAAAAAATTGGCACGCATGTGTGGGCCAAGCATGAAAATATATGGAAAAAGAAATGATGTGGTGTGATGAAAAAGAAAATAATGATTAAAAAAAATTTTAAATAGATAATTTAAATCACATCCAACGATTGAATACATGCGGTGTTAGAATTGAAAGTTAGAATTGAAAGATTCTTAAGAGATACAAAAGAATAATTATCAAGAAGAGACAGAGAGAAGCAATAGAACAATTCATCAGTAAACACTCTCGCGGCCTGCATATTCTATGGAGGTGATTTTTTTGGTGCCTCTGTATTCTGCATGCGTTGCAGGAAAGGTGCGTGTTGGCTTGGGAGGGCATCCATTTTCCTTCCAGTAACCACCTCTATTTGGGATTATTTATATCTGCATGCAGCTTCTGAAGGGGAACAAATGGAGCCCACCTCCATGACAATTTATTACCTGTGACACCTGCCTCTTTTTTTTTTCTTTTTTTTTGGGAAGGTTCTATGACACATGCCCTTAATTTGTATTTGAGCCGCTTTTTTATTGAAGGAAAAGATGCTTTTCAATCGATGCTGCAATTAATTAATTCAATAACATCAGACATTACACGTGTTGTCCTTTATTTAATTATTACGTGTTCCTCTCTATACAGTTATGAGATATGCCAGGGTGCAACTTTATTACGATGCAGCCACCATGATGAAATACGGCTTATAAATACGGATGAAATCACAATTCACTCCACCCATTTCAATTATATGCAATTATTGTTTCACTAATAAATTAAGTTTTATCCACGTCGAGGATATACATAACCTCATCTTATAAGGTATATAAATCAATCTAATAAACTTAATCACAAGAATAATAAAATTTAGTAACAAAATTCATTCCTTGCTAAAAGTTAGAATTGTGTTACCAAATAACTTTAGCAATCATATTGTCCTCCCAGGAAAAAAAAAAACACTTTAGCAATCATATATAATTGTTGTCGATTCATTATATATATATATATATATATATATATATGTATATATATACATCGTTGCTAATATAAACTTTTAGCAATTATATAAAAAAATATCGCCATTAATCTGGGTCATTAGCAATGAAATTAACTTTATCTTTAAATTTCATTAATAATACTTAACGTTTTGGAGAAATCGTTTGGTTTATATATCAATTTAAAAAAGTTAGATCAACATCTAAACCATAACTCCTAATGCGAATAAATGTTTTATACAGTGTTATAACATTTTAATGCGTGTATACCTAAGTCTAATTATTTTCATAATTTATTTATGATTGTATCTAGTTTAAAGCAAGTGTGATGCATTTAAGAATTTGACTGAGACGACTTTTCGAAGCCTGATAAAATAAAAATATCAAATAATCGGTTGAATTTTGATTAAATCATTAAGGTGAACCTGACCTTTGTGATAGCGAATCCTACCTCAGGTGCACCATGCATAGTATATCCCTCTAATGATATATCTGCCCGTCTCCACTAAGAAGAGTTCTCAGTTCCCTCAGGCATTAATGGCAACTCTCCGAAAATTCTATATTTTTATTCTATTTCAAAAATCTCATCTCACATATTCTTTGAAATAAATTTTAATCATTCAATGAAACTTATAAAAATAAAATAGTGTTAATTAAAAAATTACAAGAGAAGGATATTAATAGTATATATATGATTTTAGATTACAAACAATATATATACATTAAGGTTTATATAATCCGAAACATTATTCACATATATTTTATAAAGGTTGTGTTTCGCAATTTGCAAAAGTTGTCAAGTTAAAACGTTTTAATATAAAACTTTTCACTCTTCATAACTACTTTTTTTTAATTATTTTTTACACATTTTTTATACAACAACTATACTTTTCAATCATTTCTATACAACTATCAATACAACTAACCCATTTATTTTAAATTTATTCTCTTTACTCCTCATCATTACCCCTATAATATTATATCATTTGACAATTTTTATTCTTCAAAAGTTTTCATTAAAAGTTTTATTCATTACCAAATGCACCCAAAAATATATCTAAAAATATTGAGTATTATTTTTTATATGATAAATCCTTAAGTTTTATAATTTTTATTTATTTCAGATCGCATTAGAATCTATTTATTGTAAACTGTCAAGATTACATTTCAAATATTATGCAGGGTGAGATTAATGTAGTAAAATAGAAATAGAAATTTTTAGGAGAGTTTGTATTGGGGCCGGTGGTCCAACCGTTCTCGTCTCCATATATACATGAACCTTGACGTATTATCATTACCTAAATCTCCTCCAACGTATCTTCCTTGCACATTGTTCCCCTCATGCAAGAAACGATTATTGGAAACCCCACTCCCACCTAATTCATAGCTTGTTTGGATAAGCTTGTCCAGCCGCTCAACATACAATGGATTCTAATTAACATGACGCAAGGAAACTGATTTAAAATAGTAAAAATGTGATCATTATATATGAAGAAAGATTCCACTAATAAATACCAGAGGATCAGGAGTGCACCTACCGTATAATACCCATTGATTTCTAGAGTTCAAATCGTTTATTTACTTTAATTTTAAATTTAAGAAAATTTAATGGATGTGCTTAGATTCGAAATAATAATATTATTATTAATATTAATATAAATCATGGGTGTGTTAGAGATTTTGTGTGCTTTATATATACATGCATGGCCGTCCACCATGCACCTCTTTTTCTGCCGCTTTATGAGCTTTATCTGGTGCCGGAAATGCTTGGCCATCTAAGGCGGTGGTGCTGCTTTCGATTATTAGCCCCACTTCATCCGGGCCCCACGTCTTTTAAAGAAGATCTACTCATCCACTTCCGAGTTAGTGCTACACCTACACGAGGCGCATGTAATCAGGGACAAGTAGATCTAAACCGTCCATCTGATCTGATCCGCGCCGGTCATACAATAAACAGTTCATCTCCATCGTCAATGTCCACTTGGAGGCCAGAGAGCCAAGCTAGGCTGGCATCAACATGCGGCAATTTCCATTTCTTCGTGCGGTTGGGCCCCCATGCATTATATGGATGGTTGAGGGTCGCCGTCAGAAACTGGCCATGGAACATGTTTTCGACTGGCACACGCGTCACGGTCGTATTGATGTGCACCTAACAATGTGAGTAGTCATGTACAGGCACTCGCTTATTCGTTTTGTGGTGGCTTCAACCCCAACCACTCCTAGACATACATATGTTTGTTTTAGGGCCTAAAACGATAATAGTCTTCCAAGTTGGAATCTGAGTGGGTTGAGTGATACTCGAGCTGCACTTGGCTCTTCATATGCACGCACGCACTCACGGAGAGAGACATTCTATTTCCTTAGATGGTTTTGTTGGGTATTTTCATTTACTTGTGTACCTGTGTTCGTTGTGAAAGATACCAAAAACTGCTGAGAAAGTGGACAGTATCTTGCATCAATCATTCTTGGTTGGTCAGTTGTATTTACATGCACGGCTTTCTTTTTTCTGATCAGTCCTTACTGAAGTTGGAAAGGAGTAAGAAATTCTCACCTTTCTAATGTAACCGTTTTCATGGTCCATTATATTAATTATCATACTTCTGCGTATTTACTCAGTACTTCTTCAACCACAACATCTTGTAATGCTTTACAAGAATCTATAATTAATCAATTTTTTTGATAACATAATCAATTAATTAATTAATATTTGAGCATGTTGTTATACGTAATATTCTTAAGCGTTTGTAGCCGTGGTTAAAATCAAAATCATAGAGATTTTTCAGACTGAAACTAAGCAGAATCTAATTTCAAATGACATGATTTATTCTTTAAACAGATTTAAAATACTCATTTTAAGTAGCCTGAATTAGGTATTTGATTCGCTAACCAAAGACGTTCATTGTTGAGTTAGGGTCGGTTTGCTAACGGGGCAGATGGGGAAAAGGGAAAGTGAGAATGACAATATTTCTTTGAAAAAAATGTGAGTAATAAGACATGATATGGATAAAATAAGATTAAATAGAATAGTTTATATTAAAAATAATTTAAAAATAAAAATAAATTGAAAAAAGCTATCGAATAATTAAAACATTAAATCAGAATAGAAAAATATAGGAGGAGATTTGAGTTGGGTTCCCAAACAGTTTACCAACTGAGCCTTAGGCTTCCATGTAAAATTCAGAAGTGGAAAATATAAGATATTATTAGATTAATAAAAAATAATAGGATATAATAGGATAATGATGAAGAGTAAAAAGAATAAATCTAAAATAAATAGGTTAGTCGTATTGATAGTTATATAAAAGTTATTAAAAAGTAGGGTTATTGTATAAAAAATATAAATTTTTTTTAAATGAAGTAATTATGAAGAGTGAAAAGTTTCAACTTGACAACTTTTGCAAATTATCAAACACAACCATAATATTATTAGAAAATTATAAAAATGTCTCGAGAGTTCGACTGGAATACATAGTTGAGATGATTGTAGTATATAAATAAATACTCAAAGTTGGATTAGTAGGTTAGTTAAATTTTTCTCAAAAAGAAAATTCATTAAATAGGGGTACCTCGGCTAACTTGGCTTAAGTTGCGCCTGACACACGCCTGGCCGCCCATCATCTTGATGGTAGAGCCCACCTTGTGAATGGCTTGGATGTTTTACCCTGGTGGCACGTTACCCGTGTGCGCTTCACCTGGGTCAGTCGGGTCTATTTCAATGGCTGCCAATGCCCCAAAATTAATGCGGTGATAACATCTAGAGTAAAGATATTATTTTAAAAGTGATTAACCTGAAGGCACGAAAATTACAAGTCAGTGCCAAAATGATAAACGGTAAGGAAAAAACAAAAATAAAATAAAATAAAATTTAGTGCGCATAGCATGGATGTTTATTGTGGTGGGCCACAAAGAAATGGAAGAGAATGAAATGGATGTCTTTATCAGTACTTATCTGATCACTTCTTCTAAAGATTGTGGAAGAATTGGTGGAACGTGTAACCTCTTATGTTTCCTAAACCGGAAGCAGGAATATTTGGGGGCATCTTTAATTCTTTATCTTCTCCATTTTAAAAATAATAATGCATGAGGAAGATAATGGGCGACTGATTAATTGCTATAACTTCCTCCACGAACTTTGCCTTCATGGATTCCATATAAATCACCAAGGCTGTATGCGTAGATCCTGGCTTGACATGGACTGAAATTTTCAGAAATATTGAATATCGGATGGTCCACTGTGCACATTTATTAAGCATTTGTTACTTTGACGGAAGGAGACCATTTTAATTGACTTGCGGCATGGAGCTGATAAAAGGCCAGGCACCCATACTTCACATGCATGGTCGTCCTAGCTACTTGCTTATCGTCTCCTTCATTTATTTTCAGTTTTCACCCCTGCACTGGGAGGTGTTGGAATTTTTTTCAGATTAAAATAAAAAAAATGAATTTCAACTTTTTGTCATCAAATGTTATATATAGCTCATGGCCTTTTGTGTTATGCTTTTCTCACAGAACTTGGGTTTGATTTTTGCCCCCCCAAAAATTAACACGCCAAGAAAAAATTTTGTTTTATCATTTGCCTTTTTTCACCTTCCTAGCTCTTTCTACTTTTCCCAAATATCTGGGCGAACAGGAACACTATATATCTTAGACATTAAATGATGGTACTCGGAAGATGTTAGCCTACAATAATAAAAACGACACCATGTTTAGCTTTTACAATATTTGACATGAATCTGAGCATTGACTATAAATAATGGATTGGCAAAATAATAAGCTTATACATAAATAAATCCGCATCCACAACATTATCCTCATCACCTAGAAAAATTTTGTTATTAATATTTATATATCATAACAATTGATATTACAATCAAACATATTCACAACCATTACATAATAAAGAAAACCTCTACACCATGGGAAAAACCCATAAATACCCCTACAATAAGAAAAATTGTAAAATACATTGGAGAGAAAGGAAAGTCTAACACCTACCTGGATATTCATGCCCTTCAAGTGTTACTACAAGGCAACCCCTTGGTATCATTATTACCTAAAAATGGCTTCCCACCTAGTGGAACTTTTTTATTAAAAAAAAAATGCAAGAAAACGAGTAGCTATAATGAGATGTATAGAAAAGAGAAATGAAAAGATATATATATTTCCGTGCCAATTACAAAGTAAATAAAAATAGGATAACATATAATAGTGATTTAAATTTAAAAATTGTGAGAAAAAGGTTAAATTATTGACAGCAAATTGGTAAACAAGTGCCATTTTGGGGAAATATAAAAGGTATAGAAAAATAAATATCAAATCCTTTTCTTGTGCTTCTAATCACGCATCTCTTTAACAACTCCATTTTTTGTCAATAACTTCATTGTTTATTTTCAGCATGAGATTAATGGCCTGCCCAATTAAGCACTTGGGTAGGCATTGGTTGAAAATTACTCCATCGTTGAATCAAATTAATTGCAACAACACCAAAACCACGATTTTAGAATTAAGAATCAGATACTTTGAAATTCTTCTATGAATTTTGACTTTTTTTCTTTATCTGTAATTATCATGATATTATTCAATGGTCACTCTGCAGTTTCCTTTTACTTCAGCTTACTAGCGACTGTGACTATGTGAGTAAAGATATGATGATGTAGAATTTTGGTAAGGACATGTTGATGGAATGGGCAACTCTTCAGCACCATTTATAGGATGCAGCTGCCGCCACCCTTTTGTCAAGAGCCATCAATCCAATCAAATCGACTCTCGCTTCAATATTGGTACATTCAAAAAAATAAATAAAAAAGAAAAAAGAGTTCAATATACGTAGGCTAGTCTCTTTCAATATGTAGTATAGAGACTGTGAGCATTGCGATGTCTCTCGTTTGAGAATGGCTCAGCTGCATATCAAGCCATTTTATCTTAAAATTGTAATTCAGTCTTGCAATTTTATGATAGCCATTCTTTCGACAATTACTTATATTTGCTTTGATTTTTCTTTTTTACTTTTTCATAAATTAATGATTTTTTTAATTGATATTATACATAAGGTGACATCTGATATTATAAACCAAGCGCTTTCACAACTTTCATTTCCTGAATAGACACCTTATAGATATCCTACACTCAAAGAGAACAACTATAGATATCATTATTACTACACCAAATAGGGAAGACATCATTTGAAATCCCATCCACAACACTTATGACAACGAAAGTTACCAGTGCCCTACAAGCAATGCTAACAAGCTAAGGACTTTTACCATGACCATGTTTGGCATGGAAAGATTGAGTTGAGGCTAAATTCACTCGAGTGTACCTTAGCGCATTTAACTATTTTTAAAAAAATTTTATACAACTGTTAATTTAAGTATATTTAATATATGTATTGATTTTTACTAGTTTTAGAATATTTTAAATATTTATTTTTATTTTTAAAAATAAGTGGCATTTTAGGTAATTTAAAATTACTAAAATGCTACTAATTTTTAAAAATTAAAATAAATATTTAGAATACTCTAAAATTAGTAAAAAAAATGATAAATATGTTAAATATACTTAAATTAACAAATGTATAAAAAAATTTCAAAAATAAGTTAAAGTACCTGAGTGTGCTTAAGGTAAATGCACCAACATACACTATATCAAATCCGCAATAAGCAAGATGACGTTGCATGGAAAGGAGTGGACCCACATGCCCCATCACATCAGGGAAGATAGATATACGCATCCAAAAACTCTTGAACTCCCCACAAAAAAATCATCATAGAAGACTTTTGCAGAGCAGCCAACTACCCAACGAATATCAGCTTAGTGTATTTGGGTCATTTTCATTTTGTGGGGCTCATTACTATTTCTCAGTCCAATCCAACTGAAGCAGGCATTCATCAACAACTCTTGAAAAGAATGATCCCCACTTCCAACTAATACTATCGGGATGATTTCCACACACCTCTTCTTCCCACAACTAGAATAGTAGAACTAGACTTCTTAGCCACGAAAATTTTGCCTTCCAAGCGGGGTTTGAATTTTTATTTTATTTTTTTTGATAAAAAGCGGGGTTTGAATTGATTCAAGGTAAAATGGGTGTAAAACATTTTTTTTTTTTAAATACCGGAAAATGTAAAAAAAATTAAAATAAAATAAAAGTGTCGAAGTTCATTTTTTCTCATTCCTTTTAATTAATTTCAAATTATAGTCATCTACAACAATTTTATTTTTAGGCGGTGATCATATGCAATCGATATGATACTGATCCACATGTAATGCATCGCATGTGTGAATGAATATTATAAAGGGATTGGATTTAATAAAATATTTAATTAACATGAAAAATTAACTGATTGCATGGTATATGATCACTACCCTTATTATTTTGCACAGTTACATTTGAGATTCCACCTCTCAGGAGAAGATTGCTTTTCTGACATTTCCGTTGCTTAACCCTTCAAAGATTCCCTGTTTTGGTTCAGTCATTGTGTTCATGGTATAGATTCCCACGTCAACTAAAGCCACTTTGAAAACTGTAATTCAAAAATGATTGGGATACCCTCAATGCCGGGAAGAAGGGGCCTGCAAAGTTTTATTGACCATATGGCTGAAAACCTTTTGATTTTAGATCTTGGGACGGATCTTATACCGTTATACGGGCGATGTACGTATGACTGGAAAATTATTTTTCGTTTCTTAAAAAAAAAAAAAATTATACATGCATAAGCCCCCACCAAGATCTTCCATCAAATAAAATGTAACAATTTTTAAAAAATTTTGTTTGGTATTTCAAGAATCACAATAAAATATTTAACCATTTAGGAAGATGTAAAAAGCTAAAAATGGAAAAGTGAGACCAACATTTAGGTAAAATTTTTTATTAAAAATAATTTTCTGACAGCCCATAAATCGAATACGATTACCGATATTCGTTGATGTCATATTAAAAATAATCCTGTTAGTCTGGACTAAGCGAGAAGTTCAACAAATGTCTCGCTTATTTCACCTTAATAAATTCTTTTACAATACTTTTTTTTGTTTTTTCACACTCTATTAAAAATCTAAAAATATATATATACACACATCCAGACTTGGTAAAAGTTGATTTATATATTAAATATACTTAGATAAACAAGAAAAAAATAATCATTTTAGCTCGGGTTAAACAAATGTCCTACTTAACCTACCTAAAAAAACTCATTTAAAAATATTTTTTTTATTTTTTCTTCATACATTTGTTTATTTAAGTTTATTTAATATATAAATCAAGATTTAACATTTTTGGATATGTATATATATTTTTGAGATTTTTAAATATCTATGTATATGTGTTTAAAATACCTCTATGTTTAAAAAATCTTAAAAATATATATATACAGATTCAAAAATGGTAAAACTTGATTTATATATTAAATACACTAAAATAAACAAATGTATTGAGAAAAAAAGCAAAAAAAAGTATTTTTTAACAGATTTTTTGAGGTGAGCTAATAGGATTAATTTTCAAAAAAAAAAAAGTAAAAAAATATTGTAAGTTTTTTTAGGTGGGCCAAGGGAGACATTTGTTTTACTCGCGCTAACAGGATCATTTTTCATTAACATTTGAAAAGTTGAAAAAATGGAAATGTGGTAATGAACAAAACTTTTAAAAAGTAAGTGGATGAAATAATATGATAAAGGTAATGACTTAGAATAAAAAGAATAAAGTTAAAATAGATAAAATAAATGTATAAAAAAACATAAACAAATTAATTGGAATGCAAAGGTTAACAAAAAAAATATTAAGTTAGTTAAATAGTTAAAAAGGAGAAATTACATCTAAAGATGGGTAGTAAGTAGGAAAGTTCCTTTTTTTTTAGAACTTTTACATGTAACTAAACGGATCCTTTTCCAATTTTTTTTAATGTTTTTCTAAAGATAATTGCTACAGAGTAAAATCCAAGCACTAGCCCATCGACAAAGATATTTACTCTCGAACTGAAGCAATATTCTATAAATACTTATTGATCATGCCTCAGCAACTTAAAGGATACAACTACATAGGTGTGTTCTATGGAACCCAATTCTATGCACCGGGTGCACTTAGCTTTAGTAAACCCAAGTGCACTAACCTATTTTAACCCATTTATTTTTATTTTAAAAAAATTGTACAACTATTAATCTAAGTGTATTTAACATGCGTACCAATTTTTACCACTTTTGGATTATTTTAGATATTTATTTTTTAATTTTGAAAATCAGTGGCATTTTACCAATTTTCAAAAATCAAAAATAAATATCTAAAATACTCCAAAAATGATAAAAATTGATGTACATGTTAAATATACTTAGAATAAAGATTGTATAATAAAAAAATTTTTAATTAAAAAAATAAGTTAATACGACCGGGTGCACTGAAGCTAAGTGCACCGAAGTGCACTCGGTAGAATCTACATTCCACGACAACATCAGATTATGCAAAAATACTAGGTGGTAAATTTCCTTTTAATGAATTCACCAATTTTAGTATAATCAGCTAAGCCAAAAGTAAGACATCATGATGGAGATCGTGTAGTATGGGAATGGCAGAACGCCGTGCACACGTGTATGTGTACACGTGCAACAGAGTCACGTGTAACAGTCCTGTCAAAAGGGGCTCGGTCTAAAGAACAGTGCCGATTGTTAAGCGTTTGTTTTCCGTTGTAATGCAATAGCGGGTAACTACCGTAAGAGTCTTCGTGAGATTGTTAAGCTCGTCTTGCAAGAGAACAGGTGCCGATGTTTGATCCGCCCCTAGGTAGGATCACATCAAATGGTATCAGAGTTTTAGGCAAGGCAACCATGAAGATTGAGGAGTAGAGCAAGGACGTAGGTGTAGCGACGGGCTGCGGATAATTCAAGAGCAGCGTGGGGAACTGGTGGTTCAGCTGAAATCTCTGTCAAGCAAAGTGAAGGAGCTCCAGGGAATGGTCGATGAGGCCCTTGTTCTCATGGGCATTGATATTGAGGAGGTCAAAGAAGTCAGCAGATGCAAGAATGGTGACAGTCAGAATCAAGTTCTTGGTCAACCCTCCAAGACGCTCGATAACTGTACAATGGAAGCAGGTCAATCTGCATGGTCATCGTCAATTCATGCGACCACCAAGGCGGTGATAGTTGCAACCATTTGAAATCGTGCATCAACCCAACCCTAGATCTTGATGACGGTTGTGTCAAGAACAGCTGGCCGGAAGCAACAAACGTCGCAACGCTAGAGGCAGGGATGGGAATGACGCCTACGAAGGTCAAGACGCTAGCCGCAGCTTGGGACGACGCAAGAAACACCCGAGTGTCGTCGCGGCAGAGAAGGAGCCCACTCATACCCAGTATGGTCTTCTTAAGGGCGGAGAGGAGGGTTTCGAGGTCGGCAGCGTAAACGCACTAGGGTTGGATCGACTGTTCATGATGCTTTGTAGGAGCATAAGCGGCGATCGCCTAAAGGAGGGTTGGGTGACACCCAAGAAAGAATCGCCAAAGCTCAAGGGTGAGTCGCAGACTACGATACTGTTGCAGACGCAGACAGTCGTTGTTTTGGGCAACAAAACCAGCAATGACAAGGAAGACGTTGTAGCGAGGCCGGAGTTATCTAGGGATCCATCGCCTCTCTGTTTTAGCCTCTCTAATTTTGGATCCAGCCTCAGCTTATCATTCTATAGACAACACATTTCCAATCTGAAGCATGGTGGTTTTTGGGCCCAAGGTTGGGGTTCGAGTGGAAAGGCGGGGCCAGATGATGCAGCTTAGCCAGGCCGGTCCATGGCCACCTTGTCTTCTCCTTACCTGTTTCTTTCCCATCCATCAGGCGATGAATCGTTGAGGCGACGAGATTGGCTGACGCGAACGACCAGCGACGTGGGACGAGGATACCCTGACAGTTGGGTGCACGGGGAGTGGAGATGCAATGGTGCTTACCTCGCCTTCAAGTTCAAGCCGGATGGAAAAATAAGTGGACAGCCAACCCAAAACCATCAAAAAACAATGGGGTGAGTTATGTCCACCACGAGGCTCATCAGCGGTGGGGCAGGGGGCGCAACGGCCTGCGAGGCTACAAATTTTCTGGAGGTGTGGGTGGAGGCTTCCTTACATGGAGTTTCTTGGGCACTGCACGTGTTGGGAGGAGCTCCGCATGCTGGGCAACTTACGTCGTGACATGGCACCTCCATCTTCATGGGTGGGACAGCACTAGTCTTGAATCACCATGTGCAAAGCATCAACCTAGAGGACTAGGTTAATTTTAAATGGCCAGGAATGATGGGGATCATGTAGCATGGGAACAGCGGAACATCGAGCATAGCGTCTGCCCGTATTCGTGTAACAGAGTAACGTGTAACAGTCCTATAAAAAAGAGGACTCAGTCTAAAGAGTGGAGTCGATAGTAAGCGTTTGTTTTTTGTTGCAATGCAATAGCGGGTAACTTCCTATAAGTCGTTGTGAGATTGTAAAGCTTGTCTTGCGAGAGAACAGGTGCCGATGTTTGATTCGCTCCTAGGTAGGATCGCATCGCATCACCAGCTAGGTTGATCCCAAGAGAGAGCAGAATATCACAGAAACAAGGAATGCTGAATCTTTATTCTATTAAGTGAGGAAGATATAGACCATTGCTTGGCAAATGAAAACTTGCAAATTCTATCACATTTGGCAGCAGGACAAATCTTTCAATTGAGGAATCACATCTATAGTTGAAGCATCTAACTACTAATGAATATATGGGAAGCAAAATGGAATTGTAGCTACAGAGATTTCTTTTTAAATATAAATAAGAATAATATTTTTTTTAAAAAAAAAAAAAAAAAAAAAGCCCATGTGCAGCATTTATCTCTCTAGCAGCATGACCATCTCACAATGTGGGGTATGGGGGAAGAGATCAACAGCCATCGCTTTCACAGGTCTGAAAGGCTTTGAAGTGGGCATAGATTTTGCCCTGTGCCGTGCCAGCCCAGCACTACTCATGTTCCGCCATCCACGATTGTTCTTTGCTTTATCAGGCTTGTCTGGGGATGGTGTGCACAGTTCAATGGCATTGGCAACTAGACTCTCAGGATTGCATGATATGTACCTGAAAATGAAAAAACAGGTAAGGAAAATGGTAGGAATGCTTGTTAGTTGTCACAAAAACAGAAGCAATTCTAGCATGAATATGTGAGCAAATAAGGGATAACATTAAGGTATTCAAAATTCTAGACATACACTAGCCTCCTTAAACATGAGTGAGTCCTTAGAGCTTTGATTACCTGCAATCGACAAATGGAAAGATCAACCTGATGGTATCAAGAAAGTAAAGAACACATTATATGAAAGCTTTGAGAGCTACTTTAAGACATTGGACCACATGCATAAAGGAGTTGCCGTTGTAGTACTTACCATAGAGCAAGTTTGTATCAAGATGCATTCACATAGCTCATGCAAGAGGGAAAAAAAAAAAATTGAAAAAATTACTCACAATCGGGTGAAGCCCAACACGCGGTGGATCAACAATTGCAACAACATGTTTAAATTTTCCCACAGGAATAGCTATGGTTTTGTTCTCTTCTGAAACATAATTCTGGCTATCCAGTCCCTCAGCACTATCTTGCTGGTTCACTGGAGGTCTTTTGACATCAGCTGCTTCCCAATCTAAGCTCTCACTAGGTACAAAAGCATCAGCACTAATGGAAGCCATTTTGCAATCCGCATTCTCAATGGACATGGATGCATCCTCAGTCACAGAAGAAACCATGTAGGTCAAGTTCTCCTTAGGCATGGTAGCATCAATTGCATCTTCTTTATCTGCATCCCCAGACTCTGCTGCTTCCATGGTTTGCTGTCCAGCTTCCTCTATTCCACTGACAGTTGACTCTTTCAAAGAAACTTCAACATTTTCAGAATTCAAACAAACACGCGTGTCCGATGCACTGGCATCTCCATTTGGGGTGTCATAACAGGGAATGCTGTCTATGGTTTTCGCAGAGACCTGCAAGGTCTTGTTTTGCTCTGGTGCCATTGTCAGATACTCCTGGAGTAGAGAGCTTATCACATCCTCTGCCTGTGACCTCCAAATCAGATAAAAGGAGATCAAATCATTCGACAATAATATTTAAAACATCTATATATATACCACTTTCACTGCTCTTTAAACATTTCCATTGTCAGTCTCGATAAAGATATTATAGAGCCATGGAACATGGAATGGAAGCATGAAAGCATGATTAAAAATGGGAAACTGAAAGCAGCCATATTTTAATCTTGCGAGGAGAAAGAAGAGAGGATTGGATGAGACTCTGCCCAATGACTTTAATAATAACCATAGGATTCCAAATATAAACCCAACATCAACAGAAAAAGTCAAATGAGCACATCTATTTATAGCACAAGACCGACACAGAATGGTTTACTGTTACGCTTGCCAAGTCTATTCACTGAACCAGTTGGATGTTCCGTAGCAGCAAGGAAACATGCAGAGGTTCTCATGTCCAACAATCCATGCTCCAAAATCATTAGCAATCTGAAAAAGACCAATAATCTAATTTGTTCACAACAGAAGGATCATAAATACACCTTTGCACAGACAAATCTGCAGTTTTCAATGCCATTGATCTTTGCATTCCTCTGAGCATCAGAAACGGCAGAAGCATTCATTTCGATGCCCACAACCTGGTAGAATTTTTGGACAAAAGATCAAGGACCCATCAGTAAAGTTGCAGCAGGTTGACATCTTTGAATCAGATCCACAACTGAGCTGGCATTGTATGAAAAGATCCAAAGAACAATCCTTATAAAATTACTGTGAAATTCATATATGCTATTCAGGATTCTTAAAGAAAAAATGTAACTGGCTTGAATTAAGTATCCAAGTATTACCATACCAACGCGGTCTGCTAAAGTTAGGCCAATTGTTCCAGTCCCGCAGCATATATCAAAAAGCAAGGTATCTGGACCAAGATTAGCCCAATCGCCTGCAAGGGAATATAGCTTCTCTGCAGCAAGTGTGTTAACCTGCAACCTCATCAGTTGTGCAATTGGCTCTTTTAAATCAAAAGAAATTTGTAGAATGTAGTTAGTGTTGAAGTTCTAACTTGAAAAAAAGCTGTTGGCGATATGCTAAATCGGAGATTGCCTATGTAATCATGAATTCTTGTTTTCATATCTGGGTCCTCTGAATTAGAAACACCACCCACAGTAGTTATTGATAAAGGAAGTAAGGGGCAATCAGATGGTGCTGCATTCGATATGCCTGTATGATCCTGCATGCAAAGCATTGAACTAATGCAAATAAGAAAGATTGACATTGTTTGAAACAAGATCATTCAACAGGCTACATATATCCCTCGAGTCAGAAACTCTGACTAGTGATTCCAGGTCAGTCACCCCAAAAAAAAAAACAAAACAAAACAAAAAAAAGTGAGCATTAAGCACATGCAAAGTTTAGACACGAGACTGCTTGTTTTCTCAATGCATTGCAATACTTACAACCCAACAATCAGAAAATTAGCATAAATCAGTATTAAGGAACATTGCATTTTTGTTCTCCGTGGTAACAAGCATAACAATCTCGTAAAAAGTAAAAATCTTTAAGAATGCAGTGAATCTCTTAAAGGAAGCATTTGCTATTGTATTCTATTTTGGTTTCTTTCAGATGAAGAGATTCTTATTAGTAGAAAATAACCCTGGCTAGATTCGCTCCTGGTGAAATAGCAGCTATGGCCCTCTTCTTTCACGAGCACCCTTATGTAATAGAAGTCATATGGCTAGTTTTCTATCTGGTGGCAATTACAACAAGAGTATAATCATATGAAATATATATAGTAGCTTGATATTGTCGCAAAGAGATCCACTGAGCTCATTCGTATTCAGCTATGCATGAGTCCATCTATATATAACAACAAGGGAATATGTCACATCTGACGGAAGTACAGCTACTTACAAACTGTGTTGTATCTGATGGCAGTTTCTTTCAGGTGACCAAAATATGGATAAATAATCAGACAGCAGATAGCTGAATTCTGAGTTGAGCATACATCTTGAATACTAGCCCATATGAGGACAGAATTGCTTTCTTTACACCAGAAATCTCAGCAGTGTCGTTCACGGTTCATATTAGAACAAAATAATCATAAATAAATAAATGGTGTGTTTGGGAAGTGATAAAATTTTTGAATGAAAAGTTTTTGGTGTAAATGTTTTTGAAATTGGAAAAAATAATGTGATATGATAGGAGTAATGATGAGGAGCAAAGAGAATAAAGTTAAATAAATAGGTTAATTGCATAAGTAGTTGTGTAGAAATGATTAAAAAGTAGGGTAGTTGTGTAGGAAGATGTGAATAAATGATTAAAAAATAATATAGTTGTGAAGGGTAAAAAGTTTTAGATTGAAAAATTTTAGTTTAAAAATTTTAACTGTTAAACAAACACACCCAAAATCTCCAAGTTTGCACAGTATGTCATGTTGGAGTGTATGCCCAAACATATATGGTAGGAAAATGCACATTTGCAGTAACTTAGCGGTATATTGCTGAAGATCAAGAAGTCAGAAAAGTAGATATAAGATATATAATGGGGTAATGACCTACCTGAACTACCAATGAAGTTAGAGGCAGAGAAGGAGTGCATGCTGATGCTCCATTAGAAAAAGCTTGCGCCATTCGCTGGAATTCACCTGTTAGAATATTATTCTCCACACCCACTGTACAAACCTGTAAGACAGAGGCATCACGAAAATAAATGTTCTAAGAAAGTACTTTCAAATTAACCAGACTCAACCAGGTGTAGATGGCTGGAGCTAGGTCATTTTCTCAAATTTCAGCACAGCATGGCTTCATCTTGAATTTATGAGTTTTCATCTCCACTAATAACTCATGAGCATTGATATTTTACCACTGAACTAATTAAAACAGTATTCACACTTATTTGGCACACAATTCAGAGGATAAAGTCAACGGTTGGTTACTCTCCTGACAGCTTGATCAAAGTGTTTTTCTTCTCTTTCATCCAATTCTAGCTAAATGCTACATGACAACACCTTTCAACAAACAATATCAAAGCCACAGTTAGGACCAAGACCAGGCCACAAACCTGGACGATAAGCATGACTTCTGCAATAGAGCCATCAGCATCTGCAGCTCCAGAACCATGACATGGACTCCTTCCTTCTCTCACCTGAAATATATTTTTAAAAAAATAGAAAAAAAATTCATGCTGCAGCCATCATATATTGATTTCATTTTTTTTTTTAAAAAAAAAAGATAAGATAATTTAGAACCCTTCAGTGCAAATCCACATCTACAATAGCACACAAAACTGATTGAAACTTCACAGTCACTCCATCTACTTATAGCATTGAAGGATAGAAAAGAAAATACAACAGATGTCAGTTCTTTGTTTCCAGTAACTTGAGGAATACCGTGAGTTGGCGCCAGAAGCCAGTATTATTAATTCTGTCCCATACTGGCAGTGCCGATGACTGTAGAAATTCTTGAAATATCTCAGCATATTTGCAGGAAATTGTAGAAACATTTGGGCAGTCAAAAGGTTCTGCAACTGTTATCATGCCGTCCCTGAAAAACCAAATAAACCAAAACATGAGTGCAATATATATTATGAATCTTCAATTCTTGGATTTTGACAGAAATACTAACCGAAAATTTCCAAGCATAAACCCCACAGTGCGTTTACCATAGGGAGAGTAGCCCACTGAAAATTCACACTTGTTACGGTAACCACCTTGCAAAGGGGATTCAAGAATACCCTCTAGTTCGCATGGGAGACCACCTGCTCTTGTTACAATTTCATAAATAAAAAAAGTCAGTGCTGTGCATTACATGTAGAAAC